>CP097976.1:6600000-7107033 GCA_023650705.1 Epichloe brachyelytri
AAGGCGTACTCGCGCAACACGGCTGGCACGGTCACCCTGCGGTCCAGCAACCCCGCGAGCCGCCCGACATCAACTTCAACTACTTCGACACCGGCTCCGGCTCCGGTGCCGCAGACAAGGACACCCAGGCCCTGGTGGAGGCCATCAAGATTGCCAGGAGCGCCATTGACAAGATCCCTCCCTTTCCGACCAAGTTCTCCGAGTTCTGGCCTGGGTCGGACACCAAGTCGGACGAGGAACTCGCCGACTTTGCGAGGAGGGAAGCCTGGGGCCATCACGCCTCGTGCACGTGTCCCATTGGCAGAGACGATGATCCCATGGCTGTGCTGGACTCCAAGTTTCGTGTCAGGGGTGCAGAATCTGCGTGTCGTGGACGCGAGTGCGTTTCCCAAGATTCCCGGCTACTTTATCGTTTTGCCGACGTACATGCTTGGCGAGAAGGGAGCGGATGAGATTCACGAGGCTGCGCAGGGGGAGGGTAGGGCCGTTGCTGGGTGTTTGTTCTCCACAAAGATGGGATTTCTATATTATTCACTTGGATAAGGATAGGGTCATGTCGAGTTGTTAGCTGGTGTTTCGAAACGCGGTCGCCTTGTCGGCACGCGTCAATAGCCTGTCTGGTGTTTTCATTGCATGTCTGTTTACATGATGATGGTGTACGAAATGAATCAAGCAGTTCTACTTTGCCGCGCTGTTCGCGTAAAGATGATTTCGTAGTGAAAATCGGCGTCGTTTCCAACTCTGAGTCCTGGACATACGCCCCCACGCTCAAAGTACGCTTCCATCAAGATGAAGCCAGTGGAAATGGCTATAAAACCCATACCCAGCATTCACCTATTTCTGCCCCCAAAAAAAAAAAGGGGAAAAGAAAAAAAGACAAAAGACCCTCTCGTTAATCCGACTCCCCAGCGTCAGTAGAATCAGAGAAATGGCATTCTCCCCATGAAGCCCATCTCCCCACCGCCGGCCCCAGGCAGACACTCCCCTTGCTCCACGCCCGTATCAGCTTCCTCGCCTGCCAGACAGCCAAGTGCTTGTTGTACCGGTGCATCCTGGAGAGCAGCTTGGCGGCCAGCGAGCGGCGCAGCGACTCCGCCACTCGGCGTCGGCCCATCGGATGTCGGCCCTCCCGAGCGGGCAGAAGGCCTCGGGCAGCCCGGTAAAGGGTCAAGCATGGTGAATTCCATCTTGAGCATGGCGGGATTGCAGCTGTATGACACGGCGGCCGAGATGTCGGCCTTGCAGGTGTTGGAGGCGCGGCAAGTCGACGCGTCCCGGTGTTGGTCGGGCGCAGCTGACAACCACGATCAGCATCAAAGTTTGGGGGTGTTCCCTCTTTTCCTTTATATATATATCTTGGGCCTTTTATATGTATATCTTGGGCCTTTTATATATATATCTTGGACCTTTATATATATATCTTGGGGGGCAAGCAACGTACTGCATATAGTCCCGGCAACGACCTCGGCCTCCACCATGAACTCCAGCTCGGGCCTCACCAGGCCGTCCTCTGTATCGGCATCGCACTTCCAGTCCCTGAAGACGGCGTCGAGGAAGCCGTCTATGCTCGCGCGCGTCGTCTCCAGCGTGGCGCCGTCGTCCGTCGCCGTCCCGCACGCGTGCAGGATGTCGAAGCACTTCTTGAGCTGCACCTCTGTCAGCTGGTCGGCGCTAGAGATGGGCTTGGGCATGCCTGGGTACTGGGCGCCTGCGCCGAGGTCGTCGAAGAACCGCCGGCGAGCCTGCCTCGCTTCCCGAGGGTGATGAGCACCGACGAGGAGAGGTAGATGGGGATTCGGACCGCGCGTCTCGTTTGACGGAGCGGGGGAGTCTCTCGTCGACTGGGCGGAACTGTCTGCCCGGAGGAAACCTTGAGCTGCCATGGTTAGCAAAGAGGATGGGAATGGGGCTGCCATGGTTAGCAAAGAGGATGGGGGAGGGGGGAAGCAGAGGTGATTTTTTTGAAAAAGAAAAAGGGCTCACGCAACTGCGAGGCCTGTTTGATCGGCCGAGCCTGAGGACGTGACGAGTGCGCAGCAGCTGTTTGGGGCGGAAACTGCCATGGACTTGCTCCTCCGTGTTGCATTGGCGGGAAGTGAGAGAGAGCCAGAATCACAGATCAGAGTCTTCTTCTTTGTGAAGAAAGACACAATTGTGCTCTCGGGACTCTATAGCCGTTGGTCTGCAGGCCATTGTGCCAGGTGCCGCCACTCACTTTTCCGTCAGAGTCGGAGGAGGGGGGGTATGGCCCGTGGGCGTGAATGTGAATGTGCAATGCCATCTGCCCAATCATTATCGAGTGAATGTCCAAATCGGGATGTGCTTTATATGGGTGGGTGGAGAATCCGCCCGCTTGAACGAGTCTACCTGTAACATGATGCTTGAGCTCTCTGACGTGTATTAGCGTATCTGCGCGCACTGATTCTAATCAAAATTTTTCTATCCAATTCGTTCCGGCAATCAATGCTTCACCAAAAGACCAAGACCAAGATCAAGATCAAGGTCCAGCCTTTAGACCACGCGACTTCAACCACCTCTGACCAACATCTTCTTCTCCGGCATGTTTCCGCCATGGAGCTCCCTGTCGGAGACAAAGGGTCATTCATTCCTGCCCCTAACCAGACTTGGGGGAGGATACCGCATCTCATCCGTGTTGGCCCGGTACTGCTGCTGCACACCACCACTGCTCCGCAGCAACTCCTCGCGATGCCCGGCCTCCTTGTCCGACTGGACCATGGTGCAGCAGTGGCAGCAGCACGATAGGACGAGGTCCTCGAGACACGAGCCCTGCAGATTGTACTTTTCGCGAATATTCATGCGCTGCATGGCGAGGGGAATCCAGTGGAGGCCGACGCAGCCGGCGCCGCAGAAGAGGAGGCACTGCGTTTGACCGGGTCAGGGTCAGGGTCAGGGTCAGGGTCAATTGACTCAGTTCGATGCGAGAGACCGTTGTCTCTCGCAGGTTCAAGTGGGTAATCGGCATCGATCAGATTGTCGAGTTTGCATGTACGAAGCAAAGGGAACAACATACAGAAGTATTGATGGGCTCGTACCCTTGAGCGTGCCGTCCTTTCTGATCCGGTGGTGCGTCTTGCCAAACGTAATGCATGGCAGACAGTAGGTGATCAGGCAGGTATCGACGGGGTTGAAGCAGTCGAAGAAGCCGGCGTGCCAGGGCTGCGAACCCTCGGGGACCTGGAGTTGACCACCTCGCCGCGGCGAGATACCACTTGGCTGAACCGGTTCTTCCAGTCGTCAAGATCCTGCTGGTCGACGGGGAGTTCTTGCTCGGCGCCTGCTGGGTGGTTGCTGCGACGGGCGTCATGGTTTCTTGGGGGCGGCCATTGTTTGGGAAGTCGAGAGGAATGTACCGGACTATCTTGGGCGAGGTGCTCTGTCGAGGCCAAGAAAAGGAAGAAGTGACGTGGAGGTTGTTGGTCTTTTAAGAACGTGGTGTGACGGACGGGGTTGGGAGAAGATGGACATCCCATGGCAAACCTGCCGGGCTGTCATCTGATGAACCCCATGGAAGTCGTGGGCGACCTAGATTCCAAAAATAAAAATATCAGCGTGCCGAAGTTCACATACATACAAATACAAGCCTCATTCACCCAGACCCTTCATCCAGCGCACAAGGGGTGCACGCCAAGAGCCACAATAAGTTCAGCCTGGCGCACTACCTACCTGGCAGCCAAGCTGTTCAGTCGGGTGGACCTCATCTTAAACCTTCTCCTTCTCTGGAGCTGAACAAGCCCCTTTCTGGCGTGGCTGCTATTCGTTCCAACTCGCTCAGTTGAGCCTATTCCCATTCTCGGCTAGCCCCGGTCTGGACCGTTCTTTGCTTGCCTCGCCTTGCCAAATGGAGACGGGACCGGGAAGCGCAGAAATTATGCAGGCCTTCGTCGCCTTTCAGCTCGATGGAGGGAGTGAGCGCTGATCTGATGATTCTGATCCGAGCTGGACGGACGGACGGACAGGCTCACACAAGACGGAGAAGGATGTTCCATGTTTGCAACCGCCGGGCGAAGCTGATATTGCTCGTGACGTGACGTGCATCTCGACAAGTTGAGAGGCATTTGCCGAGGCGAGCGAGCGCAGCGGAAACAAGTCAAGAGTGCGTCGAGGTTAGGAAAACAGCTGCATACAGTTATAGTACAGTAAAAGGCACAACGTGGTACATACAATCGTACAAGCCTCCACTCGATATCCGAATTCTCACGTCGACGATGCAGATTCTGCTGCCCTCTCACTCATCGACCGAACCGCGTGCTTCTCCATGTCCTCCAACCTCTGGGTCAACGTCCCATCGTAAGGCGGCGCCTCCATCACGCCCATGACAAACGGGCCCTGCGCACCCCAAGCGCACCCGTGCAAATGGTCCCGCATCGTCATCAGCAGCTCACGAACGCCTTCGTCGGCGTACAGGCCGGCCGAGCTCATCTCTTGCAGCACATACAACGCGGAGGAGGCGTCGCCGAAGCGATTCCAGTGCATGCGAGCAAGACGGCTATAAAACGGACTTGATACGCCGAGAACATATGACGGGAGACCGAGCTCTTTGATGCGAGGCAGGATCTCAAAGGCGTAATCCGATGGGCGGGAAAGGGAGGACTCGAACAAGGCCAGGCCGCGGTTGATGAAATGGGGTACAGCGGGCCGTGTACGTCCATGACTCGTTTCTCATCGGCGGCATGCGGAGCAGGTGGTGCATTATTTTCCGTTGCAGCCTTGCGCTGGCGGGTTTTGCCTGTCTTGCCTTTTCTCTTTGCGCCCTGCGCGATGCCCAGTCTGGCGGGCAGTGAGAAGACTTCCGTCTCCATGACGCGCCAGAGTGCGGCATCCGTGTCACACGCCTCCATCAAGGCATCCACCCTTTCGCGCTCTTCCCTTCTTGCGACCTCATACTTTGCTCGCTCCTCCCGCCTTGCCCGGTAGGCCTCGTCCAGCTCCATCATCTTGCTGGCCGCGCCGTTGTTCGATTTAGGTTCCAGCTCATACAAACCCAGGGCCACTTGTGCGGCATGCCGCAATGATGGCGGATACCGGCGCAGGATTTTATCCCGAAACTCCGTCACGCGCGCTTGCTCGACGATGGATCTTGCCATGCCCGGTGCCTGCTTTTTGACGACGGCGCCGACCAGACGTGAGGCGTGGTTCCCGACGGCGCGGGACGCTTTCTGGCAGAGGGCATGCGGCCCTGGGCAATGTCATCAAATATGCCCTTGAACACCTCGGCCTCGGAAGGAGTGATTGTTGACTGCTTGTCTGCAGCATTGTCTACTTCCTCGAGTGGCGGCGTGTCGTGATCCCATTCGAAGGGAATAGAGTTGTCCTGCTTGCGAGGCTTGCTCCGTCGAGGAGGCACATGGGCGGATCGAGCGAATTGAACTAGATTTCGGCTGCGAAGAGCTCTTTGCAGCGTTCTTGTTTGATACAAAAACGGCACAAGAGTGGACGACATGCTGAGAGAATTGTGTTTTATCCTCGTCCCTTATTCCATCGATGGGGTTGCGCCGGGATGCTCATGACAAAAATTCAGGGAAAAAAAGAAAAAAAGGAACCCTGAAATGAGCCATCGGTTAAAATCCGGGTGACCAACCCAGAGTGGACGGTACAACGGCTTCCCTTCGCGCCGCGTGACTCGGCGCCAGAGAATTCATTAAACCAGTCGCGACGGCTGCGCGTGCGTCGGCCGCAAAGTGGCGACCTGATTTATGGCATCGTGCCTTGCGACGTGGGAAGCGACTTTGACTTGAATATCTGCAGTTGCAAGTTTTGACCACCACTACGGCCCTCGGAGGCGGTACAATTGCGATTGCCTCCTCAATCTCTCTGTTCGGCCATTCTCAACTTGCTCCATTTCTGGAGTAAAATATAACGATTAAAAATGCCCGTGAAGAAAGAATCAGCAGAGATGAGCGCCTTTGAGCGCAAACGTCTGGAGAATATTGCGGCGAACCGCGCGATTTTGACAGACATTTCCGCAACCGCCAAGAAAGTCATACCGGCCAAGCCCGCGCCGAAACCAGCGCCGAAACGCAGCAGACGCTCCGAACCTTTGATCAAGCGCGAATCTACGAGACCCACGCGCGTGAGCTCGCGGCTGGCTGGCCTGGAGGCGGACAATGAGACTCTGAAGCGCAAGCTGAAGTCGAGGCCGAGCATCAGGCACAGGAGGCAAAGGCCAAGAAACTGCGCGTCGCCGACGATTTAAAACTTGGCGATATAGCCGTCGAGGGAAAGAAGTGGGCGGCCGGCTTGAACAGCCTGCGAGGCATCGTGAGAGGTGCGCAGCCCGGCGTTCGCACCTTCACCGAAGACGACATCAAGGAGACGACGGACAAGAGCCTCAAGGAATTGCGGCAGCGAATGGGCAGTTTAAAGCTTTATGAGCACTGGCTACCGAATGGTAAGCTCCTCGGAGCCTCGGCGTCCCGTCCGCGACCGTGGCCGTGGCCGTGGCCGTGGCCCGTCGCTGGCACTTACTGACAAGAACTAGATATCAAAATCACCCCCAGAGAGTGTACGCGCTGGGCTTCCATCCGACAGAAGACAAGCCGGTGGTATTCGCCGGCGATAAGGAAGGCACCATTGGCGTGTTCGATGGCTCCCAGACGCCGCCGGAGCTCGACGACGACGACGACGACGACGACAATGCGACGGCCGATGCCGAAATCTCGGCGTTCAAGACCCATTCCAGAACCATCACCTCGCTCGTCTTCTCCCCACCGATGCGAATGCGGTATACACATCTTCATACGACAGCTCGATTCGGAAAATGGATTTGGAAAAGGGCACGTCCGTGCAGGTCTTTGCCCGTCAGACATGGACACCGACATGCCCATCTCCGCCCTGGACATGGCCCATTCCGAGCCTCACGTGCTGTACTTTTCCACCCTCGGCGGAGGCGTGGGCCGGCACGACATGCGCGCGCCCGGAGGAGGTGAAGAGATCTGGGCCCTGTCCGAGCAGAAGATCGGGGGCTTCTCGCTCCACCCCCTGCAGCCACATCTGCTCGCCACCGCCTCGCTCGACAGGACGCTCAAGATCTGGGATCTCCGGAGGATCAGCGGCAAGGAGACCTGCGACACCCCGCGCTGCTGGGCGAGCACGAGTCGCGACTCAGTGTCTCGCATGCCTCGTGGAGCCCGGCGGGCCACGTGGCCACGTCGTCGTACGACGACCTGGTCAAGATTTACGACTTTACCGACGCGGCGAGCTGGGAACCCGGCCACGACATATCGGCCGAGGCCATGGAGCCCAGGCACAAGGTCCATCATAACAACCAGACCGGGCGATGGGTCACGATCCTCAAGCCTCAATGGCAGAAGCGGCCTAACGACGGGATTCAAAAGCTCGTCATTGCCAACATGAACCGCTTCGTGGACGTGTTTGCCTCTGACGGAAGCCAATTGGCTCAGTTGGACGGGGATGGAATCACGGCGGTCCCGGCCGTGGCGCATTTCCATCCGACCATGGATTGGGTTGCTGGTGGCAATGGGAGTGGAAAGCTGTGTTTGTGGCAGTGAAGGGGGGATTGGATGTTCGATATGTTTTGATATGTCGCTATAATGATAAATACCGAGGGAGGCGTCTGATCCAAGTCGGGCTTTTGATAAGGCTAGAACAACAGAGCGTGGGCACTGTTTTACGGCGTAGAGCTTGCCATCTCGGCTTCCACTACTAAACCCATGCCCACATAGTCACTTTCACCGGCCTGGTGTGTTTCGTCTTTGCACGGCTCCCATGAGTGCGGCATCACAGAGGAGCATAGATTGGGTGCTGCCATCTTGACTCCCGTGTGGTTGTATAGATGCGAAAAGAAAAATCACAACGCTCGCGAATATACACTGGCTAAAATACTACACGAGACTCCAGGTCTTGAAACTCGCGGCAGAGCACGCCGGAATTTTTTTTTTTTTTTTTTGTTCTCACATTCGCCAAGAAAGCAAAATAACCAGGACCTGTACATGAGGCGAGACTTGTGAACAACGAACATGCAGCAGGACGTACTGTGGCGCGGCCGACAACTGCATACTGTGACACGTCTCTTAAGATAGGTGTTCTTGCTGTCTGCCACTGCGGCCGCATGCAAACTGGGTTTGTTTTATACATATTGCACCAGGGAGGATTGCGTGCACGGCAGCCGCCGCGGTTGCTGAGTCTATGACACGGAGCGCGCGCCGAAATGAAACCGAGTCCAACTCGGAATCCATGTGGAGATTTCGAGAAAGAGGCATGCATGTATATATATACCTGTGGTGACGGGCGCAGCAGCAGCAGCAGCAGCAGCAAGAGACGACGGTGGCCGAACGGTTGTTGGACGGGTGTTTTCTTTCTTCTTTCTTTCTTTCTTTCTTTCTAGAGGAACATGTAACCTGGGAAATTGGCAGTCGAGGAACATTCGTTGTGTGGACAATCTTCTCCGTCTCGCGCCGGGCTTGGGAGTTGCGCATCATCTTCATTGTGTGGTGTGTACTATGGAGAAATCAAGTTCGACGGATTCTAACGCTCTTCTTGGCAGAAAAAGATTAAAAAGTTCCTTTATCGGCATCACTTCTACCCGGATTTGGATCCCAAAGGCGCAGAGTTCGTGTACACTCAATCTCATGCAGGTACGTTGAGACAGTTGTGACTTGTCGATGGAAAGAATCTTGAGCAATTCTGACGTCTGCCAGATCACTGCCTTGACCATCTACGTCAGAGTATCATGTGCCGCGTCGATTACTCCATGTACACGGTGTACTGGGGCGAGCGACAACAGGATGTTCCGACACGTCATGCTCCGGAGCCCGTGAGGTTGCAGATGAGAAGTGTGGTTGTTCAACACAAGGAGTACTACTTGGACTAAGAGGAAGAGGGTGGATAGAATGTATCTTGTAGGCTAAGTCGACCGTTGATTCTTCCCATGCTGAGAGCCCTCTTGGCTGCGAGATGCAGCTTCGTCTGATCCCAAGAAGGGCTTGGTTTCGCTGGACATTCTTGACGGCATCTTCATCGTCTGTCGAATCTGCGCTCAAGACTCAGGAGGCAATCTTGACCATCATGTCAGTGTCCCTGGCCTGACGCAACGTCTTGTAGTGCAAAGAAGAAACCTCGTCACCTACAGTCGGCCCCTCCTGCTTTCTTTAACATGATTCCCGGGAATTCCCAGCACCTTACATACAGATTGCCGGCGTGCAGGATCAAGTCGTCAACCGCATGGGGCTTGGACTTCTTGGAGCAGCATGGATTCGATACACTTGCCGCAATGGCTCATGTTGTTGCGCAGTTGAGGGCGGCGAGCCAACATCCGACAGAGGGCAGCGCTTGATCTTGATTTCTTCCAAAGTCGAGGCCTCCAATTGCGCGCGCAAATAAATCATCTTCATCCATCCGAGTCGCCATTCTAGGAGGCGGTCTGGCCGGCGCCTCTCTCCTGCACGCTGCACGCCCTGCTCGAACACCCTCACCTGGACGTGCACATGTTCGAGTCGGCCGCCGAGTTCAAGCACCGGCCTCGATGCTCTTGATCTCATCGGCTCCTCGGCCGCCCGATATCTTGAGTGTGCGGGCGCCGTGGCCCAACGGGGCGTGCGTTTCATGCTCGCCCAGGGCCGAAGGACGGACGGAACAAGATGATTGACGAGGTCACGGATGGACCTCCGCACGGCCGGCAGCGCTTGACGAGCATCGTGCACCGCGCTGCTTTTCTGCGAGAACTCCCCGGTGGCGTCCCTTCAGAGCGAATGCATGCGTCGAGGAAACTGGCGCGTGTGCAGAGAGCAGCACAGGAGGACGGACGGACGGACCTTGTCACGCTACAGTTCGTGCCGACGACATCCACAGCACGATACGCAGCATGGTCCTCGGTGAAGACGACGCGGCTGCGAACCCGAGAAACTCTGGCTGGTGGGCCGTCATGGCTTTGAAGCCCTACGCGGATGCCAGATCGAGCTTGGCCGCCTCACTTGAACAGGGCCGTGAATGAGGTATGTTGTCCGTAATCGTATGTGACTGGGGTGAAATGCCGACCGTCTTCGGACGACGTTGACGTTGCTAATGCCGATTGACAACAACAACAACAACAACAACAACACCAACAACAAACAACAGCTCCTTGCTCCCAACCTCAGCAGCCGGCCATGTATCTCTGGGACCATCATCCGCCGGCTCGCACATACGTCTCCGGCCCCATCTGCCTCGTAGGCGATGCCGCCCACGCCACTACCCCGTGGCAGGCCGGGGCGAGGAGACTCGGCTGGATCTGGGCAAGTTGAAACAGAGGTGCTGCCCAGATGGGACTTTATACTGGACTTTGATAATGAGAAGGCTCGTGATGAGGCGGTCAGGATGATGGATGCGCAACCCGCTACGTAAGTCAGTTGACCACGAGGCGCACCGACTAGTCTCTGGCGCTAGGCTCGGGACAGGCGAAGAGATAGGAAAGAAAGAAGAATGGAAGCCCAATTTTGAGTACATCGTGGCTTTGGATCCCTGAGTCGTCAAATGGACCTCAACTGCGTTGTGCCTGTTCAGCTTTCCCCGTGTCCTAGACAAATCTCCACACTTTGTTTGCCATGAGGGCAATGGAGTAGGGCAGTCTAATCATCAGGATGTAGGTATATAGCAAAGCACATGGCCACTCCGGACGTGGTGCTCCATCTCGCCGCCGTGAGCATTCCAGTCGTCCCATCGGCTCGCTGCTCGCTGCTCGCTGCTCGCGACAGTCCCAGACAGTCTCCCGAATATGCATCTCAAAGGAGCGATCCCATCGCGCAGAGTGGCCTGTGGTGTATGACGGGTGGTCCTGCGAGCACCAGCAGCTCTGACTATGCGTGGACTAGCTCGGAGATTCAGTGCGGTTATCCCCCATTGGAAAATATGGCTTTTGGTATATTGGTATAGCACGTAGAGGGTTGTAGGACTTTTGTTGGGTTCATGCTTTAATAATTGCTCTTCCTCCGACTGTTAGCCATTGGGAACTCAAGGTCGGCATACCTGTCATGGGGAAGTTGTCGGCCTGGGCGAGCTGGTCGCGGGAAAGTCGATAGGCAATGAACACTACTACCACGGTGGATGATGGGATAGATGTTCCTTTCTTGGGTCGCCCGTGGGCACCGACGTGGGCAGATGAAGTTTGGGGACTGAAATCACCCACATCTTGGCGAGAAATACATGAAGTACATGTGTAGTATGGAAACAGAAGGAACTCGGGAGGAGCAACCATGCACATAACTCTATGGACCATCCCGCATAAGTAAGAAACCCTCTTAGGATAAGGTACAAGACGATTCCGCCAACAAACTTTCAAACCCTCAACCGGTCGGCGTTCTTCTCCAGCTGGCAGTCCAGCGAACCTGTCGTGATCCAGCGCTGTCACCAGCCGAGCGACTGGGAACAACGGCGGTCTCGGCGACAGGCAGAAAAGGGGACCGCTGGTCTGAACTCGCCTTCCGGGCTCGATATCTCAAGGGCAGTCTGCATAGCACTCATGTAAGGCGGGGCGTGGCACGAGTATTCCACACTGTCTAGTATTGAACTTGAACGATTTCTGCATGTCCCTTCCTCTTCTGTGCTCATCGTGGCCAGCGCGGGGAAAGAAGCCACTTTCGCTCATGTCGAGCAACTCTGCGGATTTAAGTTCCATCTCTCCGGCTCCAAAAACTATCCTCACGGCTCGCGCTCCTTGAACGAGTGTTGCATCTCCATCCCAGTATGAGTATACCCGCACTTGACGTAGAAGCCGCTCTTGGTAGGGTCGCAGTTGAGCAAGCTCTGAATACACCCGGCTTTCTTGGCAACACTGTCGAGAGCATTCATCATCTTCAGGCCAAGACCTTTGGACTGATGGTCCTTTGAGATGCAGATTTCCTCCACGTGGCCTACCAGTGCGCGGTTCCAGATGCTGAATACTGTTAGTTTCGGTTCCACTTGAATGGTTTTTGTTGGCCTTTATGAGGTGGCCGTCCATACAGATCGGACCACGAGAATTCTCAGCATGAACGTTCTGGCTTACAATTTCTTTTCGATAATGACGGCACCGGTCCCCACGATGCGACCATGATGCTCGATGACGATGTAATAGTAAGGCCCTTGCCTTGGGTGTCCATCTCGTCGTAGCGGGTGCCGAATTCATCGGCTGTTTGGTCGCCGGTCCAGGTTAGATCGTGCAGGCATGTCAGAAAACCCTTGGCGTAGTCATTCTTTTCGAGAGGCCGGATGGTATATCCTTGGGGCATGGAAGAGGAGACATCTTCCGAGATGAGAGACGGGGAAAGAGCGGCGCCATGGTGGTCGTCTTGTGGTATGTGGGTAACGAGGCCGGCTGGTGTATTCCGTGTTCCTACACTGAGCTGCAGACAGGTGAAGCAGATGAGTAAATGAGATGGATGCAACTTCCGAGAGAGTCAGACAAGGTGGTAAGTGACTGGAGTCGAGACTTGGACTTGGACGTGGTTTGATGGGTGTTTTGAAGCCCCACGTTTCCTGTAAACATTGAGTTTTCACAGGATTAACGCCGAAGGTTGGATCGACGGACAGCGCAGACCCGTTGACACTGTAAGATCTGTGACTCACGGTTTGATTGTCGGCAAATCGTAATGCGCTTCTCTGCTCTTGGGCTAATCAACCCCGGATATTTTCCTCTTTCAGTCCCTTTCTGTCCTTGGTCTCTAAAACTTCCAGTCTTTGCACCTCTGAAATATCATTTGTATTTGTATCCTCAACCCGGCGAACCGCCCGACTTTGCCGCCCGACTTTGCCGCGTCTGCTAGACCAAACCTGGACAAGGAGTACAGTTGCTGGTGGCGATTTATATATTGTTATTTCTGTACCTCGTACTCCGTATACCACTGGATAGTCATCATTAGGCCGTCACTCGAATATGACGCATGTAGATGTGCACAATTTGATCCGGTTGGATGTCGAAATGGCAGCCTGATTACTACAGCATTGCTTGAGCCTGGTTAATGATGATTCGCCCTCGTCACCGCCCCGCCTCCTTCCCCTCGGTATTAACGGCCTCTCTGCCTTTCTCTCTGGCTGTCGCTCACTAGGCCTTAGTCATGCCGCCCTTCCAACCTTCTGATCTGATCTGACTAACCAGAAGCATCGCCGCTCCTGCTGCATGTGACCTGGCAATAACTGGCAGTGCAGGGTGTCATGGCGCGGAACTGCTCCAACGCTCGTTCGATTTTCTTGTTAGCTGAGTCAGATGCAGGTTCTTCATGTGCGTTAGGATTCAGCCAAGGATATACATCAAATGTTTTCATGTCCGGTTGAGAATAATACATGTAAACGCAAGATACGGCGCGGCCTTGTGAGAAGGCACTGAGAAGGCACAGCCCACTTGCCCTAGTGAGGTCTGCTCCACTCTCACTCGGGCACGTCAGATTGGACCCTTCCGCCCCGCGCTTTCCCTTACTGTATAGCTGTTGGACCGCGAAGCTAGGGTTCAATGTCATCGCATCTATTGAGTTGTCCGACCCTGTAAGAGGGTGCGGACTACGGTTTAAATACCTAAGTACCTCTACCATTGGTGGGGTACTTGTACAGTGCTAAAACATACTATGAAGTTACAGAGGTCTTGGAAAATGACTAGCTAGGGGTGGACTCTTATCTTAGCTAGTTAAGTAGTGAGACTATTGTGCGGCTGGGATTAGTTATGCCCTTATAGGTGCAACACACCCCTAGGGGACCTTGTTTAAGGTTCCTATAATAATTCTAAATTAATAAAATTAGTTAAATTAATATTACAACGTTTAAATCAATTCTATAGTGTAGAAATACAGTTAATCAGTTATAATCTTGTCTAAATTAAGGTTATTATATAATGCTTAGTCTTTAGGTTCTTCACTAAGCATACTAGAGGGCAGTTACACAAGCCCTAATGCCTTATAGAAGCTTGTAAAAGCATTCCCTATGAGAGGCTTTGTAAGGCTATTAGTAATTATCTCTTTAGTGGTAATCTAGGTAATATTAAAGGTTCCTTTATAACCTCTTAATAAAGCTAATAGTAATAAATATCTATGTGCTAAAGCTTTATAATAAGCTTAATAAACTCTTCCTTAAGGAGGCGAATTATCTACATATTATTACATTTAATTTTAAGTGTGTTATTGCCTAGGTATAGCCTAACCTCTTAATATAGTTATCTAAAGGCTATAAGCTCTTTACTATAGTAAGAGAGCGCTAGAAGCTCTGCTTTAGTTAATAATATTATTATAGTAGCTTGCCTTCCTACCTTAAAGAGTATAGGTCCTTTAAAGAGCTTTATAATATAGCCTTATAAGCTCTTTTATATTATAGGATTATTAGCGAAGGAAGCGTTGCTATATACCTCTAATTTAGGGTTATTACCGCTGTATTTAATTACTAGGTCTGCCTACGCATACCTATACTTAAGGGCTCTTTCTACTACTTCTATATGCTATAGCCCTAGGTTTTGTAGGTATTATAAGAGTTATAAAGCTATAAAAGCAATATTAGGTCTTAAAACTATTATTAGATATAGCAGGGTTCTAATTAAAGATTAATATCTCTTAAGATCTTAAGCGCTAACCTCTCCCTTAAAAGGTTCTAGTAGTATAGTGGTTATTAGGGCTATAGGCCTTTATTAAGGAATCTTTATATTAAATTTAGTAGTAGCTTTATCCTAATAGGACTTCTAATTAAGCTATACCTTCCTATTAGCATAGTCTCTAATGATTTTAATACCTAGGAACTATTAAAGCTCTCTGAGGTCCTTAATGTTATACTTTATAAAGAGTCTTACTCTAAATTCATTATGTAAATGTGATTTCCCTTTAGCAAATAAGGCAATGAGGTTATCTACGTAAAAGAAGATAATTAACCTGTCCTTAATAAACACATAAATATCTTTAAAGATTTGCGTAAAGCCTTCACTAATTAGCTAGCTAATTAGTTCTTTTATCTACAAGAGAGGCGCTCTCCATAGCCTATAGACTACTCTAAGAAGCTTTAGATAGGCTTATTTATCTTTATAGCCTAGAGGCATCTTATAGTAAACCTCTTTATTAAGATCTAAATTTAGGAATGCTGTAATAAAGTTATACTAGTGTGCTTCTAGGTTAAAGTAGTATATAATAGCTATAAATAGCCTAAAGGTGTTAGTAGCTAGGGTTACTACTTAAGTTAATAGATAACTCTTTGGTTAATAATTTCTAAGAACGCAGAGACAAGCTTTATATCGCAGGAGGTAGCCTTACTTGTCTAATTTATAAGAAAAGACCTAAGTAAGGCCTAGAAGCTTTATATCTATAGGAACTTTAGTTCTAGATACCTTCTTAGCTACCTTTCTATTAATAATCTTATTATATTCCTTATCTTATGCTTTATGGAATTCCTTTTCCTTTAGATAACTAGCTAAATTATTATAATAAGCTAGAGGAGGGGAAGCCTTAATATATAAGGCTTTTCTTCGCTTTTAGGTCCTAGCTTAAAGGCTATAGTAAATGCTTTAAGATTATTGTGATCTTAGGTATTTGTTAACATTTCGTAATTATTGCTACTATTAGGTAGGTTAAGCAAATTATTAATACTTAACAGCGTGTAATCCATTAAACCTAGAAGTTATCTAGGTGAATTTAGAGGAGTTAGCAGATTTATTTCTTAACTTTCTTTTTCCTTTTCCTTATAGTCTAATTAATTATAACTATTAAGAGTTTTATCCTATTAAAGCTAATTAAGTGGTTATTATAGTAACAGTGGGTACGCTATCTGTGGAAGCCCTATATTAGAGCTTTTGTCCTTATTATTATTAACTAGCTTTTTAAGGAAGCGTTTTTAACCTCTTTTGCATTTAGTAATAGGCCTCTTTCTTAAGCATAGAAGATTAACTTATTAAAGGTAATATAACTTAACAAGAACTAGTAGCTTCTCTTTATTATTAGCACCTAAATTAGGTATTACATAGAGGAAACGTATCTAGTGAGGTATCTAATATAAGCTCTCTATGCGAGCTTTAGACTTGCCTTACAAAGCCTACTTCGCGTTATTACGTATACTTTGTAACTAAAGGCTTATAGGTAAGTTATAGAGGCTTCTAGATTCTCTAGTAAGTAACTCTATTAAAGCTTATTCTCTCTTAACCACCTATTTAACGCTTGTTAAGGCAATTACTAGTTAAGTAGCTTTTAAGGCGTATAGTTTAAGATATAAATAGCTGCTTTAGTAGCTATAGGCTAAAGGTCTTCTAGGAAGCCTAATTGTGTTATAAGAGTTATTATAACCCTTATTATCACCCCTAGACCGTTTAGCGTACCTATTTTAATGTGGGTGAGCTAGGCTAGATTTTCTAATAATAATGCCTCTATTTACGACCTCTTCTTCTTGCTTTTTAGTCTAGAAGGTAGTCTTACTATTAGTTATTACAACCGCGATGTGAATACTATACACCCTTATATACATAGCTTCTAACTAATTAAAGCAGAGCGCGATATCCGTTTTTAACGGGATTATGAAGATATAGCGCAATCCTATAGCTCTATAGGTAAAGAGAGCAATGTATTAGTCTTTATTATACCCTAGTGATTAAGCAAAGAGGTTAAAAGAGACTACCTAAAGTGGTCCTAAAGGTAATAATCCTATTTAGGGGACTTATAATATCTGCCTCTACGCCTTAGCTATTTAGCAGACCTTATATTTACCCGCGCTCCTTTCCTTTAAAGGAATTTAAAGCTTCTTAAGTACTTAATTTATCACATCCTCGCCTGGATATACTAATCTAGTGTGCCACAGGTCCGCAGGCATTACTATTATAGTCTTTAGGTCTCTTAAATCTCCCTTAATAGCGAAAGCCTCTAATAGGCTTAAGCCCTCTATACATAGCTATATACTAATAATCTAAGTTTAAAATATCTCCTAATTACCTCTTACTAGGTCTATTACCCTTCTAGTAAGGTTATCCTATCTTATTCCCTTTTGCGTAAGTAGCTAAAGAGATATAAGGTTTACGAAGAATAATAGTTAGTACTAGGCCTTTAATAAGGTAAGGGTCTAACTATTTATTAAGATAATCTAAGCTATGCTAACGCTATAAGCCTTAGTAACACCGTAACTAGCTTAAATTCTAGGTTATTAACTATAATTAAGGTCTATAAACTAGCGTTTATTATTAAAGATATGGATTAAAGTGCTGCTATTAAGTATAACCCGCGATTTGCCCTAGGCAAGGAAAGCCTCTAAAGACTCTAACTCTTCTATAGCTAAAAACGTAGTATTAGCTCCTTTGGGTTCCTTTGCGCTATTATCCTTAGGTTCCTTTACGCTATTATCCTTTAACCACGCGTTGTATGCCTTCTTTATATTATTAGGCTAATGATTTATTACTTCTTTTGCTTTCTTTAATAGCTCTTTATTAACTTTCTAGTCCTTTATTAGGCAGAGTGCCCTATAGACCTTCTATAAGTCTCTTAACTTCTTTACTTTATGCTTCTTATAGTATATATAGTCTTTCTTTACTAACTTTTCTACTTTATTCTTTATTTTACTATTAAGAGTTAGCTTAGCTCTAAAGGTATTATTAGTCTTTACCTATAATCTCCCTTAAGCTTTAATTAGGTGCCTAATTCTACTTATAATGCTATAGAAATCTAGGACCTTTCCCTTACTCTTTACTATGTAAATTAATAAGTTAACTTAAGCTAAGATAGTAAGGAATTATGCCCTAATAGCGTTATTAATTATCTCTATAGGTGAGTTACCTTTAGTAATAGGGTAGTCCGCTTAAAAGCATCTCTTATAGCTAATTAAAGTATCTATAAGCCACTTATTAATATTTACCTTTATAAGGTTCTATTTAATAGTCTTATTAAAATTAACTTTAGTATAATACTTAATAGTTCCGCTTAAAGGCATTATATTCCTTATAAGCTCCTTAATCTTTTTATAAAGGGATATATGCCTTAAGGTTATTTACTTATACTTAGGACTAAGCATTATTATAAACTAAGTGTAATACTCTCTTAGGGCCTTTATAAGGCTCTAGAATTAGCTATTAAATACCTAATAATAACTACTAAGGACCGCGAACCAAGCGCTATCTTTAGCATTATTAGGTTATTAAGGGTACTAAAAATAACTCTCTCTAGCTATATTATAGCCTTTAGGAGAGCTTTCCTAGGGTTGCTGCACACTACTAACTACTAATCTACTGCTCTGTAAGCGCGTTTAAACTCCTATAGTATCTATTATAGATATTTAACTCTATGTAGCCTTTACTACCCTTCTCTTCGCTAGAGTCCTATTTCCTATAAGGATTAGAGGCTTAGGAGGGCAATCTAGCTATATAGTTAAATTAGGATTAATAAAGACCTAGATTCTATCTTTAATAGCTCTTACCTTAACTATCTTATACTATAGGTCCTAATAGTAGGGCTTCTGTAGCTTAATTACTAGCTTATTGCCTTTAGAAGATTCCTTAGATATTATAAGGATACCTATAGTGTTTTTGTGTTACTATTATTAAACTAATAGATATTAATATTAATCCTAGTGTGCTAGGGTTGCCTAATCACGATGTTAATAAATTAGGCCTCTCTTTTGCCGTGTTTATACTAATTATTTAAAGATTAAATAATAGGTTAATTTAAAGAGAAGAGTACTAATTTAGAAGAAGATAAGGTATAATTATCATGAACACCACGCAATTGCTACTATATTAGACCGCGAAGCTAGGGTTTAATATTATTACATCTATTAAGTTATCTAACCCTATAAGAGGGTGCGGACTACGGTTTAAATACCTAAGTACCTCTACTATTAGTGGGGTACTTATACAGTGCTAAAACATACTATGAAGTTACAGAGGTCTTAGAAAATGACTAGCTAGGGTGGACTCTTGTCTCAGCTAGTTGAGTAGTGAGACTATCGTGCGGCCGGGATCAGTTATGCCCTTGTGGGTGCAACAATAGCCATGGGACCACCGTAACAACAGCTCATTATAGCACCTGCTCGTAGCACCTGCCAGATGGTCGTTCTCAGCAGATTGGGGCCTCCCTACTGGCTGCATGTCTGATGGGCATCTACTCCGTAATAGCTCCATCCTCCCTCCCCTCCACTCCACATGCACGTCCAGACCGTGGCCCGTCCAGGCCGGCCGCTAGGCTAGCCGCAACAATGCCAGGCAACAAGCTTGGGCTAGGGTCCTGGGCGAGCCATGATCACGACGTAGCCTTCATCATCATTCTCCGTCTTCGCACTCAGTCCTCTCCATCCTCGCGCTTGAGGAGCTGCGTTTGCCGTTGCGTCCACAGACCTGGGCATATTGCAGTCTCCATAGACTGGTCCCTTCTCTCTGTGCATCATCTTATCGCCTTGGACGTTGCTCTCAACGCCGCCTTTCTGCTGCGTCACAGCGCAGTCAGGCTACCTTTGAGCACCATCTGAACCTTATTACGTCTTACTTTCTATCCGCAGATCCAGCTCGAACCCAATTTACCCCCTCCCCCTCACCGCCTCCCAGTATCCTATTTAGCATGGACAGCTTCCCGTCTTTGTCGCTAAACGGCGACGGGGATGCTGAAGACCGCAAACTGACCCGTGCCGACGAACGCAGCAACAGCACTCGGAGACGAGTCAGTCGAAAGCTCCAAAAGAAGAAACCCGATGATCCCACAGGCGCCACCCTGATATGCCAGAGCCTCTGAAGCAAAGCGATAGTGACGACGAGGACTCGCCGAATGACATCGTTTCCCGACGTGGCCGAGCAGTGTCTGTCAATATGAATCAAAGTATTTTCGGTCTTATAGCTGCGGCAGGGTCTCGGGTTGATTTCAACACACGCTTCGACGACGGCAGCAGCGACGAAGAAGATGGGGAAAATGCGGAGGGCTCCGGAGTCGAGACCTCTCCCAAACCGTTATATTCCCGCCCCGAGCCAAGGACGAGAGACGTGGGCACAACAAGAAGCTATCATCTGGACACAGACTGCTTAAATCTCTTTCCACTCTTCCGAAACGTAAAAGCAAGAAGCGCGAATCAGGTCAACTATCTGCTCCGCCATTGGAGTCCTCCGACGATGCAAACGAGTCCATCGAGGACTCCCAACCACCAGCCGTAGTTCTCGGCGGGGAGGATGACCGATCAGCCCCTGTAATGAGCCGCATGCTCCAGGCCAGGGCTGAAATGACCGCACGGCCCAGCTTCGACATGGAGAGGCGATCTAGCGATATCGCAGCAAGTGACGATGGCGACGAGACTTCGGCGTTGGCTAAGCGGCTCATGGAGATATTCGAATTTGACGAGCCAGAACAAGTCATAGAAGGTGCGTCCTGACATAGGTTTCCGGAAGACACTAATGTGACATCTTTTGACTTACCATGATGCCCTTGTTTCTAGAATATCCTTGCTGGTTACTGCAAAGCGTGCTCCTCCAAGGCTTCCTGTATATCACAGCCAAACATGTCTGCTTCTACGCCTACCTCCCAAAGAAAGCCGTGCGTTCGGTCCCAAGTCTTTGTCGAATCACTAGACAGCTGGCTGACCATTTCATAGAATGTGGCCAAGTCCGGTTATATGTCCAAGAGCGGCAAGCGGAACCCAAAGTATCATAGATACTGGTTTCGTTTGAAGGGTGATGTGCTATCATACTACCGAGACTCGACAAATCTTTACTTTCCACACGGACAAATTGATCTCAGATTCGGCATTTCAGCCAACATTGTTGACAAGGACAAGGATGGTCTGCAGTTCAACGTGGTCACCAGTCATCGAACCTACAATTTCAAGGCCGACAGTGCTCCAAGTGCAAGGGAATGGGTCAAGAGCCTTCAGCGAGTCATTTTTCGGAGTCACAACGAAGGCGACAGCGTCAAGATATCACTTCCCATCAACAATATAATCGACGTGGAGGAGACGCAGATGATTGAATTTTCTGACACATGCAAAATCCGAGTCATTGACAACGACGAGACCTATGCGATCGATGAGGTACTTACCCCCTGACATGGAAAGAGTTGGCGGATTCTAACAAGACTTGACTAATCTTCTTTCGCGCAGTATTTCTTTTCCTTCTTCAACTTTGGTAAGGAGGCCATCAATGTTCTCAAGATACTCGTAGACGGCGCTTCATCGAACAGCAGGACCGCTGGAAAGCTTATCGCAGAGGAAGGGCACCTGCACTATGATGAAGAGCAAGGCATGAAGAGCGAGCACATCTCCCGTCAGACCCCACCTCTGCCATCACAGTCATCAGCGCGCCACAGCCTCCAGGTCGACAAAAGTCGCACGCCAAAACTCCTGAGCCTGTCAAAGCTACTTTGGCACCCATTCCACCGCACGCAACTGGCCCTAGTCCATGGGCTAGTGGGAATGTTCGTCTCGGTCCAGCATGGATGCTTTGCGTCAGATGGGTAGACGGAGCCACGAGGTTTCGAGTATGATGCGAGAGCAAGGTCCTAGGAGGAGTTTCAGCGGACACCGCAGAACCCAAAGCACTCGTCGCGTGGAGGAGAAGGGGCCTAAGCAAGGCTTGGAGTCGTCTGATTCCAACCTGCAGTCGTCTACCGAGGATCCCAGCTTTTCCAACCTGACAATATCTGTTGCTACCGAAGATCCATCAGCGAGTCAAATACTTCAGGGCAGTGAAGTTTTCCACAGTCCTACCATGCGTCGATCTGATGCATCAAGCCAGTCCACGGATGACAAGGGCGATGATTTGCCAAGGGAGTCCGAGCCGTCTCTTCCTGGCGCTTCGCTTCCTGCTCAGCACGCAGCAACCACAGGACACATCAGCCAGCTTGGATATCACGTGAAAAACGCGCGGCAGCCTGCAGTCCCCGCTACTCCGACACTTCAGAGCATCACCAAAATGGGCTCTTATCCCTCCAGCGTGCCGGCGCTTTCGCAGACTACCTGAACAAGACCGGCAAGCGCATGAGCTCACTTCTAGCAACGGAATCTATGGGGTATGTCGAGAAGGTGTCGGGTATGTGGAAGGGTGGTCGGAAACATTACGGTGAGCCTGCGGGGCTTCGGCCAGACGAAGACGAGCTGGAAGAGGATTCTGATGGAAAAGTCCAAACTTCAATGGAACGTTTCCGTGCTCACTTTGCATTGCCCGCAACGGAAAGACTCAAGCAACGTATTTCGGCTGCATCATTCGGGTTTTGCCTCTGTACGGCAAGATCTACATCAGCGACAAGTCGTTTTGTTTCCGCAGTCTCTTGCCTGGCACGAGAACCAAGCTGATTCTGCCCTTGCAAGACATTGAAACTGCTCACAAGGAGAAAGGTTTCCGTCTGGGATACTCTGGACTTACAGTTGTTATTCGTGGTCACGAGGAGCTTTTTTGAGTTTAGTCAGGTGGATGTCCGCGATGACTGTACGGTGACTTTGCTACAAAGTCTGGAAACATGTCGATATCTCAGAGAATCGGGGATTCTGCATCAAGAGGAGAAGGAGGAACAGGAAGCAGCCATGGCTGAAAGAGATGCCCTAAAATCTGCAAGACAGGAAGAGTTTCCCCAACATGAAATCCTGCCACCGCAAGAAGCCGAATCGCAGCCCAACGCGCCGACGATACTCATGGACGAGACGGATGGCTCATTTCTTAACTTCAAGCCCCCACAATCCATGCGGATCACATGCTTAACGATTGGTTCCAGGGGTGACGTGCAGCCGTACATTTCACTCTGCAAAGGCTTGCTGGCTGAAGGACACAAGCCTCGCATCGCCACGCACGCCGAGTTCCAGGACTGGATCGAGTCTCACGGAATCGAGTTCAGGAAGGTCGAGGGGACCCAAGCGAGCTCATGCGCTTGTGCATTGAGAATGGCACTTTCACGCTCTCATTTCTTCGTGAAGCCAGCTCTGCCTTCCGCGGCTGGCTGGACGAGCTGCTCGACTCAGCCTATACAGCATGTGAGGGATCAGAACTCTTGATCGAGTCGCCATCTGCGATGGCTGGTATTCACGTCGCGGAAAGGCTCGGCATTCCTTACTTTAGGGCTTTCACCATGCCCTGGACCAGAACCCGTGCTTACCCACATGCTTTCATCATGCCTGAGCATAAGATGGGTGGAGCGTACAATTACATGACATATGTCATGTTTGATAACATATTTTGGAAGGCGACCGCGCAGCAAATCAATCGCTGGCGCAACAAGACGCTTGGCCTGCCCAACACAAGCTTGGAAAAGATGCAACCCAACAAGGTGCCGTTTCTCTACAACTTCAGCCCCAGCGTCGTCGCCCCGCCTCTTGACTTCTCGGACTGGATCAGAGTTACGGGGTATTGGTTCTTGGACGAGGGTAACGAATACGAGCCTCCAAAAGCGCTCTCTGATTTTATCAAGAAGGCGAGGGATGACGGCAAGAAGCTCGTGTATGTCGGTTTCGGTTCGATTATTGTGAACGACCCGGCCAAAATGACGCAAGAGGTCATTGATGCCGTGCTGAAAGCCGACGTTAGATGCATCCTGTCCAAGGGATGGTCGGATCGCATCTCGCCGAAAGAGGATCCGGCTAAACCGCGCCCAGACGAGCCAGAGATGCCTGCCGAAATCATGGTCATCAATTCTGCGCCGCACGATTGGCTTTTCAACCAGATTGACGCGGCAGCCCATCATGGTGGCTCGGGCACAACGGGTGCCAGTCTGAGGGCTGGACTCCCCACCATTATTCGACCATTTTTGGCGATCAGTTCTTCTTTGCCAGTCGCGTCGAAGACCTTGGTGTAGGAGTAGGCTTGAAGCGATGGGGCTCCAACAGCTTCGGCAGAGCGTTATGGCAGGCTACTCGAAACGAGCGCATGATTGTCAAGGCCCGTGTCTTGGGAGAGCAGATTCGCAAGGTATGTATCGACCAAATTTGTCAATGGACGACAGCCTTCAGTACTTGACGAAGAAAGTGATGCTGACATGTGGTCGTGGAACACAGGATAAAGGAGTTGAAACTGCTATTCAAAACATTTATCGCGATCTCGAATACGCAAAGAGCCTAATCAAGCGCAAGATGGGCCCCAACGACCAACCAGATGCCGAGGAAGACGACGAGACGGAAGAAAGCTGGACATTCGTAGGATCCGACGAGCCGGACCCGGACATGGTGACCAAGAAACTTAGCGAGGGACTCGGTGGCGTGGGCTTGAGTGAACAGAAGAGCCTAGGGAGGAAAGTCACCAAGGCATAAAGAGAAGGGGTGAATGGCAACCTATTTTGAAACCATGATGTTAATGTCTAAACCGCCGAAGCGTCGAATTCGAATTATTGGGTACAAGATATGGATAGGAACATGACTACAACGACAACAGTATGACTTGATTTCGGGAATGTCAGGGTCGGAAGACTGGATTTCTTGGAATGAATCGGGTGGCATTGAATCAATGCAGCCACGGACGCTGCACTCGACATGATGCAACACTTGTCTTATTCAGCATAGATTACAAAGCATGATAGACGCGGCGTAGTTGATTCAATTCTACTCTTTATCCTTGGGTTTTTTCGAAGACACGGCGATCATGACTGTAACGTGTTGGTTGATTCTCTTCAGTTCCTGCAGGTATAAATCAACGAATGGAGTATGTTATGATAACATGCAGCAATAATGTATCTCCGAGGCATAATGTGCATCCATTCCACGCGAGTAGAGAACGGGGTATACTGGCCCTTTCCTCTTGCAACTGGCCCTCCTTCGGGGAGCAAGGGGACGTGGATAGGAGGATGGGTAGGTAGTAGGTAAGTAGGTAAGTAGGTAAGTAGGTAAGTAGGTCCTTGTCAGGAGCGTTGTCTCTGCCTTATGATCCTGTCCTTGGTCACTACTCTATTCCCTTGAACTCAATCAGGGTTAGTAGAGCATGGGGAGAATGTAATAAAGAGCAAGAAGTCAAACTTCTTAGCTTCCTTGCTTAGCTTATTTGACTTGTTGCTTTTATTGAACTCCTTTTGTTATAACTTCTGCTTTCTTTCCTTGGCCTACTAAATAATTTCTAGGTCTTAGGGAGCTCTTAGCTAGGTACCTGCTTTTTGATAGCATTGTTGACTATTGATAGACATGCAAATCTATAGGTGACCTAGTTGCGTACTTGGCTAAGAGTTCCCTAGAGCTGGAATCATTGAGCAGGCCTAGGAAAGGAAGCAGAAGTCATAACAAAAGGAGGTCAAGGGAATTAACCGGAGTAGCGACTAGGGACAGGATCACAAGAGGAAAAGACAGCGCTCCTGACAGTACTCGGGTAGGTGTGCAACAGGTTGGATGCCTAGGTAGTTGGGCAGGCTCACGGAAACAATCACCTCGCGGCCTGGCGGGTCGCCGTCCTGCCAGGCACACCAACACCAGACCTGTTCCCGTGACTTTGGCGGCAATAGAAGCGGCAGTGGTACTCGCGGTGGGTGGTGGCGGCGACGGCGACGACGACGACGATGGATCAGCCAAGGTGGCCGTGTTTTTACTGTCCACGGGCAGCATGACTCTGCCGCAGAGATGCTTCCTCAGGGGACGGGTGTTGGCGACACCCTCCCAGAGGTCCATGAAGTCGTCCTCGAGCCTGTCGTCGTAAGGATCCCGCGTCTCTCTTCGTATCCGCCCGTTGGCGTCTCGCAGTGGCACGCCGTCGGCGTCGCGCACGGTCTTGACGTAGAGGTAGGCGAACTCGGGCCAGTCCCACCACGGGAGGTCAGGATGACGGTGCGCCAGATGCCGTCTTTGTGGGCGGCCACGGCGTCCTCGTACCGGGACGTCATGTTGAAGCAGAGGCGGTACCAGTCCATCATGCCGTACATGTCGGCGCGGGACCAGCCGCCGAGGATCTCGCCCTGGGGAGGATCTCCCGACGTGCTTCGACCCATGCTGTGAGGGGGTCCAGAAGGTGCGTTGCAGGAGGGCTAGCTTGGTGGCCTCGGTTATGTCCTTGTGGCCGATGGGGTGAGCGAAGATTGGGTTGGTGAGGGCGGCGTGGAGCCATTCTTGCTCGTGCTGGGCTGTTGTGCCTTCTAGGGGATTCGTCCGTTGGGTAGGGATACGGGTGCCAGGGGATGTCCATGGTGGTTTTGGTCTGATCCATCGGAAGCTGGATGGGGAAAGAAGGCAACTGGGCCGTGTGTTCTGAGATGTCGCGGCGGAATCAAGCGATTGCATTCGAAGTGAATAGTCCAGATGGTAGAATAGGGCGCGGTGGCAAAGGGGTGAGTTTTTTTTTTTTTTTCAAATGAAGCATGCCATGGTGACGGTGGTTGCGATTTTACATCGTCTCTGAGAGCCTGTGCTCCATGCGACCGAGGGCACGAACACAGGTGATCAACTCAAAGGGTTATGATCACTTGGAAGGAATTTCGAAATGTAAAATTTTGAAGTCGGCGCAACGGACGGCGATGAACGGGAGATAATGCCGTCGAGACAGGGCAGGCCAGGAGCGGGGATAGTTAATACAGGAGGGCCCCTGGTCTGGGGATCAAGGGCCCCGGTTGACCGGTTCATTCCGGTCCATTCTGTGTCTCCTTCCTCCTTCCTCCTTCCTGCATACCGTCAAACCAAGGCCGACGACAACATGTGAAGAAGGCATCAGGACAGCACAGCACGCTCCCCAGTCGGGCTGAGACTGTCAGGCTGGGCTGGGCTGGGCCGACGTGACGTGTCTGGTTGTGATCCGCAGGCAGGGAGGCAGCTAGTCAAGCACTGCAGATGCATATGATTGTTGAGACTCAAGTGTTGGGACAAAAGGACGTCTTCGTCAATGTTGAGTTGCTGTTGCTGTCGCTTTTGAGCCTGACGTCACCTTCAATATTGTGGTGCGATGCGATGCCCAACTCTGTCAGATCATCAAAGGCGGGGTTTGCATACCATTGCATTCATTGCATTGCATATCATGGGGAAAGCGTCCGAATCAAACAATCATCGGCGTCAAACTGGCTTCTTTCCTTTTTTTGTCGTGATTTGTCGGCTCATCCAATGGCGGAGTTTGCGTTTTTCATCTCCGTTTTATTACTAGGATTCGGGAACGTAAGCACGTCATGTGACTGTCCGTCCCATACGCACAAGTTGATCACCGGCCATTGAAGATACAGACAGATATCAACGAGCCCTTCAATTGAACCAGCCAAACCTTTCCTGCTCTACTCAGCCCAGTTGCAATATCCGCACGGTGCCCAAGATCGTGCCGCCGTGTCCCAAGCCATGTCCTGCCCCGACTGTTTCAAAGGGCAGATCCACAGGCCAGCCGCCCAAAGGCAAAACCACCAAGCTCTATGGCCTCGACGCCTACGTGAGTGAGCCAGCGGATGGTAAGACTGTGAGAGGCATCGTTGTCATTATCCCCGATGCATTTGGTTGGGAGTTCATCAACAATCGCATCCTTGCCGATCACTACGTTGAGAAAGGTGACTTCAAAGTCTATCTTCCCGACTTCATGAACGGTTGGTCGGTCTATGATACTTATTGTGCCGAAAGCTTCCTGCGTCGCTAACAATCGTCTTCAAGGTAATGCCCCACCTGTTTCCATGCTTTTTGTTGGACCGCGAAGCTAGGGTTCAATGTGATCACCTCTATTGAGTTGTCCGACCCTATAAGAGGGTGCGGACTACGGTTTAAATACCTAAGTACCTCTACTATTAGTAGGGTACTTGTATAGTGCTAAAATATACTATAAAGTTATAGAGGTCTTAGAAAATAACTAGCTAGGGGTGGACTCTTATCTTAGCTAGTTAAGTAGTAAGACTATTATATAGCTAGGATTAATTATACCCTTATAGGTATAACATACCCCCTAGGGGACCTTATTTAAGGTTCTTTATAATAATTTTAAATTAATAAAATTAGTTAAATTAATATTATAATATTTAAATTAATTCTATAGTATAGAAGTGTAGTTAATTAGTTATAATCTTATCTAAATTAAGGTTATTATATAATACTTAGTCTTTAGGTTCTTTACTAAGTATACTAGAGGGTAGTTATATAAGCCCTAATACCTTATAAAAGCTTATAAAAGCATTCCCTATAAGAGGCTTTATAAGGCTATTAGTAATTATCTTTTTAGTAGTAATCTAGGTAATATTAAAGGTTCCTTTTATAACCTCTTAATAAAGCTAATAGTAATAAATATTTATATACTAAAGCTTTATAATAAGCTTAATAAACTCTTTCTTAAGGAGGTAAATTATCTATATATTATTATATTTAATTTTAAGTATATTATTACCTAGGTATAGCCTAACCTCTTAATATAGTTATCTAAAGGCTATAAGCTCTTTACTATAGTAAGAGAGCGCTAGAAGCTTTACTTTAGTTAATAATATTATTATAGTAGCTTACCTTCCTACCTTAAAGAGTATAGGTTCTTTAAAGAGCTTTATAATATAACCTTATAAGCTCTTTTATATTATAGGATTATTAGTAAAGGAAGTATTACTATATATCTCTAATTTAGGGTTATTACTACTATATTTAATTACTAGGTTTACCTATATATACCTATACTTAAGGGCTCTTTTTACTACTTCTATATACTATAGCCTTAGGTTTTATAGGTATTATAAGAGTTATAAAGCTATAAAAGTAATATTAGGTCTTAAAACTATTATTAGATATAGTAAGGTTCTAATTAAAGATTAATATCTCTTAAGATCTTAAGCACTAATTTCTCCTTTAAAAGGTTCTAGTAGTATAGTAGTTATTAGGGCTATAGGCCTTTATTAAGGAATCTTTATATTAAATTTAGTAATAGCTTTATTCTAATAGGACTTCTAATTAAGCTATATCTTCCTATTAGTATAGTCTTTAATAATTTTAATACCTAGAAACTATTAAAGCTCTTTAAGGTCCTTAATATTATACTTTATAAAGAGTCTTACTTTAAATTTATTATATAAATATAATTTCCCTTTAGTAAATAAGGTAATAAGGTTATTTATATAAAGAAAATAATTAACCTATTCTTAATAAATATATAAATATCTTTAAAGATTTATATAAAGCCTTTACTAATTAGCTAGCTAATTAGTTCTTTTATCTATAGGAGAGGCACTCTCCTTAGCCTATAGACTACTCTAAGAAGCTTTAGATAGGCTTATTTATCTTTATAGCCTAAAGGTATCTTATAGTAAACCTCTTTATTAAGATCTAAATTTAGAAATACTATAATAAAGTTATACTAGTATACTTTTAGGTTAAAGTAGTATATAATAGCTATAAATAGCCTAAAGGTATTAGTAGCTAGGGTTACTACTTAAGTTAATAGATAACTCTTTAGTTAATAATTTCTAAGAATATAAAGATAAGCTTTATATTATAGGAGGTAGCCTTGCTTATCTAATTTATAAGAAAAGACCTAAGTAAGGCCTAGAAGCTTTATATCTATAGGAACTTTAGTTCTAGATACTTTCTTAGCTACCTTTCTATTAATAATCTTATTATATTCCTTATCTTATACTTTATAGAATTCCTTTTCCTTTAGATAACTAGCTAAATTATTATAATAAGCTAGAGAAAGGGAAGCCTTAATATATAAGGCTTTTCTTTGCTTTTAGGTCCTAGCTTAAAGGCTATAGTAAATACTTTAAGATTATTATAATCTTATATATTTATTAATATTTTATAATTATTACTACTATTAGGTAGGTTAAGTAAATTATTAATACTTAATAGTATATAATCTATTAAACCTAGAAATTATCTAGGTAAATTCAGAGGAGTTAGTAGATTTATTTCTTAACTTTCTTTTCTTTTTCCTTATAATTATAACTATTAGGAGTTTTAACCTATTAAAGCTAATTAAGTGGTTATTATAGTAATAAAGGGTACGCTATTTATAGAAGCCCTATATTAGAGCTTTTATCCTTATTATTATTAACTAGCTCTTTAAGAAAGCGTCTTTTAACCTCTTTTATAGTTAATAATAGGCCTCTCTCTTAAGTATAGAAGATAAACTTATTAAAGGTAATATAGCTTAATAAGAACTAGTAGCTTCTCTTTATTATTAGCACCTAAATTAGGTATTACATAGAGGAAATATATCTAGCTAGGTATCTAATATAAGCTCTCTAGGTAAGCTTTAGACTTGCCTTATAGAGCTTACTTTACGTTATTATAAATACTTTATAACTAAAGGCTTATAGGTAAGTTATAGAGGCTTCTAGATTCTCTAGTAAGTAACTCTATTAAAGCTTATTCTCTCTTAACTACCTATTTAATACTTATTAAGGTAATTACTAGTTAAGTAGCTTTTAAGGTGTATAGTTTAAGATATAAATAGCTACTTTAGTAGCTATAGGCTATAGGTTTTCTAGGAAGCCTAATTATATTATAAGAGTTATTATAACCCTTATTATCACCCCCTAGACTATTTAGCGTGCCTATTTTAATGTAGGTAAGCTAGGCTAGATTTTCTAATAATAATGCCTCTATTTATAACCTCTTCTTCTTATTTTTAGTCTAGAAAGTAGTCTTACTATTAGTTATTATAACTATAATATAAATGCTATATACTTTTATATATATAGCTTTTAACTAATTAAAGTAAAGTATAATATTTATTTTTAATAGGATTATAAAGATATAGTGTAGACCTATAGCTCTATAGGTAAAGAGAGTAATATATTAGTCTTTATTATACCCTAATAATTAAGTAAAGAGATTAAAAGAAACTACCTAAAGTAGTCCTAAAGGTAATAATCCTACTTATAGGACTTATAATATCTACCTCTATGCCTTAGCTATCTAGCAGACCTTATATTTACCTACGCTCCTTTCCTTTAAAGGAATTTAAAGCTTCTTAAGTACTTAATTTATTATATCCTTACCTAGATACGCTAATCTAGTATATTATAGGTCTATAGGCATTATTATTATAGCCTTTAGGTCTTATAAATCTCCCTTAATAGCAAAAACCTCTAATAGGCTTAAGCCCTCTATATATAGCTAGGTACTAATAATCTAAGTTTAAAATATCTTCTAATTACCTCTTACTAGGTCTATTACCCTTCTAGTAAGGTTATCTTACCTTATTCCTTTCTATATAAGTAGCTAAAGAGATATAAGGTTTATAAAGAATATTAGTTAGTACTAGGCCTTTAATAAGGTAAGGGTTTAGCTATCTATTAAGATAATCTAAGCTATGCTAATACTATAAGCCTTAGTAACACTATAACTAGCTTAAATTCTAGGTTACTAGCTATAATTAAGGTCTATAAACTAGTGTTTATTATTAAAGATATAGATTAAAGTGCTACTATTAAGTATAACCTATAATTTACCTTAGGTAAGGAAAGCCTCTATAGACTCTTTTATAGCTAAAAACACAGTATTATTTTCTTTAAGTTCTTTTACGCTATTATCCTTTAACTATATATTATATGCCCTTTTTATATTATTAGGTTAATAATTTATTACTTCTTTTACCTTCTTTAATAGCTCTTTATTAATTTTCTAGTCTTTTATTAGGTAAAGCGCTCTATAGATCTTCTATAAGTTTTTAACTTCTTTACCTTATATTTTTATAGTAAATATAGGAATCTTTTTTATTACCTTCTCTTTTTAGCTTTATCCTTTACTTTACTATTAAGAGTTAGCTTAGCTCTAAAGGCATTATTAGCCTTTACTTAAGATCTTTCTTAGGCTTTAATTAAGTGCCTAATCCTACTTATAATACTATAGAAATCTAGGACCTTTCCCTTACTCTTTGCTAAATAAATTAATAAGCTAATTTAAGCTAAGATAGTAGGAATTATGCCCTAATAGTGTTATTAATTATTTCTATAGGTAAGTTACCTTTAGTAATAGGGTAGTTTGCTTAAAAGTATCTTTTATAGCTAATTAAAGTATCTATAAGCTACTTATTAATATTTACCCTTATAAGGTTCTATTTAATAGTCTTATTAAAATTAACTTTAGTATAATACTTAATAGTCCTACTTAAAGGTATTATATTCCTTATAAGCTCTTTAATCTTATTATAAAGAGATATATATCTTAAGGTTATTTACTTATACTTAAGTCTAAGCATTACTATAAACTAAGTGTAATACTCTTATAGGGCCTTTATAAGGCTCTAGAATTAGCTATTAAATACCTAATAATAACCACTAAGGACCGCGAACTAGGCGCTATCTTTAGTATTATTAGGTTATTAGGGTACTAAAAATAACTCTCTTTAGGTATATTATAACCTTTAGAAAAGCTTTCCTAGGGTTACTATATACTACTAATTATAGCTCTACTACTATATAAGCGTATTTAAACTCCTATAGTATCTAATATAAATAATTAACTCTATATAGCCTTTACTACCCTTCTCTTTACTAGAGTCCTATTTCCTATAAGAATTAGAGGCTTAGGAGGGTAATCTAGCTATATAATTAAATTAGGATTAATAAAAACCTAGATTCTATCTTTAATAGCTCTTACCTTAACTATCTTATACTATAGGTCCTAGTAGTAGGGCTCCTATAGCTTAATAGCTAGCTTATTACTCTTAGAAGACTCCTTAGATATTATAAGGATACCTATAGTATTATTATTATTAAACTAATAGATAGTTATATTACTTCTAGCGTGCTAGGGTTACCTAATTATAATGTTAATAAATTAGGCCTCTCTTTTTACTATATATATACTAATTATTTAAAGATTAAATAATTAGTTAATTTAAAGAGAAGAGTACTAATTTAGAAGAAGGTATAATTATTATAAACACTATATAATTACTACTATATTAGACTATAAAGCTAGGGTTTAATATAATTACCTCTATTAAGTTATCTAACCCTATAAGAGGGTATAGACTACGGTTTAAATACCTAAGTACCTCTACTATTAGTGGGGTACTTATATAGTGCTAAAACATACTATAAAGTTATAGAGGTCTTAGAAAATAACTAGCTAGGGGTGGACTCTTGTCTCAGCTAGTTGAGTAGTGAGACTATCGTGCGGCCGGGATCAATTATGCCCTTGTGGGTGCAACACTTTTCAATGTTCAGACTGCTCTAGCCCCCGGCAATATTTTCGCTCGATTGTAAGCTAGCCGTGCCTGGCATTGCACACGCTTTAAACGCTGCATCTGTCCCCCTCGGCTAATCTCGGTCGGTAGTGCTGCTCTGGTTCGAACTCTCGTCGTCGCAATCCCCTTCTTCATTCGCTGCAGACCGTCAAAGACGTATCCCAGCGTCAAAGGCTTCTTTGAACAGCTTCGCAAGGGGGAAGGTGATCAGTTATCCGTCGGAGCAGCGGGTTTCTGCTGGGGCGGCAAACACACCGTCACACTTTCTCACGGCGTCGACAATGGTGCGACGCCGCTTATTGATGCTGCCTTTACGGCGCATCCCAGTTTCCTCAGCATCCCCAGCGATATTGAAAAGATCAAGGTCCCTGTCTCATTTGCCTGCCCCGAGGATGACAATCAGGTGACGCCGCCCAAGATCGACTCGATCAGATCGATTGTCGAAAAGCTCCCGCCGCATCGCGAGGCGAGGTTCGTGTTTATGAAAATACCGGTCATGGCTTCGCTGTCCGCGCAGATCTCAAGGTCCCCGATGTTGCGAAACAAGCTGATGAAGCTGAGGACCAGGCAGTTGCGTGGTTCCACGCTCACTTCAAGAAACCATGAGAAGGTGGTGCTTTAGCCAAGGGTGTCGAGGGCCTTGCAGTGATGCTCAATTGGTATTCGGTATTAGGGGAGACGGTGTGTAATGATGTGTTCGCAAGCTATGACCCCTCGTGATTTCATACTCTCTTCCAAAATTTCGGGGTAATCTGAGCCCATAGAGATAATATCTTGCTTGTGTAAGTTTGGATTCATTAATTCTAGTTCTGAGGTGTGCTGGCGAATAAGCTTGCCATGTCCCACTCCGTACAGTGCCCGCAAGCCGCCTTTCTAATTGTCAGGGTAAGGGCTCTGACAACGCTGTAACGTCGCAGCGTTGACCGCATTGACGATGGTGAGACCCTCCTTGAGACAACGGTGGATACGATGTATCAGATGTACTGGATTTAGTTAGATAAGACCGTAGCGCACTGTGTACTTTTTAGGTATAAAAGTTAGGTGCTATCTACACCTCTAATTAACTAAATTAAACGCTTTTTATTAACCTATTACATCCCTACCTTCTAATAGTTATAAGCCTAGGAGACTTCTAATGCCCTTATTATTACTATCTTTAAATTATACGCTCTATTTAATATTATTAACGCTTATAAGCTTTATAAGATAAGCTAAATCTAGCTTAATCTATTACTACACGTTAAACATATTACCTTTATACCTCCTTACTCTAGTGCGTTCCCTTTATAATATCTAAAGAAACCCTAATATAGTGTTATTATTAGAGAAGGACTAGATTAAATAGTATATATAAATTAAAAATTACATAGAGTCCTATAGTATCTAGGAGTATATTAACCTTAATAAGATTAAATTACTTTAAGAGCCTATAATACTTACTTACCTATAGAGAGGACTAAGACTAGAGATCTTACTAGATAACCCTAATGCCCTTAAAGACTAGAGAATTACTTATAAAGATATAAAAGACTACTTTAACTTTTAATATAAAGAACTTTAATTTAACCTTATAAAGTATATAACCTTATTAAAGTAATTACTAAAGATTAGGGAGTTTATTTATAAAACCCTTATAAAGAATATTTAAGACTCTCTTAATTTTAATACTAAGGTTAAAGAGAAAGAGTTAGTTTAGCTTTACTCTTAAAGAATACTAAAGCTTCTTTAGACCTAGTATTAACTAAATACTAAGAAAATACTTATTTTTATAGAAACCTATCTTAATAATTATCTATAAGCTAAAGGAACTTATAATTAGTATAAGTAAGCTATAATAAGTAAGGTACTATAGAGGAATTACTAAGACTTTAAGACCTAATAGACTAAAGAGATAATACTCTATAAATTTATTATATCCCTTTAAAGTAAATTTAAATTATTCTAGAAGAAATAGAATAATCTCTTAAATAAAGAAAAGAAATAGGACTTCCTAAAGGCTATTACTAAATTTAAATATAACTATAAAGCTTTATAAAGCTTAGTAAAGTTAGTAAATACCCTTATATCTAAAAGATTAAATAGTTAGAATAAATTAGAGTAATCTAAGTGCCCTAGCTATTCTAGCTATAATATTAATAATACTTTAAAGTAATAGGAATACTATAATTTCTTTAAGACTCTTTATAAGCTAGAGATTACTTTAAAGGACTAGTTAGTTAGGAAGACTTTAAAGGAAAATATTAAGAAGTATCTTAAGGAAAACCCTAAGGAGAAGTTAAAGGCTATAGGTTAGAAGCTAGAGAAGTAAGAGAAAAATAGAGATATTATTATTCCTTTATAAAACCCTATAAATAACTCTATTATAATTACACTAGGTAAGAAATCTACTAATATATTAATATCTATTTATTCTAAGTATCCTAAACTAATAAAGAAGATTATAATTACTTCTTTAAATATAGTAAATGCTTTAGAAATAAAGAATAATATAGTTATCTATAATTCTAGAGTAAATACTTATATCTTTAATAATATTTACTAGTTTAAGCTATCTAAATTTAATAAGGATATTAAAATAGAGATTAGAGCTAGAGATATAGTATATATAGCTTTAGGTTAAGGTATAGCATAAATTATAGTTATAGATTCTATTATATAAGCTATAAGGACTATAGTGCTAGTAAATACTCTATATATCCTAGAATTTAATATTAATATTATATTAGTAAAGATTCTAATAAATATAAGTATCTTTTAGAATTAGAAGAAGAATATATTAATATAAGAAGGCTATCCTATAGCTAAACTACATAAGGTTAATAATCTCTTTATATTATTAAAGCTATCTAAGGTTTTAAAAGAGGCTTATATAGCTTCTAGAACACTAAAACCTCCTATAAAAGGAAACACAAACCTATAGTATTAATAATATAGTTATCTAGGCATAGAAGCCTTTATATAGCTTATAAATATAACTCTAGGCGTTAAAATAATTAGACCTAGCCTTACATAGTATAAGATATATACTATAGGTAAAGCAAGGCGCTAGAGATTAAAAGCTATACCTAAGGGACTTCCTTAAGGACTAGGTTATAGATTATCTATAGATCTAGACTATTATAACTTAGAATATTAGAATAGTAATAGGTATTAGTATATATTTATATACCTTATAACCTTAATATATTTCTTTTACTTATTTAAATTAAAGGATAGGATTTATAACTGCTTTTATATAATACTAAGCTTTCTAAGTATATAATTTAGGATTTAGCTTTGCTTTTTACATAGTTATTAAAAGTGGAAGGAATCTAGCTAGAGGGATAGGAAGACCTCCCTAGTAGATTCTGTTGCAGCAGCTTCTAGATTCACTATAATACGTTGTATTCTTTAAGATAGGCAGCTTTAATAGTTAAATATAGTTAATTCCTAGCTATACGGACAATCTAACGAGTAATAAGAGGATTTTCTAAGTCCCCTTATAGACCTACTAACTATATCGGAGGAACAGGGTCACTAGAGGGGTCTTAGGAGCTATTTTTATTTTCCACAAAATTCATTTATATAGGAAAAGTAAAAATCAACTTATAACTATATAATCTAGCTGCCCACGTAGCCTAACTAAGTACTTTTAATATACAACCCTATGAATAAAATATACTATTAAATCCAGAAAAATTTAAGGATTTAAATAGTATACATTAGCCTTTATATAACTACTAGTTCCTAGTTATAGTTAATTTTAGCTTCCTATAGGGTAACCTAGTTAGCTTAGTTATATAAGCCGTGGGTTAGTTATAAGGCAACACAGGCCATAACGCTGCAAGCAACGCTTTGTAACTAACGTTATAATAACGCAACTAGGCAACTAGTAGGCCTATAAAATAGTGCTATAAGTAGCATTATTTTAACACTCCCTCTAGAAAAGTATAAGGTAACTAATTTAATACCTAGACTTAGCTCTTTAATAGATATCTAAGTTAACTATAAATTCTAATAACTTTTTAACTAAAATCAGTAACTTTTTAATGGAATTCTAGTGTTTTATTGTTTTCGATTTTTTGACTTTTTAGTTGATTTTAAACTAGGCCTTTGTATTTATAAGACCTAATAGTTAGATAAATTATTGAAATTTATTATTAGGTAGGGGCTTAGTTAAACCATCTGTAGGCATCTCTTTAGTGTTAATATAGATAACCTTAGCTATACCCTTCTATACCTTTTCTCTAGTATAGTTAAATTTTAGCAGGGTATACTTTGTTTTACTATATAAAGCAGGGTTATTAGCGGTTATAATAGCGCCTTAGTTATCACTAAAAATCGGAACTAGAGGGCTATAGGCAGCTTTATTTCCTTAAAAGGCTATAAAACCACTCTAGCTCCTAATAGCTTCACATAAGGCATTAGATTTAGCCTCTAATGTAAATAAAGCTATTATAGTTACTTTCTTTAATTTCTAGCTAATAGGTCCTTTAGCTAGCTTATAGAGATAAGTATAGGTTGATTTTAAGGACTTATTACTAGCGAAGTTGCTATTACAAAAGCTAATAAGGGTTGCAGAGGCTTTAGTAGTAAACTTAGACTTTCTATAGGTTATAGAATAACTTATAGAGCCTAAAAGGTACCTAAGCAAATGTTTAGAAGCATTTAAATGCTCTATATATAGCTTAGATAGTGCTGTAGAAAGCCACTAAACTAGAAAGGTAATATTAGGTCTTATAAGGAGCATTAGGTACATAATAGTCCCTATAATACTCTAATATAGCTTGTGATTAGGGGAAAGAGGTTTAGTTAAGTGAGCTGCCTGTTTTATAATTCTAGGTTATAAGGGAATTTAAATAGGCCTAGTATCCTTTATATTAAACCTTTCTAGGGCTTTAGAAATGTACTAGGACTAATAGATAGTTAGGGTCCCTTTCTTTTAATTTCTAGTGATTTAAATGCCTAGGAAAAATTCAGCTAGCCCACGGTCTTCTATAGGATAAGCCTTGTGTAATAGCTTCTTTAGCCTATTAATATAAGCTAGATCCGGTCCTATTAGGAGACAGTTATCCACATAAGTCACTATATATGTAGATATAGTTAGGTTAAAGAAGACAGCTAGGTTAGATATAAGGGGTGAAAGCCTAACTTCTAAAGAAGGTCCTTTAAAACCTACTGCCACTCTTTAGAGCTTTGTTTTAATCTATATAAAGCTTTTTGTAAGAAAATAACCTGCTTTTAAGAGGGTTTATAGCTATACTTCTTAAGTAACTTAGCTATTTTAGGCATAGATTTAGCAAATTCAGTGAATCCGTTAGGGATTTGCATGTAAATAGCTTCCTTTAAAGAGCTATTTAAAAGGCCTCTATAAAATTAACTTGCTTAACTTCCTAGTTATTATAAGCAGCTAGGGCTAGTAATATCTGCTAACTAGGGGAATACTAGTTATAGCATAGGTTTTAATGTAATCTTAACCTTCTATCTACATAAAGCCTTTAGTAATAAGTTAGGCCTTGTATTTTAGAGGATTATTTTCTTTATCCTTCTTAAGCTTGTAAATAAGCCTATTCTTTAGAACCCTCTTGTTATGGACTGGCCCCTAGGTGACTGCGATAGGGCGTTAGTATAATATTAAGAAACTTAAGGAAAGGAAAGAGGAAGGTAGGAAACCTATCCTTACTAAAGCCCCTTATACCCCCTAGCTACCTTATGTTAGCCCCCTTTTCTATGTCCTTACTTACTTAGGGCTATCCCTACTTATATATACTATAGTAAATACTTAGGCAAAGCCTAAGCCTTTATATATACCCTTACTCCTCCCTCTCCTACTACCCTTAACTATAGTTATTATAAGTATTTACCCCCTTAATATATTATAAGGACCTATTATTTTAATATTAGGTCTAGGTAAAGCGTATAACACATTCTCCTAGCCCTATATTATTATTATATTAATAGTAGCCTTGCCCTTACTAGGGTATAACTTATTCTCTACTAGTATAAAACCCTTACCTATTACTTACTATTTATTTTTATTATATAACCTTACCTTTCTTATATAAAATTTTCCTAAAATATTATAGTACTATTACTCCTTCCTATCCTATTATTAAAAATACCCTTTATTTACCTATTAGACTCTTACTAAATATAGCCTAATATAGTAACCCTTATAGTATTCCCCTATATACTCTAGCTACCCTTACTACACTACTTACCTAATCTATTAGTAAGTTCCTTATTAAGGGAACTTAGATAATAAGGAGTATACTACTTCCTAAGTAGTTTTCTAGCCCTATAGGCTATATATTAAAAAGTGCCTTACTATAGGCATATTAAACTACTACCCTCCTAAAAGTAGCTAGTCTTATCCCTTATATTAGTAGAATTATATAACCTATATCTAGTTAACTAGGTTTCTATTAGCTAACCCCTAGCTCTAATATTATTTAAAAGACCTTAAGGCTATAATTACCTTAGGGATATATATTATTATGCCTAGTATTATAAGGACTATAATAACTAAGAAGAAAATACTAGTGCTATCCTAGGGCTTCTACGCCCTTATTAGTTAATAAAATACCCTTTTAAACTAGGCCTAATTTAATCTAGCACTAGTTTATTTAGCCCTTAGGCTACCTCCTTTCTCTAACTCCCTTACTATAAATATAACTAGGCTTAAAGTTATTCCCTTTAGTAGTAGTAGCCTTATAGGTAGCTATAGTATAGGAAACTTTATATAGTAAGTTATAAGTATTCTATTCTAATAAAACTAGTAGATTATAGGTAGTCTAAACTCTATATATTAAGAATATTATAACTAGTTTATATACCTCCTTAAGGCTCTCTTACCTTACTACTATAGTAGTAGCTAAGGCTATTAATTTATTTAAGTCTAAAGATAAATCGCCCTCTTACTACCACTAGGGACACTCCTAACTTAGGACTAGGTTAGGTCTAACTAACTATTATACTAATTACGCCCTAGGTAGTAGCTATCCTATAGTAATAAATACTACCTAATATCTATTCCCTACTAGAGGTTAACCTAAAGATAGGCTACCCTAGCTTATACTTACTTTATATTTACTAATTACTATTTTACTCTTACTATTTAGAACTATAGTAGTAGCTATCCTATCTATTATAACACTATCTACGTCCCTACTAGATATAAGGTAACGCTAATTAATATCCTATCTAATAGTATAGGTAACCCTTACACTATAGGGATAAAGAATTCTAAGTTTATTTTAGTAGCTAGAATAAGTTAATAGGGTTTAGATTAGGTATACTTTATATGCTATTAGAAGTCTCTATAGGTAAATAAGTAGTTTATAATTAATTTAGTCTATTATTATATTATATATCTCCTTACTTTACTTTAAACTTATTAAGGGCTTATATTTATATTATACTCTCTAGTGGTTCCTATATTAGCTATATATAACCCGCTTACTTAACTAGTATATTATATCTCCTACCCTAGCCTAGGGTATTCTAGGCTACTAAGATCTATTTAACTTAATATTCCTCTATAAGTTTATTATTATCCTCTACTAGGACCTATTCTAGCCCTAGGTAAGAGTCCTAGAGTCTCTAGCTAGGAGAGAGTTCTTTATAGCCTATTTAATAAGGTTTATATAGAAAACTAGGTAAATACCCTTAGGATATCTAGCTATACTATAAGTAGTATTAGTACTTTTATAATTATATACTTTACTATAACCTAATTAAGTTTTTATAAGGGATAGTTAGTCTTAATATTCTTAAGTAAAAGCTATACCTTATCTCTAACTTAAAACTATTTTACTAGCTATTAAGAAGCTAATATAGTATCCTACTATCTTTATTAAATATAGGCTATTATAGCTTATACTAGGTAAGTACTCTCTTATAGGTACTTAAGGAATTATATAGCTTATCCCTTAGGTATTATTATAGAGGTAAACTAGTTTAGTTATAACTAAATTAGCTCTAAGTTATAGCTATATAGTAACTTATTTAGGCTAACTCCTATTATAGAAAAGAACCTATTATTAATTATAAGCTAGTAAGCTACTAGATACTCTAGCTAATTAAACTATAAGAAGAAGACTATAATATATAATATTACTTATACCTCCTAGTTTACTTACTCTATACTACTATTAGTTTATAGGTAGTATAATATAGAAAGTAGCTAGTTTATTCTAATATAGGAGTATAATATTATCTAAAATTTTCCTAGCTAGTCTAACCCTTAATCTATAATAATAGATTAGGAAATCCTTAAAACCTTTACTAGACTATCTTAAACTATTTTATATACTCCTTAGCCCTAATAGAGGTTATAGCTTCTAACTATATAAACTTTAAGAGTCTATTTATAATAACTATAAAGTACTATAGTCTCTCTAGGAATACTACTAGTAAGTTTATTATAAAGTTAATAGAAATCTAAGACTAAAACTAATTAGGGATAGGTAAAGGCTTTAGTAAGCCTTAATACTATTAATAACTCTTATAACTACTAAAGTAGTAATAGTTATAAATAAGCTAAGTAATATCCTATAATATCCTATCCTAATAGAATTACTATTATAAAATTTAAAATATAATATTATAACCTAGGTGCCTTACTACTAGTAAGTTATAGTATTATTATATAAGGGTTATTAGAAGGGTTCCTAAGCTAGAACCTAAGTATAGCCCCTAAACTAAAGTGCCTTATATATACTTATAAAATAATCTATAACCTATTCCCTTATTAATACCTTAGGGGAAACTTTTAACCCCTTCCTAAATAGTCCTTAATTAAATACTATATATAGGGTTTAATATAATAGCTTAGTCCTATAGGGTCTAAAGGTACTTAGTAATAAAAGAGCCTCCCTTACTAGTAGTAGTAGTGTATATATAAGGTATAGCACTAGGCTAGTGCTATCCCTTTATACCTCTAGTAATAGTAAGAGTTATATAATAGTAATAGATTATAGGATATACCCTATCCTTAAAGCTAATCTATTCTAGTCCTATTCTCTCTAGGAAAGGGTATTTAGGTATTAAGCTTATATACTAGGCCTATAATAAAGGTAAAAGTTAAATAATATAAGTATATTTACTTACTAAGCCTATCTCTCTAATATTAACTAAGGAGTTATAAAGTATTCTAAGTTCTTATAATCTATATAAATAATAAATAGATAAGATATACCCTAAAGCTTTACTAACTATACTATAAGGTAAGAGATAATAGTAAGTAGTTCCTTATTATAAATTATATAGTTCTTTTATAAGAGTATAAGACTAGTAAAATAGTAAGTAACTAGGTATAAGATACTATTAGGACCTTATTATAAGAAATACTTACTAAGGGCTTTACCTAAATAATTAGCTTTACTATTATTAGGTAGTCTAGGTTCTATTATACTAGCACTAGGTATATAATAAAGGTATCTTTTAACCTCTTAAAGGCCTTATCCTCCTTAAATCCCTATTAGAAAGGAATATTTCTCTTAGTAAGTTATATTAGTAAGGCTACTATCTCTAAGAAGTTACTAATAAAATTATAGTAAAAATTTATAAATCCTAGGAAGCTATAAACCCTATATAGTTTTATAAGTATTACCTATTCCCTTATAGCTATAATCTTTATAGGATCTAGGTAAATTAAGTATCCTACTATAATAATATATCCTAGGTACTAAACCTTTTTATAGTAAATATAGATTTATTAAGGTTAAGGTATAAGCCTATAGCCCTTAAGTAGCTAAGAACTAACTAGACCTTAGCTATATAATCCTTCCTTAACCCCCTAAGTAAACTAGGATATTATTAAGGTAAGCTATAATAAAGTTCCTAATATATTCCCTAAGGATTTATTAATATAGCGCTAGAAGGTTACTAGTACACTAGCTAAGCTAAAGGGGTAGACTAGCTATTTAAATAAGCTAAACCTTATATAAAACACTATAAGGTACTCCTTACCCTTAGCTATCTATAGTTTATAAAATACTATATAAATATCTACCTTTATAAACTAATATACCTAGGATAAGGAGTATAATATCTCTTTAATTAGTAAGAGAGGGTAATAGTCTTATACTATTATCTTATTAAGAGCGTAATAGTCTATATAAAAACGCTATCCCTTATTTACCTTTTTAATAAGAAAAATAGGAGCTATAGCTAATAAGGAGCTAGTATAGATCTAACCCTTATTTATTAAGTCTATAATCTAGTGTTAAACCTCTAAGAGCTAATCCTATAGTATATTATATAATAGTCCCTATAGGAGTGTTAGTTTAGACTTATCTAGGTTCTTATATATATATATATAGTAGTTAAGAGAACCCCTATAAGGGGTAATCTATTAGCCTTAGCCTTATTAAAGAGATCTATAAAGTCCTCTAACTCCTTAGGTAGCGTTAATATATTAGGACTAGCTAGCTCTATCTTAGGCGCTATAATCTATAGTATTATTATTATCTCCTTTAAGCTTATAGTAATAAACCTTATAGTAGTGTCCTTATTTTATATACCTTATATACCTTAGTAGCGTAAAGGGATCTAATAATTCCCTATACTAGTGCCTTTACTACCTAAGTAAAGGCCTTAGAGATATAAAGGCCCTCTATAGCTTTAATAACTAGTTATTATTTTACTATATAAATTACTATATTATACTACTCTAACTAAGGTATTATAAATATTATATCCTAAGTAAGACCTAGGATAATATATAAGTATATAAATAACTCCTAGCTATTTATATTAATTCTAGTGTATACTATATAGGTTATAAAAAGGTATCTTCCTTAACCCACTTCTCTCTCCTTTTATTTTTACTATAGTATAAATATACCTTTATTTTAGTAACTATATAAGCTCTAGGCTAAGCTATCTTACTACTAATTTACTTATAGCACTATAGTAATTATAACTATAATTAACTTAGATATTAATAAAATAATATATATTAAAGAGTATAGAAATTAAAAATAGTAGTTAGTTTATATATTATACTATACCCTATTTTATCTCTATATAGTAGTTATAATTATCCTATATTATAGTAGTTAACTAGCCTATTTACCTCTATATAAGACTTTACTTAGGGCTACTTATTTTCTATAGGGGAATATTTACTTTCTTATTTATACTTTCCTTATTTACCCTAGATATATTAACACTAACCTATAGGTAATAGAGTAAGAGAAAAGTACACTCCTAGATAAAGTAATCCTTAGATCTATATTAAAGGTAGTATCTCTCTTAATAGTATCTAGCTAAAACTACTTCTAATACCTATTTTACCTAATATATATTTATAGTAGCCTTTATCTCCTTCTCCTTCTTAGCTAGCTTATTTTACTTCCCTAGCTAGGTTCTTACTATATAAACCCCTATTATTAGAGTATTACCCTTATAGTTAGTTAGAGTTAAGGACTTAGCCTATTAAAGTCTATATTAGGTCTAGTACTTATTCTCTAGGGTAAGGGCCTTAATATTAACTATAATTTTATAATACTATATAATAGCTATATACTAATTAAGATAGCTAATACCCTAACCTATATTAATCTCTCTTAAATACTTATTAAGTATATATTAAAGCTTTACTAGCTTTATATTATCCCCTAGCATTCCTCTCTTACTATTAAGAGCTTTTCTATAAAGTAAATAAAAATATAGAAAATACCTCCCTAGTTCTTATTTTATTTAGTTAAGCTCTATAAGGGCTATCTCCTATCTATATAGGTTAGAGAATATAGTCCTAAGGTATTCTAGGAAGTTTATAGGATTAAAAGTAATAAAGCTACTAAACTTAAAGTAAGTAGCTACCTAGGACTATACCTTAGAGGAGAGGTTCTAGTAAATAAATATCTATTTATTCTTATTAGTACTAATAAAGTCCTTATTTACCTATAACTTATACTCTATTAGAAGCCTTTATATAGTAAATAAAGCCTTATTACTATTATATAGGTTACCTATAGGGATTAGTTTCTATTTTATTTTAGGTATAGTAAGGACTAAATTAGGAGGGGAGTAATATAAGGTTAACTATTAGATTACTAGGCTAGGCTATAGGGGTAATTAAGTTAAGGGTCCTATATAATTTATATTTACTTACTCCTAGAGGTATATAATCTCTATTATTTACTTACTTAGTATAAGTTAGAGCGTTTTAAATTAGGCTTACTAAGCTACCTATAGTACTATAGTATTAGATAGAGAAGTAACTATCCCTAACTAGGTTAATCCTATAGTTAAAGTATACCTATTAAATCTATTAATATATCTATTAGTATATTTATTATATCTTTTAGTAGCTATTATAAGACTAAAGGAAGTTTCTTAATTATTATAGACTAGCCCCTAGGTAACTATAATAAGGTATTAGTATAATATTAAGAAACTTAAGGAAAGGAAAGAGGAAGGTAGGAAACCTATTCTTACTAGAGCCCTTATACCCCTAGCTACCTTATATTAGCCCCTTTTCTATGTCCTTACCTGCTTAGGGCTGTCCCCACTCGTGTGCACTATAGTGAATGCTTGGGCAAAGCCCAAGCCCTTACACCTCTAGCCCTTAGGGACTTAGTCTACCCTATAAATTTAAAGGTTCTAGCAGCTAGAAGCTACTTAAATTTGCTAAATGTAGTATCTATCTATTTTTAACTATCCTTGCTTTTTAAAGCTTGTTTCTAGGTCTTAGGGGTATCTGAGTCGTTATTAGTGGATGATTTAGCCCTTTGTTGTGCCTTAAAGCATATCTCCTTAACGTATAAAGATATATTGAAATTATTAATATCCATAGAATCAGAATTAATTAAAGAATCTAAATCTAAAAACAGGTTTTTAATAGCTCCTTATTAGGGCGCTAGAGCTTAGGCTCTCTAGGGGTAGCGTAGGGGCGTTATAGGCGTTGTAGCAGTTGTCGTAGGCAATATGGTCGCTGCGGGCATTGTTATTACAGGCGCTGCGGGCGCTGCGGGCGCTAGAGGCTTTAGATAACTATCCTAAACCTCTAGATTATCTTATGAGATATTAGCTTCTCCTCTAAAGGATAGCTCCCTAAAGGCTTAGGGGACCCTATAGAGCCTATATCCTCTATAATTTTAATAAAGCTAGTCTTTATAACTAACCTTTAGAGGGAATATAAATAAGATAGACGCTAGAACCTAGAGTAGCTAGTAGCTAGCTAGGGATAGTCCTAGGGGCTAGCTTTTAAAGCTTAGATCTCTGCTCTAGAGGTATTAGAACCTCACAATAAGACCCTATAGCCCTAATTTTCAAGAAATCAGGCTTATAGAAGGTCTTAGGCTCTAAGTTAGCTAAAAATAGCTACTTAGGGGTTAAAGGTTTAGTTATATTAGCTATGATGTTAACTAAGTCTAATATAGCTAGAAGGATATAAGACTATAGATATAGGGGTAGCTTAGACCACTAAAGTGTAGCCCTAAGCTAGTCTAGGATAACCCTAATAGCCCTCTTAACTAGCCTATTTTGTTCGTGAATATAGGGGTAAGAGGTGCTAAAGTAAATTCCTTTAGAAGATAACTATAACTAAAGCTTATTATTAATTTTAGTACCTCTGTTAAAGTGAAGGTGCCTAGGATACGCGTTATATCGGTTTTTAGGGCCTTAAAGAAGCCCTTAATAGCTATATAAAGGGTCTAACCTTCTTTATTAGCTAATAAAAAGCACTATTTATACTAGGATTTTTAGTTAATAAGGATAAGGACTAGGGCCTTCTTATTATGCGGCATAGGGTTAATTTTAACGGTATCTCCCTCTAGAATATCTAGAACTCTAGGGGGTCCTAGATAGGTCGTTTAGTAGGTCTTCTAATAGCTTTTAATTACATATAGGCTATGTAGTTAAAATCCTTTTCTTTAATAGCAGAAAAATTAGGGATCCCTTTAGCTAATTTCGAAGATTTCTTTAGTAAAGGGAGGCCTATATAGCCTAATTAAATATGCTAAAGAAGGGCTAAATCTAGTAACTTCTTGTAACTAGAATCTAGCTTTTTAGGGCTATTATCCCCTAGCTCCCTCTATTGCTAGGCCTCTTAAGAATTATAGGCCTCTAGGGGCACTAGACAGCTACTATTATCACCTAAGTTATTAGGGTATAGACCTTCTAAACCCCTATAGAAGATGCCTAACTAGGAGGAGCTTCGGTAGGACATAGGGCTAAATCTTTGTCTTCTAGCTCTTTGATTTGTTAATATTCCTTAGGATTAAACGCTAGCTACGGAATTTAAACCTCTATAGGGTAGGAAAACCTAATTTAGTCTTATAGGCTCTAGGTTAACGTTATTAGTTGCAATATTAAGAGCCTATAAAGGAGAGGTGGGTTAAATGCTTATAGATTTTAGGAGTAAGTTACCCCTTAATCTGTAGAAAAAGCCGTGTTTAGTAGGTTCTAATAACCTATAGGGGCTTTTATCGGCTAGGAATAGCTAGTCTTTAGCTAGATAACCTCCCTTTAGATAGTAAGATAACCCACTAACTAGGTTAGAATCTATACTAGGAAAATATAGGGCATTTAATAGAGCTAGAGGCCTATATTCTAGTGGATTTTTCTTGACTAGAACGTTAAAAACAGTAGTGCCTCTTCCTTTAGGATAGATAGGTCCTCCTGCTGTAATTATAGGGCTAGTTTTACCTTTCTTTAGGGGTTTAAAGTCCCTAAAGGAAGCCCTATTATTATAAATGTAATAAGAAGAACCTGTATTATATAGAAGGGAGTTTTTAACTATATTATTAGAGTAGCTAAAAGTAGGCTTAGTAGTGTTACTAGTAGTAGAGGTACTAGAAGTATCTGAATTAGATTCAGAGTCACTACTATTATTACTGCTAGATTCATTAGAATCTAATTCTTTAACGTATCCTGTAGCTAGAGTATAGCCTAAAGCAAAAGTAGCTTCTTTTCCTTTATCTTTATCCCTATTACCACTCTTATTCTTTTACTTTTTCTTCTTAGAGGCTTTAGAAGGGTTTAAATCCTTCTTATCCTGCTCTTTAGTGGCGTTAGAGTCCTTCTTAGGGCTAGGATTAGAAGATTTCTTCTCCTATTCCTTAGAATTTCCCTTATTATTAGAAGCCTTATAACTAAGAGCTTTAGCTATAGGGGAGGTTTTATCCTCTGTTCTTCTAATAAATCCGCTATAAGGAACTATAAATTCAAGGTATTTACAGGCAGTCCCTATGCCCTAGAAGCTCTAATAGTAAATCTTTGTCTCTTAGCCTAACTAGGAAAGGTTTGCTTTAATGTATTAATATAATAATTTACTTAATTAATAGGAGTGATCTTTACACTATAAAGTTATAGTCTAGCTAGTAAATTATTAAAATTAGTATTAAAAGCCTCTAAAGATCCCTTATAATTTGAAAAATTTAGGGAATAGTAGCTAGCGTATAGCGTATTACGCTGGATTTTGGCACTCTGCAAATACTACCTAATAAGGACTTTATAGGCTTCTTTAGGGGATTTTTGCTAATATATAGCTACTTAAGGTCCTAATTAATAACTATCTCTTAATATTATTAAAAGAATAGCTTAATCACAGTTAGCTAGATAGCCTGCTAGGCTTGGATTATCTATAAATTTAGGTAATCCTAGGGCTCTAAATTAAATACTTAGGGCTTACTTCCACTAATTATAGTTTTTAGGGCCTTTTAGCTTAGCTCCTCTAGAATAGAGTGAACCTTCTTATTTAGTTCCTTTATAGCACCTATGTTAAAGGTAGCTTATAAGTTACTAGAAGGTAAACTCGTAGAAGTATTAGTAGCTAGGTCTTCTATAGGAACCTTAGTATTTTCTTCCTTAGGTCTAGTAGAAGCCTAAAGACCTTATATAATAGTTATAGTTTGCGTTAATTTATCTAGAAGATTATTAATACTAGCCTTATTTTTAGATAATTATCTTTGCTATGCTTAATAAAATTATTTAAGGTCTTGCCTTAATATTTAATTTAGCTTTGCATTTATAGTTGTAAAGCACTAGCCTAAACAGCTAGTTAACCTTCTATATCTATCCTATTAGGGTCCCTAGGGGGCTAGAAGGGCCTGCAGAAGGTCCTAAAGGTCCTATAGTAAGGCCCTTACCCTTAAAATTAGGTGGTGCTATCTTCTAAATCTTAAAAAGATCTCCTGTGTAAAATCTCTAAATTTATTCCTATTACAAATAACGCGCTAGAAATTAGTTATATTGCAATCTAGTCGCGCACGCAAATTGTGTGGCAGAGCCGTTTAAAAGGGCAGCCCTTAGGTCTAAAAAGTGAGTCTTTAGTATACGCAGGCAGAAACAGGCCGGAGAAGATTCTCTGAAGAATTTTCTTAACACTAAAAATGATAATAAATAGGAATAGTAGATAATAGGTATTACAGGTCGTATAGCGCAATGCAACGCATACAACGAAGTGTAATAGGTTAAAAAGCCTAGTATATAGATACTAGATATCTAATGATTTCAGAAGGATGCAGCGTATTTACTGTTGTAGATAGTATTAATGTAACGGTCGTAATAGTGAATAGAATCACTAAAAGAGGTTATAGTTGTAACTAGTAGTTACGGGTGTAATAGTGGTTGCAGGTGCGGCTGTAATGAATTTAACACTAAGGGTCTAATGTTACAATGCGTGGTGCTAGTAAATAAAAAGCTTTAAATTCTAGTGGTTTTCCTTTGTAATCTTAAGAGCCCACAGTGTAGTAGAGAGCAACTAGTACCTAAAAATCTAGTAGTAATCGCAGTAAAATAACGCAGTAATGTAGTAATTCTATAGGCCTTCTAGGCTTATAACCTATTAAAGTGGAAGGGAATCTAGCTAGAGGGATAGGAAGACCTCCCTAGTAGATTCTGTTGCGGCAGCTTTTAGATTTACTATAATACATTATATTCTTTAAGATAGGTAGCTTTAATAGTTAAATATAGTTAATTCCTAGCTATACAGACAATCTAATAAGTAATAAGAGGATTTTCTAAGTCCCCTTATAGACTTACTAACTATATTAGAGGAATAGGGTCGCTAGAGGGTCTTAGGAGCTATTTTTATTTTCCGCAAAATTCATTTATATAGGAAAAGTAAAAATCAACTTATAACTATATAATCTAGCTGCCCACGTGGCCTAACTAAGCACTTTTAATATATAACCCTATAAATAAAATATACTATTAAATCCAGAAAAATTCAAGGATTTGAATAGTATACGTTAGCCTTTATACAACTACTAGTTCCCTAGTTACAGTTAATTTCAGCTTCCTATAGGGTAACCTAGTTGGCTTAGTCATACAAGCCGTGGGTTGGTTGTGAGGCAACGCAGGCCACAACGCTGCAAGCAACGCTTTGTAACTAACGTTGCAACAACGCAACTAGGCAACTAGTGGGCCTATAAAATAGTGCTATAAGTAGCATTATTTTAATAATAGTAATATTAAGAAAGCCCTCTTTATAGGAGAAATAAGAGATAAGATAGCCCTTTTAGGTATCTTAGTGTATAATTTAGCTCCCTTAATACCTAGTTAGAATAGTAAGGCAAAGAGATTTAGGGGGTAGTAAAGTAAAAGGCTAGAATATTAAGTCTAGAGGTAAACCTCCTATATAAACCTAATAATAAGGTATTTAGTATAGCTATATACCTTCTAAATTAAATACCTTTTAAATATTATAGTAAATAGATTACACTATATAAGCTTTAGTAAAATTAGGCTAGGAAGACTATACTTACTTATTTATAGTTATTAGAATTATAAAAGCCTTTAATATCTTACCTTTAAGCTTATAGTTATAAAGCCTTTTCTATAACTATAAAGGCTCTAGAATATATAAAATTAAATAATTTAATACCTTAACTTAAGTAAAAGGCTTATATTAGTTATTTAGTTAAATATAAAGGAAAGTTATAGTATATTATCTAGGTTCTAATATTAAGGAATTAGAAGGTAATTATATTAGCTTATATATAGTTTAATAAGAATGCCTTCTTTAAACTAGAAAAAAGCTTAAATTAGCTTAGAAAGAGAAGATATTAATAATTAATTTACTTAAAGAGCTTAAGGCTAATAATATTAAAGAGGAAATTAGTTAAGACCTTATTAAAATAAAGCTTAAAGATAGTAATAACCTCCCTTTAATACTAGTAAATATAATATAGGAAAATAACTAGATTAGAGTAAAAACACCTCTTTAAGCCTTATAGTAAGAAAAGAGCTATTCTAGTGTATTTCTAACCCCTTCTAACTCCTCTTATAAATACACTATTTCTATAGAGAATATAAAGCTTCTATTATAAGGAGATAATACACTCTTCTAAGAGTTTAATAGCTTTATATATAAGGTAATAATAGAATATATAAAGCTTACTACTAATACTAGTAAAATTACTACTAAAGGTAGTAAGGGCCTAGAGAATTTATATTCTAATGCTTTACTCTCCTATAGTAAAGGTATTAATCTAAATAATATTATTACTAGAAAATACTAATAGAAGAAATCTAGAAAAGCTTAGTAAGCCTAATCCTATTTTACCTTTACTACTATATTATAAGATACCTAATATAGCCTTAGAATTAAGAATATACCCTAGAACTTACCTATTACTATTAAGTAATAGCTTTAATATATTATAACTACTAGAAGGAAGTAATTATAAAAGAAGTTAATAAGCTTCTATTCTTAAATTACTAGGAAGATATCCTAGAGAAAGTATTTTATCTTAACTCCTATAAGGAAATTATTAACCTTAGATAGGTTTTTAAGTATAAGACTAATAAGAAAGGTATAGTTATAGAGTTTAAAGTATAAATAGTTATATAAGGGAATTAATAACTAAAGAATAACCTTAATAACTATACTATTATACTTACTTTATAATCTCTATAAATACTACTTACTATTTACTATATAAATAACCTTAATACTTAATAATATAATATTTAGAATACCTTCCCTTATATAAAACTTAAAGAACCTATTTTCTATAAGCTACTAAAAGGCTTAAAGGTAAAGGGTTATCTTTAAAAGATAGTATAAGTATTATATAGTCTTAGAGAAGCTTTAAGATAATAGTTCCTATATCTAATATAATTCCTACTAAAGATAGGCTTTATTTAGGGAAAGGAAGACTTATATATCTTTATAAAGGATAGAATTATCCTATTCTTCTACGTAAATAATATTATAGTAATATTCCTAGGTAAATTTAAAGATAAATTTAATACTCTATATAATTAACTAATAAATAACCTAGATATTAAGGATTAAGGAGAATTAAAGTGGTTTCTAGGGATTAAGATTATTTAAAATTAAGCTATAAAGGAGATATAGTTATCTTAAGAATCCTATATCTATAAGATTATATAGAAATTTATTCCTAATATTATAAATAATAATTTAAAGGGCTTTATTACTTCTCTTTATATAGCTACTATTTATCTAAATAATAGTTAAGCTACTAAAGAGGAAATTAATCTATTTTAAGTAATTATTAGATTATTAGTATATCTCTATATTATTAGAAGACCTAATATAGCCTTTATAGCTTTAAAGCTTACTATATTCTTAACTAACCCTTTTTCTAAGCATATTAAACTTACTAAAGGTATTATTAGATATACTTAGAATATAAAGAAGCTATATATCTAATACTCTAGGGATAATAGCTTTAATATGCTTTTCTTAAGCACTAATACCTCTCTTAGAGATAACCCTAATACTAGGAAATTAATATAAGGCTATATATTTATTATATATAGTGCTATAATAGATTAGAAATTAGGTAAGTAATATTATATAATAACTTTAAGTATAGAAGTAAAGCTCTTTACCTTTAATTATAGTATAAAAGAGTATATATTACTAGGATAACTACTTTATAATATTAATATATATATACTACCTCTCTTAATTATCTAGTGTAATAATAAGTAAATAATTTATATTATAGAATATAAGAAAGGGAGGCTTTAGACTAGCCTTAAGTATCTTAATATAAATTAAATATAGATTTAAGAGTAATATACCCTAGGTAATATTAAGGTTAATTAGATAAAAACCTCTAAGATACTTACTAATAGCTTTATAAAGCCTCTATTAAGGCTAAAGCATAAGGAATTTTACTATAGAATTAGGCTATAACTAATACCTAAATATTTAAAAACACTAGAAATCTATTAAGATCCTATATAATATATATAACCTATAGCTTTATTTTAGCTATTAGCTAGGGGTGTGTTAGGGTAAGGGCTCTAATAACGCTATAATGTTATAGCATTAACCGCATTAATAATAGTAAGACCCTCCTTAAGACAACGGTGGATACAATGTATTAGATGTACTAGATTTAGTTAGATAAGACCGTAGCGCACTGTGTACCTTTTAGGTACAAAAGTCGGGTGCCGTCTGCACCTCTGATTGACTGAATTGAACGCTTTTATCAACCTATTACATCCCTACCTTCTGACACTAATACATCTCAAACGTCAAACCAACATTAGCCATCCCATACCTCATTCTAGACATAACCAATAGTGAATTGGCCACAGTCAGACCTAAATCGCAAATAGAGATGTGCACGAGTCCAGAAAAAGCAGCCCCTACAGGGTAGGCTGTAGCCAGATCCATATTCTTACGTAAGCCACCAGCTCCAGCCAGTCAGAGCTCAGGCAAAACAGTCGCACCTCACATCTTCAATTCGAGACGTTGAATCGTTGAAGCACTCTTTCTGGCGACGACGTGCACCACGGACAACTTGGGAGGCAGGCGGCATCGAATCAGAAGCCTAATTTCCTTCTGCGAATACACCTCGACACAGCACCCAGCCTCGATTCATTGACCTCCAACCGCCGATAAAGACTTCGAATCCTCGAGACGAAATACCCTCAGGATGGCACAGGATATGCCCCCAAGGGCGGGTACGAGCCCGTCCAGTACAAGGTACGTGGAGGCAAGGCCCCGGTGTTTGCACGTTTCCAGAGAGCTAGTTTTGCACGATCGAAAGCTTGCGCAATGCTTGCCCCCAATGGACCATGTGGGCACGGCACACCTCTTGCTCGAGCTCAAGGGCCATATCCGAACGGCGACAAGAAGATATTTGAATAGATGAAGTACTCACTGACGTATGCGATGGACAGCGAAACCTTCCAGCCAAGGGCTTTCGTCCCGGTATCTTACTGCTTGGAGCTGGAGCCATCATGGGCTTCGGCTGGTACAAGCTGATCGGTGGCATTCGTGAGGCCAAGTATGTGTTGTTCCCCTTCTCGCTGCGGAGGAAACCAGACGAAACGAATCGGATGAGGACGGCGGAGTTGAGCTGCAAAATATGCAGCATCGTCACGTAACTCGGACAAGTATGGACTTGACTAACCAATTTAACCACAGCGAGCTGGCCCGTGAGAAGATGTGGGCTCGCATCCACCTGATCCCCTCTTGCAAGCCGAAGAAGACCGCGACCAAGTCCGAAGGTACTGGGCCGACCAGAAGCGGGAGAAGGAGCTGATGGGCGAGAACACCAAGGTGTACAATAACGAGAGGTATGTTTCGTGAACGCCCCTTCTCTGTCAAGGACTTGCTTGATTGTCCTGGAAGTAATGTGGTCGACTAACCTTTTCTGTCACAGTCGATTCATACGCCCGACATTTGCTGTGTCTCCTGCGGCATCGAAATAGAATACGTGACGTGATGTGATGTTAGAGGATAGTGGGAGTATTTTTGAGAGGTGCTGAGCTTGGCACCGAGGTGGAAAAGGGCGATGAAGCAAAATATTGGGCGCCACGTCTTTGTACATATGTATTCAGTCGAACGGGAGGAGAGGACAGGAACGACGTGGACCTGTTTGCGTCTAGAAAGCAAGACCAATTTACTCTGCCTGAAACTGACGTTTGCGCGTACTGACGTTGGGTAGAGAACATTTCACTGAAGCGAACTGATCCGTCTCAGATGGGCGTTTCCAAAAGGGGCAACATGGAATCGGCATTTAACAGACAAATATCATACAAACACGGCGCTTGTATGATGGCCATGGCCCTCGGAGAGACGATGTCACGATTTCGTTTTACACGCGCTTTCGATGCTCCTTGAGGATGCAGTCTTGGTCTTGGTCAACAGCAGGCTGCTACGGTTGCGCTTTGAACACACTATGGATGGCAACGATGGTGGTCGTCAAGTCGGTAAGAATAAGTAGTATTGAGTCTTCCACCAATGTTCAAGTCGTCTACTCCGTGTATTGTGCAAACTCAAGCCTTCTTGTCGACATTTCCGGCTCATGGCATGGCCCGCGTTTGTTGCGGAAGCCTGCGGTCCTAGGTTGGTGTCTTGGCCAAGTAAAATCATCAGTGGGATTTCTTGCCATGATCTGACTTGCGGCGGGCAGACATGCAAACATGCAGACAAGCGGGGTGCGCGGTTGATTTCGTATATAAAGTCGCGTGCATCGCGGGTTGGAAAGTGCAAAGGGTTTCGGCAGTGGCATCTCATGCTGCCCGTAGGGGAGCTCCGTAGAGGGAGCTGCTTAGGCCGTGGCCGTGGGGTTGGAGGCAGGAAGGCCATGACAATTCGAAGACTGGACCAGACCGGTTGGCGGTTGACGACCAGCCGACTGGCGGTAGCCCAGAGCTCGCAGCTGCCTCCAGTGCCGAGCCATGGTGTGTCACCTGCAGATGATGAACCAAGTCTGGTGGCAAGTCCAGATATCCCGTCCATCTCTGAGGCTCTCAGGCTGAGACTGGCTGGCTCTTGCCGGATTTATGCCCCGGCCTGGTTGTTGCTGAGATGCCTTCCATAGCTCGTACTTCATCCTCTTCTTAGTCTTTTATTCCCATATTTAAACCAGCAACATCATCTATTTCAGCCCTCGTATGTTGGCTCGGAGCCGATGTAAATGCAATCCATCCGTCCACCAAATTCTTGTTATTACTATCCAGTATCATCACCATGTATCCCCGGTGCCTTTCAAGAGCTCTCGTCTTTGCTACTTTCGTCACCCTTTCCCTCACTGCCCCCACGAGAAGCTCTTCAGACAGCGGATCCATCACGCCTGGATGCCGGGAGCAAGACAAGAGAAGTGATTGTCTATCAAACCTTCAGACTGCCGATTCGCTGACTCCCGCTCGGAACGACCCATTCGAAGATCCAGCTGAAGACTCGGACGTTGGATCTCTGGATGATATTTTCCTCAACTGGGCCGAGATCGAACCCAGTCACGATGTCGTCTACCACGACTGCCTCAAAGAGTTCAAGTGTGCTCGTCTTCTCGTTCCACTGGACTGGCGCAACAAATCAGATCCCCGCACAACTGCCATTGCTATCATGACTCTGCCAGCCAAGGTTCCAGCAAATGATACCCGGTTTGCAGGAAGTGTTTTCATCAATCCTGGTGGGCCTGGCGAGTCTGGCGTCGAATTTGCCCGGGACGATGCCAAAAATTTTCAGAAAATGATTGATGTACCTGGTCATAGACACTATGAAATCGTTGGCTTCGACCCAAGAGGCATAGGCTCTACCACCCCTGCATCAAACTGCTTTCCTGATGCACGCCAGCGCGACATGTGGAACGTCGAGTTGCGTGGTGCTGGTGGTTACAGCGGAATCGGTCACGGTTTCCCCTCGGAGGGCCCTATGGCTTACGCCCTTGCCATGAACAAGGCCTTTAATCAGCAATGCCTCGCAAACGAGGTCACGTTTGGTCAGGCAATGTCATTTTCCAGCACGGCCAACGTGGCACGAGATATGGTTGAAATGATTGACAAGATTAACCACCTCCGCGAGAAAGAGTACCCCAACGGTTATGTTGGTGAGAAGACGAGGCCAAGGCTACAGTATTTGGGATTCTCCTATGGTACCCTTCTTGGCACCACCTTCATGTCCATGTTTCCAGGCCGTGTTGGCCGAATGGTCCTCGATGGTGTTGTAGATGCCGATGACTATGCCACTGGACCTGTAAGTCAGGACTCATGACTCAGCATACTTCAGTTGCAATGATCGAAGACTAACCAAATACACAGGGTGGACTTCAAAATACCGCAGAAACTGACGAGATATTTGATGAATTCTGGGAAGGATGTTTCAAAGCCGGCCCTGATGTATGCCCTTTGGCAAACAGTACGGAATTTACCAATGCAAAACGTGCACAAAAGGACTTTTGGTCTTGGGTTGAAAATCTCGACACATCTCCACGCATCATTCAAGGACATGTCAACAATTCCATCATCATCACTGGAAACGATGTTCGTAAAACCATTGGCCTCGTGAGCTACGCCCCGAAGCAACTCTTCCCCACCCTTGCCCGGTCTCTTCATGCTGCCATGTCTGGCAATGACGCTGGACTCGAAGACCTTGGGTCCGGATCCACTTACACACCTACATCAGATGATGTTTGCCGCACTAAAGCCAAGCTGGGGAGAGCTCAAATTACACGGAACACAGCTACTTGGAAATGCCGTCTTCGAGAGCCGAATCCCGACACGCCGTTTCTTGCTCTGATGGTGAGGACATTGTGGACAAGAGTGTATCTTGGTGGCTCGATTACGCCCGAACGCAAGAGAAGGCATCCAAGGTTTTTGGACGAGCTTGGGCTTTAGACCGACTGAAATGCTCACATTGGCCATTCAAGCCCAATTGGAGATTCAGCGGCCCCTTCACATCGCCAGAGCATGATGGAAGGGTGATGCCGGGCGTTCCAGCGGCGCCAATCTTATTTTTGTCTTCTCGTCTGGATCCCATCACGCCTCTACGAGCTGCTCGCAAGATGGTCCAGCAATATCCGGGATCGGGAGTCGTGGTTCAAGACAGCATAGGTCACACGGCTTTGGGCAGTGCTTACAGTAAATGCACCACTTCTCTGGTTGCGAGCTATTTTGAAAGTGGAGCCGTTGCTGGGAAAGAAGTGTCTTGTCCGGTTGACTGTGAGATTTGGGATCGGAGCTGTCACCTGTCCCGATTTTCAGACACAGGAGAAGAAGGTGGGACTGAACCGGCGAGGCTTTGGCTCAGCCACCATCCCTGGCTCCTGCGCATGCCTAGATATCGCCTCAATCAATCGTGATGGACGAAGAGTTATCGTTTTCAAAGAGGGTCAAGACAGAGAATACTTGGCACCTCAAGCAAAACAAACAACATGCATTAGACGATGTATCAATATGAGGATATTCTTAATCAGCTTCTCGAGGGCGTGCCAGTGGTTTCGTTTTCATGCCGCACATATGGTAAACTCGGCATGTCACATCGGTAAACGCCAACAAATCCGTGGCCGCCCGGTCAAAGCACATGGACCAACAACCAAACCAATCTCAGCATATGGCTCCGGCTCGGGTCCCTGATGGACACCGTGTCCACTGTCCACTGTTGACAATAGCTATTACTGGTACCTTGTTCTGGGCGCGTCTTCGGGGTATGCTTGGAACAATGCCACCATGTCTTACATGGTCATTTAGTAGCGGAGATGTTCTACTCCGCAGGTCTCCCCAGCGTGACGGGTTTGAGCCATGGTTCGTGAGAATCTGCTTATATATCCGGCCCTGTTCCTCCCAAACAGCGCTATGCTCATCACTCAATTAACTCTGCCTTGATTAGAGTCCATCTTGTTCGGTCCATCGCGTCCCGTCCCGTCCCGTCCCGTCCCATCCGATACTACTTGGAGGCCAGGCAGTGTTGGGCCGGCATAAGAGTGAAGCCCAACGGACGGCGACGAATCCTGGCCCGGCTTCCACGGAAGACGGTGCCAAATCCCAGAAATCAATGACTAGAGCCACCCTGGCGTACAACAAGAGGCGTACAACAAGAGGCGTACAGAGTACATAGTGGGCATTTTATGCTAAACGTCACAGTATGAATTTTAACATAAGGTATTTACTCCCTATAGTTCCCTGACTTGCCTGACTTGCCTGACTAGTCCGTCCATCACTGTTTCATCTCGTCGTTGATTCATCACAACTATAAGTTACCCTACCTACCCTACCCCGGAAAAGGGACTGCTCCTATTGCCTTGACGGGCATTTTCCAGCCATAATGACAGGACACATGGTTCCCATATTCCTATCCCTCGCCAGCATTCTCGTCGTTCGCTTCATCCTCGTTCGATGGAGGCGCCGCCAGAAACTGCGCCGCCTCGGCTGCCAGGCACCGAGGAGATACCCTCATCGCCTGCCCTGGATCCTCGACCCTTGGGGCAGCGACCTCAAGCGTCGGCGCCTCGAGGGCTTCGCGAAGGGCCGATACAATCGACTTTTCCAGGAGCAGTTTCTCGAGTGCGGGCCCACGTTCGAGGAACGCTCGCCACATGGCGCGCTGCTCTGCACGACGGACGCCGACAACTGGCGCACGATCCTGTCCTCAAGGCAGACGACTACAACAAGGAGGAGGTGCAGGGGGCCCCATGCTGCGCTTCATCGGGCCTGGGATCCTGACGAATGAAGGGGCGGCATGGCGGAGGTCGAGGATTTGATCAAGCCGCTTTTCGTGAGGGCAGAGCTCAATGACGTGGATCGGTTCGAGAGACATGTTGACCGCCTGCTGCATGTGATTCCGCGCGACGGCCAGACCGTCAACTTGATGCCTTGGATGACCAAGCTTGTATGCCCCCTTTGTGCCCTGAGTCGTCCCCGGGAATTGGAAGACACCGTGGGGAGGGGAGATGGGACCGCCTCACCTTTTTCCATTCTCATCGAATCTTTCTCAGTTGACAAGCCCTCTTCTCTTCCTACTAACAGAGCTCGCCCAGTTTCTTGATAGCGGCACCGAGTTCATCTTTGGTCAATCGTTTGACTGCCTCGCCGGAAAATCCGCCCAGGCGGAAGAAATGCTTGCCGCCTTCAAAGAATGCCGCAGAAGCCTAGGCAAGAGTCGCATTGTGGGAGAGAGACTCCCCTTCTTTCGTGACACGGAGTTTGAGAAGAATGTCGAGATTGTTCACGCCTTTGTCGATCGTCAGGTGGCGCGCGCTCTTGACAGGGCTCGTGACAGCCGTGATGCAGGCGCGCTCGGCAACAAATCCCGACATCACTATGTTCTGCTTGATGAACTGGCCAAGGTGGCCCCGGATCCCGTAATGCTGCGTTTCGAGATGCTGCACGTGTTCATGCCGGCGTTTCAAAGCATTTCCAACGTCTTCTCATCAGTCTTGTTCTACCTCGCTCGGCGCCCAGATGTATGGGCTGATCTTCGAGGCCAAGCCCTTGCTTTGGGGACGAGCCGGTTACCTTTGAGCTTCTCAAATCGCTGCACTCGTTCCGCAACGTCATATACGAGGGACTGCGAATCCATGGATCATCAGGCCGTCTGAGTCGTACGGCGATTCGCGATACCGTGATTCCCCGCGGTGGGGTCCAGACGGCATGAGCCCTGTTCTCGTTCCCAGGGGCCAAAGGGTCATGCTGGAACTCTATGCCAAGCTCAATGACCCTGCTGTCTGGGGCGATGACGCGCATGAATTCAGGCCGAGTCGGTTCGAGGGTCGGCGACTGAAGTGGGACTTCGTGGCCTTCTCAGGTGGACCCAGAATATGTCCGGCGCAGCAGCAGGCCATCACTCAGACCATTTATTTGCTTGTGAGGCTCGTTCGGGAGTTTGAGGTTCTGGAGAATCGGGATTCGTGCTTGGAATACGTCGAGGCCGTCAGCTTGGTGTCTGAGAGTAAGAATGGGGTGCAGGTCGCGCTGTATGAGAATCGGGGCACTGCGGTTTCAGTTGTTTAGTTCGCAACTCTTCGTCCGAGTATTTTCTGTCTTCATATCCTGCACGTTCAGCCCATCGACCCTATTGTTAATGCGTGCGGTTGTAATCAAAAGGGTCGCGCAAACGCCACAAGCTGCAAAGCAGGGGTAGGCACAGTATTAGGCCCATTAGCAAAGCACAAGGAGTTATAGTGCCAATCCGTGAAGATATCCCGCAAGAGCGACGAGGAAGGGTGATTAACGGGATCATCGGCGCCGCTGTCCCGCCGTCCTGGACAACGATCCGTTGGATGAAGAAGTTTTAGCTGGTAAGCTATTTGACGCGGGACCCGGTGCTATGATGATGGGAGCCACCCTCTCTGGAAGAATATGGTATTCTTCGCGAAACTCTCAGCTGCATCATTCTGCCGCACATGGCGGCTTCCATCACAGAGAACCAGAGCTTGACGGAAATTGCCGCCATAGATTTGTCGTTGGCTATCTCGAGGGAAACCCCGGTGGGAACAGACCCCTGAGGGTATAGACAGGGTCATTGTCTTGTTCGATCCATTCGATCCATGCACTTCAAGCCCATCGTGGTATCGAATTGGTCCGTTGCGAGAACCAATGAGATTGCAGAATATTTCCGAGCTCGTTCGCAAGGCATTTTTGTCGTCGTTGTAACGATGACTCTGGCCGGGTTGTATCACGGGAGAAACGCAGACTATGCATTTTCCGTCGTGGCTTACAGAAGCATCTCTGGCTTATATCCTTGGCTTATTTCGTTTCACTTTTGCCGTTGGAACGAAACTGACTAGCAATCAGGCAATGACCTCGCGTATAAGTAGGACACCTCCTAGATCCAACATTGAATTAATACTATTAAACCTCGACCTATCGGCGAGAGACTTGATGGTTCATCTATTTCGGCGCATCATTGGGATACCCTTGGAGTCTTTGGCTGTCTCGGCACGGGAGCCACTTCTCGCGCGAGCACCGGGAACTTGGCAGCATATTGATTGATGCCCTTGCCAGGCGGCATGTTGGGACAAGAACCGAGACCAGCGAGGGCGGGCACCAGCTTCTTGTCCACGAGGCCCAATGCTTCCTTTAATAGAGCGCCATGGAAGATCTTCTCAAGCGACGACGGCGCCTCGGCCTGAATGTTCTGGGAAATGAAACAACCGAGCCTTGCTGGGTCTTGCAAATCTTCAACCGCGTGCACGAGACCGCCTGAGATATCCCCAAGATCGACGCCTTCAAACGAATTGACCGTGCCAGTGTTGCCACCCACCTTGCAAGTGGAAGGGAACGCGAGACACTGTGAGGCAACAGCGAGGAGAATGTCGGCCAACCCCATGGATCCTTGTGACTGCGACGGTACCAGTTTTCAGGAATACGCTCTTTGCCCCACGCATACTTGCGGGAACCATCGGGCTGGACCTGGTACGAGAAGAAATCGTCGAGGACGCTGTGCTCGAGGAAGCCACGGGGTTTTCGGCAGAATGATTGGACATCAAAGCCCAGACGAAAGTATGGGCAGCGGGCGTGAAGGCGACGCCAGCAAAGGCAGGCGAGAAGTAGTTGGGGTTGTTGGCAATGGAATACTCCTTGCGGTTATGCTGGTGCTCAGCGAGCACGGAAGGAGTAATGAGTCCGTTGGCTCGCTTGTTGGATAATTCGAGCAGCTCGTTGTAAAAGACTGGGTAGGAAGCGCAGTTCGAATTCATGTCAGGGGCGAGGAAATCACCTCGGGTGATGGAGGCATCTCCTCTGATTTGAGATGTCCATAGGCGCAAATGCCTGTTGGCATGCCTAGCAAGGCCTCACCCAAGGGGCCTAGCGCATCAACATCGTGCGAGGCATAGCCAATGGACCACTTTTGCGAGAGAGGGTCACCGTCAAAGAAGGTTGTTGTCTGATGCAGGACCTGCGTGGCGGTCTGATCCAGACCAAATGCCTCCCATAGCCCAGAGTTGATGGTTTCGTATGTGGCAATGCCGTTACGCGGGAGATAGTTATGATTAGCGGCAGCGTTTAATCCTGGACAAGGGCCTCGTATATCATTGGGACCAGGGTCTTGATATTCGTGGTCTCCGTGGACGGATACTAGCTGCGCCACGGGGTCAAAGTCGCCAAAGACGGCGTGTGTTGGCAGTCCGGGCTGATCTGGGAACGGAACTACTGGTGGGACAGCTTGGCCTGTTTAATTATTTTGTCAGTTTCTCTCCATTCTCAAAAGAGTGAGCAAAGCGGTTTTTTCCTCACGGTTCATGAGCCTGGCCAGGCAGTCGCCAGATGGGCGAAAGCCAGAGACGTTAGGACTTGCATCATTGTGCGATCCTTGCCTTGAATCTGTTGTTGCTTTGGTCGGCTATGTGGGAAAAAAACTCAGTACGAGATATTTTGAGAGGCAGGACGTCGGGGTGAATGTCGACACGTCATGTTAAAATATCCTCGCTTCTTCGATTCTTCGATAGCATGGGCTGTCTACATCTATATACCTCAACTTCTTGACCAAGAACAATACGCACACTAGTTCTAGCGTGAAAGCATCGGGATCTGCTCTGCCTCCCCGGGGAAAGGAAAAGAAACAAACGATCAAGTGTTGAACGAATCAGGAACCGAGATTGGTAATTCGAGGTCGTTGAAGAAGTCGAGGCTGGGCTGTGCGCGCCTAGCGCAGTCGGATCTTGTAGATCCCGATGCACACGCGCGAACGGCATACTACCCTGGGGATAGGGCCTCGTCATTAGAGCAGCCAGGCCCCGGGTGAATGGAACCCATGGTAGCAGTGAGGCGTCATCGTGCATCATGTACGTCCAGACGATGTCCGGTGCTGGAGGAAATTTCCTTGACTCGGATGTCCGGCTGACGAGGTTCGTCGGGCTGGCCTAGCCCTTCTCCTTATGAACTGCCTATGACGAGATCGGTTTAGCTTCGGGTTTCTGAATAAGGGGGCGAATAAACTGTAACAGGATCAGTGTTCTCTGGTCTGGCTTGAAGTGTTACCAAAAGTTTGGGAGTATAATAATCATAATAATGATGCTTGTATTTCCTCAGTCATCTATCCAGCAACCGTGCGCTTTGGGCAACATACTGACTAATACTGCTTTTGATTACCTAAGCCATTCTCCGCCCCCACAGGCTGTGCGAAAACTTATTCTGGGCAAGAAAAGCATTTTTCAAGCCACTCGACGAGGATGAGAAAATACAGTGGCGACTCTGCGATTTTAGTGTCTTGCGCTCGCATCCATCGTCACATCGCTTTCTACAACATGCAGCCTGCGATGGGGAGACTCTGCAGCCGTGTTGCTGTCCTCTTCATTGCCATTCTTACCATTGCTGCTGATAGCTTTCTCGTCACGCTCAACGGCCGATTGTCGAAAAGCATAACCGAAACGGCTTAAATGTGATTTGCTGGTATGTCTTGGTAAATGACAAGCAGTCTTTTCTACGAGGTTAATTCTTTGTGCTGTGAGCGATCTCAAACGAGAAGGTTGGACATTTCATCCTTTTTTTCTGCTGGTCTCCTTTCTGATAGTCCTTGACTCCTTGTCATGTCAGGCATTTTCCGCTCCATGGAAATTGTATCATTTGTCGGTAATGGGAATTGACGCGGAAGTGGGTGGGGAAAGGAACTGAAATGAAATGAGGGGAGGGAGACGCGATAACGAGTCGATGCTGGCCTCGGGCCGCTCTCCGCCCGTTCCTGTATTCCTGCGACCAGGACCAGGTCAATCGAAACAAGCTCAACTATCACGCACGTTTCTCCGCGCAGTACCAAGTTCCAACACCCCGTCATGGCTGAGAACTCGGCAAATCCTGTTCCCTTCTCGGAACCGTCATACCTATGCGGCCTGCCCTCTCCGTACTACACGGAATCTCATCGCCAATTCCAGAAAGCCTGCCGGAAGTTCCTGTGGGACAATCTCCTCAGTCAAGGTCCTGAGTGGGAGAAAGAAGGGACCGTAGAGGATGGCAAGCATTACATCATCAACGGCGCAAAGAAATGGTGAGTGCAAGGGCGCAAGGATACCCATGACAAATAAATCCACACCTGTGTCCTAACATGGCCAGGATCACAAACGGCATCTGGTCCGACTTACACGACCCATGGCAGTAAGAACAGGTGGCCCTGGAGGAGGCGGGCCAGAAAGCCGGTGGAACAACTTACATCGAGCTCGACCATGTCAAAGTCCCCGTCTCCAACCTGATCGGCAAGGAAGGCAACGGCCTGCGCATCATTCTCACCAACTTCAACCACGAGCGCCTCACCATCGCCGTCGGCGTCACCCGCCAGGCCCGCACTGCCCTTGCCGCCGCATTCGAGTACTGTCTCAAGCGCCATGCTTTCGGCAAGAAGCTCATGGACCAGCCTGTCGTGCGGCACAGGCTGGCAAAGGCGGGCGCTGAGCTCGAGACACTGAACGCCTGGACGGAGCGGCTGCTCTATCAAATGAAACATCTGAAGCCCCAAGAGTTTGCGGATCTCAAACTGGGCGGCATCACCGCTCTAGCCAAGGCCAAGGCCGGCATGGTCTTGAACGAATGCGCGCAGTGCGCCGTCTTGCTGTTTGGTGGCAATGGTTTGACGGCCGCCGGTGACCCTCCTCTTGAACCTCCTTTTCGACCACCTGCGAGGCGAAGGGCGTTGACGTGGATCCCGAACTTGCCGCCCAAGTCTCCTATTCTGGACTAACATCGTCGCAAGGACCTGGTCGAGGACTTGTCTTACGCATGCAACACGGCTTATTCAGCCAAGACAACGGTCTTACTTTTGTCCTCTCGCGCGCGCTTTCGCCCACCTCAGGATTCTCCTGCTTCCAACGTTGGCGCCGCAGATGAACGCCTCAACTTCGCACATATGCCGTCGGGTCTCGACTTGGTGAGAGTTGCATGGATGTGCGGCCAATCAGCTCTGCCATGTGCGTACGACTTGTGCAATTTCATACGTGACCAACTACCAGCGCACGTCGTGTACAAAATCCATGGAACACGACTGGATGTCGTTGGAACTGATGTAAAAGGAAAGAAGAAGAAGAAGAAGAAGAAGAAGAAGAATTTACAATAGAATAATGAAATGAAAATGGCAAGTCGGACGGATCAGGATCAGCGTGCCCCCACGAGATTGAGTTTCAGCCAGTCTGCACTGTGAAAAATCAGAACGACAAACGCCCAACTTTACGAGCGACTCAAAACCTTGCAACCTCGACCAGTCATTCATTCATAGTTTTCCAACCTCTATCAAACACCCTTCTCGTCTTCATCCACTTTTCGCACCTCCTTGTTTCCACAAACCCCACGAGGCATCTTACCACGGAAACATCAACCAAGATGCTTCCCTGCAAGCAATGCGGACAAACAGTCCCAGACACTAGAGCCCTCAAACTGCATAACCTCGCAGCGCATTGTTGCAAATGCCCGAAATGCCACGAGATTCTCTCGTCACCGAGAAAAGTCCGAAGACACCTCATCCACGCGCACGGCTTCCGCGTCAAATGCCCCGACTGCCCTCTCATTTTCGAGGGAACGGACGAGGTCCGTCGGCACCAGGTCATCTTCGGCCATTCCTGCTGCGGCGACTGCGGAGAGACGTTTGACTCGACGGACAAGTACAAGGAGCACATTGCCGAGACGCAGCACTCGACCGACTTCGTTTGCTGCGACTGCGGGACGGAATTCGTCAACGCCGAGAGGTTGAGGGAACACCACGGGGCGTTTCCCGAGGGCGCGTCAGGGTATTGAGCCGTGTCCGACCTGTTCGCGCAGGTTCTTGAGCCGGGCTTGCCGCAGGGTTCACGTGGGCACATGCGAGTTGATGTGCGGCCTGTGCCGCCGGTGCTTCAAGAGTCATGCCGCTTTGCTAGATCACCTGAACTCGCTGAAGCATCGGCCGTTGGGCAAGTTTACGTGTGCCGGGCGCCGAAATGCAACAAGACGTTTTCTAGTCCGTCTGGCATGATTTCTCACGTCGAGAGTGGAAGTTGCAAGTCTGGCATGGACCGGGACAAGGTGAGGGCACTCATCGAGGCGCACGACACGGACCGACTCATCACGAAGCCGGTCGACCGGGTCGATCGGGTGCAGAGCGTGTTGCTGGGTGTCAATGATCGACTGGAGACATCGGCACCGCAGCCTCGTACGTCTCAAAGCGGCAGCAGCACGCCACGTTCGGAATCATCAGCCGTCTGGGTGCCGAGTCCTGCGAGCGACATCGTGTCCTGAACACAGCGTCCGAGATGAGCTCGCCGAATGTAGCCTCGTCGTCGATACAGGGCGGGCTCGAGGTATCAGAACATGGTTCTGACGGGGCCGGGGCCCTGGCCCTGCTGACATCTACAACAAGCGGCGGCGGCGGCATCCCGTCGCTGGGAAGCGGTTCTTGGATGCTGACAGACTCGCTGACGAATGGCATCGCCCTCTCAAACGACATGCAGCTCAGCTCTGTAGGGGCGTGACGCCAAGCTTCCCGTTCATTCCTCGGGGTTTCCAGCAACATCCTACCGTGTCCAGATCCCATCTCGATCGTTGCCTCCGTCTCTCCGATCCTGCACTTCGGTACAGCAAGGCCGAGACCGAGCATCCTACATCCTTGGTCTTGCCGAGTCGTCACCCGACAACCGTTGCCCGATTTGCCCAGATACGCGTCGGCATTTCAAGTCCAAGGCGGCTCTTCTTGGACATCTGAGATCCGCCGCCCACGAGGAGCCCATTTACTCGTGCCCGACTGCGCTGGTCGGATCCGGCCATGGCAAGACGTTCAGCACACTTGCCGGGCTAGCAGCACACGTCGAGTCTGGTGCCTGCGCTGATGGGAAAGATGGTTTGATGGCTGTCATCGGGTATCTCGAGACGCGACTGAAGGAATCCGGTCTCGACTTTGGGTTGGCGAGCTTGTCCATCAGGGAGAAACCACGTCTCAAAAACAAGAATGAGAGCGCGTAGTCCGTAGATCTACCAGACATTTCAGCCTCAAGACGCAGTCTCGTATCGTATCGTAATTGGGTGAAATTGAACAAGTTTTATTTTGTAATCCAACGCTCGCTATGCCCCGAGGGATGTGGGTCCCATGACGTGAAGGATGGAAACGGCTTGTCAACGGCTGTCGGCTATCGGCTGTCGGCTGTCATCAGTCAACGTTCTACGGACTACTTATACTTACTACTCTCCACGTACGTCGTATCACTCCATATGGTCGGAAACCGCACTCTTATCCAATCTGATCGATCAATATACACTTCGTCTTCCCTTTGCAGACCAACATGAGGGGGAAAACATATAAGTAAGAAACCTTCCTCAGGTCTCAGACTCCCAATCCTCCTCAGTGCTCAGTGCTCACTCACTCATCACTTTGACAACCCCCATCTTCCTTCTTGAAAAAAAAAGAAAAAAAAAAAGAAAAAAATCCCCATTCAACACAGTACCTCACTCGCAGTTCCCAACAGGTCTCGCCATCTTCTGCGAGACATAGTCCACATCCGGCCCCGAATGAGGAAACAGCACGTCCGCGCCCTCCAAGGTGCCGCAGCCATTGCCCACGTTGGCGACGAACATGGCGGGCCTCGAACCCAACGGATCAGATAGCGGCGCCCGGCGACGAACCACCTGCTGCCGGCCCAGGACAGTAACGTGCGCGCAGTTCATGTACATCTCGCGATTGCCAACCCTGTTGAACCAGCTCCAAGCGACGAGGGCCTCCCCGACGGCGCGTCGCCGGGAGAGTAAAGGCCCAGGCCGGGAGAGCGGGCATCCGCCGACGTACGAGCGGACGGCCCTCCAGGAGCCGCCCCGGTCGTACGAGAGGGACACCTGGCAGGAGCCGCCGCCGTGCGTGGCGCTCCCTCGACGGTGATGTTGTAGGACTGCCCGGCTCGCCACGCGGCGACCGACCTGCCCTGGGGTGTGTCGAGGAGCGCGTGGTATCCCTTGCAGGGGGAAGTCGGCCCCGGAGCTCTCGAGCGGCGAAGTCATCGAGTAGTCGGGGTCAGTCGTGTTCGTGTACGGGTTGTGCCTGGAGCGGAACGGGGGCGGGTACGACATTTGCATGTGCGCGGGTGTGAGGGCTGCGAAGGCCAAGACGGAGAGGAACAAACGCATCATGGATTGCTGGCACGCTTGTCTCGTACAAGAAAGAGGACAGTGGTGAAAAGTTGTTCTTGTTTGCCTGCTTGCCTGCCTGCTTGCTTGTGCTCGTGTCCCGAGTTGTCGATTCTCCCTCGAGTCGGATGGTCGAGAAACGACGGCCTGGGGAATTTTGAAAAAAAAAAAAAAAAAAAAATACCCAAGGCCAGAACCTAGGAAGAGCAACCGCGGATATATATACAAGTCATCCTTATTCTTGCAACGTTCAACACTCATCGTCACATCAGGAGGTCACAGCCGTCCTTCTCGCCACACCGTTGCAAGCACGGTTACCCAGATTGCACCAAGTATCACCTCCAGGAAACCCCATCCATTCCATACATCTACGTCTCAAACTCGGTCTGCTACCTCGCAGGTCGCGGCCAGCAAGGTGATAGGAGGAACCACCAAACTTTAGTACTAACTTCGTCTTTAGGGATCGAAGCTAACCAAGGTTTTCGGAGTTCTGACACAGCTTGTTTGTCAGATGCCACCTGCCGGCGCGGATTCCCAAGCTACTCTCTCTTTGGCTGTAGCATGCCGAGACGAATCCCGTAAAGCTGGGCAGAAAACAAGCAAACAAGTGAGGCGGCCGAAGAATGAGTAGCCCGGGTGCGTCACACGTACTTGCTTACTTGCTTCATGCTCGTCTCACCAATACATCAATGTCGGCAAGTGGCTGGGGTGACAGCAATTTTTTTGGGGGCGGTGATGGCAAGTTTCAATCAAATAATGATCCCCTACATGTTATTCTTACAAACAACTCCTTGCCAAAATGTCCCATGTGCAACGGAGAGGGAAGAACCTTCTTCCTTTACAAAATAAGTCATGTATATACCAATGATCCATGCCGCTCATCATTATGCACACTGGCCCCGAAAGGGTCCTCGGCTGGCCGTGGATCGAAGCGCACGTAGCCGAAATCAAGTCTTTGCCACAAAGATTGCCACCGACATGCAGGATGGGAAGATTTCAGGTGTGCCCGGCCTCATTCATCTGCAGCTTCGAGCTCGGCCAGAAGCTCTCGCTCGAGCTCTGCATCGTCTACATCCAAATCATCTTCCCCAACATGACTCGGAGCTGGCAGCAGCACTTCATCTCTCTGTCCCTTTTCACTTCTCACCCTTGCTTCTGCTGCTGCTGCTGCTGCTGCCTCATCACTGGTGGGCCCAGGGGTGGGCAGGCTTCCGCCTTCATCTTCATCGATGTCGCCGTTCGGCGTTCGCACCAACCTCAGACTCGATGCGCCCCGATTGCGTGATAACCGCTGTTTTTTTGCCAAGATGCTCTCGCCAGCAATGCTTGCCCCTTCAGCATCAGAGTCTTCGTCCTCGACAGGTTGTTTCCGCTTCTTGCTCTGCTTATCAGGGTCATCCGTCTCCCTGCTGCTGTCGCCATCAGTTCCAATGTCGACGACGTCATCGGCATCTGACTGGACTTCTCCGTCCCCAGCCTCATCATCCTCGTCCTCGTCCTCGTCTTCTTCATCATTGTCCGTGCCAAGAAAGTCTTCCAGGTCTTTGTCTGCTGTAGCCCAGTCAAAATCTTTGAGGTCTCGAGCTTGCGGCTCCGCATTTTCGGCTTCGGATGCTGGTTCTGTTGTATCTTCAAGGCGCTCACAGTCTGCCGAGATATTCAGGTAATATGGTCTTTCATCCAATCGGCGCCACTGGCTGAGGCAATCAATGAGCCAGTGATGATTGACGATCTTGATGCTGGGTATCTTGGCTGCCTGCTGGACTTTCTTGGTGCGCGGCCGGGCGAGCGAAACGACCAAGTGGGTGACGCGACGGGATATACTATCCAGCACCTGAGCACCAAAGCTTTGCGCCTGTATGCCAATCTCGGAATCCTCGATATTGACCCCAAGAGGCACCAAGCCAGAAAGCACGATGACGAGCCCGGACAGGACATTGACTTCAGCTCGTCCAGGATGTCTCCAACATCCGGGACCATAGACAGGTCCACGCCGTCATCAACAGATGATTTACGCCGCACTTTGCTGTGGCCGGGTGGGTGTGTAGGTTCTTCTTGTTGTCTTTCCTTGCGCCTTCGATCGTACGTCTCGTAAAATGATGAGTGGAGGTCTGTAAGATGATCTTGCAGAGCAATGAGCTCCTCGTCATCATCGCTGAGAAGGTTTTGTCTCGCGTGGTTGGGGGATGAACCGCCAGTCTCTTGACTTTGAGTTGCGAGCTCGTCTTTCTTGTCCAATTCCTCTTGCATGTGCAGAAGTGGCCGATCTGTCAATTGCTTCTCCAGAGTCTTCTCCTGTTCCTCAGCCTGTATCTTGAGGCTGGCCTCATCAACCGCGCCGCTCATTTTCGCCAGTTCCTCAAGTGGTGATGCCTTTTCGTCCCTTGTCGCCGAGCCATTCGGATTCGAGGCGGCCTGGCCACTGCCGTTCGCAGCGAGCAGCGCGCCGTTGGCCCGAGGTGGCGCTGGTAAGATGTCCGTGCGCCTTGGAAGAAAACTCGAATTAATATCGCCAATGCCCTTGAAGAAGTCATACGGAACAACTTTTATGAGGTTCGGTCGATTTCGAGGCCATACGTCGGCGCGGTCGTCGATGATGACCACCATGTTTGTACTAACGGGGAAGATTCGTTGCAAGCTCTTGGACGTAATGCTGCCATTTTCATCTCGACTGATGACGCGATTTCCAAAAGTTTTCGGTCGGGATCCACAATCCGCGCAATGTTGAGGGCGTACGCGCGCGTGCCCATGGTGTACACGTGTAATTCGTACATTTGCGACACCTCCTCTAGAAACTCTTGTAAGCCCGGTCTTAGTTTGATGTAGTAGGTACAGCCACTCGCTAATCCGCGTGGTCCATCATCGTTGAGCTGAAAGCTTTTGACGTCCTTGACGGCCTCATGATTTGGATTCGATGGATCACGCTGCCATTCCCCAATCGTGGGTTCTATGCACGCATGAATAATGGTTTGGTCCAAATCAACAACAAGACTCAGTTTTCTTTGCCGAAGCAACCGCTTCTGTGCGTCATGTTCAGCCTTGGTGGCCACGCTCTCACTAACCATCAACCCCGTTTGGTCATGTGTCATGTTGATCATGGCGCGATCTGTATCTTTTTCCTCGCTGGCCCAGTTCACCTCGGTCATGTCAGCGCCACATAGGCTGCACAATCCCTGGATCTGGACCTCATGGCCGCAGGCTTCCTCGACCAGCATGCAGGGGTATCGGCGCTGATGACGCTACCTTCCTTGATACGCCATTCCTTCAATTTGCCCTCTGCCGGGCTATCGAATTCCGTGTAGGTTGTTTCATCGACCCATTCATCGTCGCCAACTTTCCGCCGCCACGTGAACTTGTACTCGATGATTGTTTCTTGTTTCTTGATGGAGTCTCCTGGTGATTTGAGGAGCTTGGTGATGGTGATGGGGTAATGTAGGCGCGAGCCTAATGAGACGGTCTTGTCGTACATGTTATGGTGACGACAGGGCGTGTTGCGCTTTTGAACAATGGTTTGCGCGCTTGTCAATGGTGCAAGCAAGTACGTATTCGGAGGATTTCCAAAATGCAATCTGCCGCCATCCGATGCCACAAGAACAGCTATCAATAAATAAATCAGCTTCAACGTCTCGTGTTTGGTCTCAACGATGCCGGCTCTTGGGGCACCGTGGGGAGAGGACAGAGGATGCGAAGGTACGAGACAGAGGGCCAGCTATCTAGTCGTCTCGGTGCCATGACCAAGTACTTACTCAAAGGTCTCCTCCAATCTCGATCCTTGTCGTGTAATCAACTCCAATAAAGCCCATGGCCCGCTGGTATTCGCATTGATGAAGCTTCGGTCGCCTGTGCGCTGGTTTTGTAGTTGGGCACCAGGACTCGCTACAACGAAACGTAGAGCTCCGGAAAGAGACGAGCAAAGCCGCTGGTGGACTTGTCGAGCAGGCGAGGCGATGGTGTCGATCACGGTGTCACCACTGGCCAGTTCGAGATTCAGCCACTGCGCAATTCGTCTGGTGGTTCTTTTACGCAGCGCAAAGTCTCCGTGGGTGGTACGCATAGAACTCTGGCGGTGCTCTTCTGCAATGTGACTGTACGGAGTAAGCACGGTGTACTCCGTAAGCGTCTGGGAAGGAGATACAGGTTCACGTCGCAGCTGCGCAGTTGTGTCTGTTGTGTCTGTTGGACGAGGCGAGCGACGTGACGCACCTACCCGCAAGCGGCAAAGACAGCTTTTTGGGGAAGGACAGCAAGGGATGAGTGGTCCGTGCTTTCCTTGTCTTGTCTCTTGTCGAGGATCGATTGCCAAAATCACGTGGCTGGAAAGGTAGTGAACAGGGATGTCGCCGCGACAACGTGCGGCGGGGTGGGGCATGCCATTCGTCCTTGGTCCGTTGAGCTAGCTACCCTACACGGTAGTTAGGAAATCAAAAATGAGGGCTCGGAAGAAAGCTGCTTTGAAAGAGCAAAGACGAGATAAGGACTTAGGCGATCCATTTCACTTGGGTCTAGATGAGAACAGAGCCCTTCTCCATGTCGCATTCTCTACACGTGGGGCACTGCGTATTTCGTGTCTGCGATATGGAGACCACCACCAACAGATCCCACGGCTCCAAATGAAAACAACAACGTCAACAAGTGCCCGTACCGCACATACCTTGCGTCACTTACCTGGTAGAGAAGAGACGAAACGAAACGGGGAGCCCGTCTGTCTAATTCTGAATGCGGGGCAGGACGAGGGCTTTTCTTCGACACGCATCATCATCATCACCCACAGTACTGTGCGATTCGCCTTCGTCATGATTGGGTATATTTTCCATGGCGTCATATCATACAAGCATTTTCACGCCATCGTGTAAGCGGCAACAAGGTCTTGATCTACATTAAGCTGCAGCCTGCACCACCTTAAAACCCTCAGACACTGTCTTGGTGATGTCTTCATTTTTGTGCGGCAGTAGCCCCAGGGCAAATGCGACGTCGTTCCACTGTCGCTCTGTTTCGCATCGTGGCAGTCTCGCCGCCAGCTTCTCTGCGAGCTGTTTGGCATGTTTGTCCTAGTTTGCCGTGTCAGCAAAATCGTCAATTTGGCACAAAAGCCTTCTTCCAAGAGTCTGCCTTGTCACGTACCTTCTCCACAAACCCAAGCAGGAAGCGAATAATCCGCTTGAAGCTCTCCTCATCCATCCTGCCACCAGAACTGAGCAAACTGAACATGTCCACAAAGTGATTGTACACGGCATTGTCCTTGGTGCTGAGTTCAGTGAAGAACATTCTCGCCAAATCCGCGATTCGTCGATCTTCGTCTTCCAAGCATTTGGCCATTTCTCCAAGCTGACCCTTGACCTTGACTTGACCAGCCAAGATCAAGAATGTCAGGGTCATCAGACATGTCCTCTTCACAGATGCGTCGTCATCTGCCAGTCGTCGATACAAGAAGTCGGTATTCTCGTCAATCAAGTGGTTGAAGCATACAGCCATATCTCCAAGGGCAATAACCGCATTAGAGCGCACGGTGGCATCAGGGGATCTCTCCATGATGGTGATGAGCAGAGGTAAGTTGGTCTCGCAGTATTCGGAAGACACACACATGAGCTTGGCAAGGCAGAGCGTAGACGCAGCCTGGAGACCTTTGTCTGCATATGTGGTGTTATTGGCACAGATTTCGGAAACAAGAGGACCGAAAACGGCCAACAATGAGTCCGGACCGTACAAAAGCTCTCGTTCTCTGATGTGGGCCATGGCTTCGGTAAAATCATCTTCGGTTGTGCCTCCGATCAGATCCAATTCGTCCACCTCATCCTTGTCCTTGTCTGTCTTGGCGGGTGTTCGCTTCTCCTTCTCCTGCTTCCTACGCTTGAAGTCTAGCTCACACAATTCCAGATGCACAATCTGTTTGATGGCAACGTGGCCGACAATAAAAAGAAGTTGTGACAAATTGACTGCATTGTCTCGCGTCTTGGGCTTGTCCACTGGTATCGTTTGATTCATCGTCTGATTCACAATCATGTCGGGCACTTTGGTCTCATCTCTTGATGTAGGCCTTGAAGCAGGGCGTGACTGCGCAAACACGTGCTTGGTCTTGCGCCTAATGATCTCGGAGCATAACACGTCTGGGTGTTTGGAGATTGCGTAGATGGCATTGATGGCCTGCTCTGCAACTCCGTGCCACTCCTTGCTTCCTGATTGTACTTCAGTGATGGCCGCAAGACGTCCCAAGACGGCATGATCGTTGGCAAGTCTGTTGAACGTGGCTGTGGACTCCTTCGCATGGCGCCCGGTAGGATTGATTCTTCTGAGAGCAATGCATGTGTACTTGGCCAACTGCAAGTCGTTGCGACCGTGCGAGCCCAGGCCAGTGCGCAGCATGGCTTCGATCTCATCGACCACAATGGAGGGACTGGCAGTTGCGAGCATTCCGAGAACAATTATGGCTCCTCGGCGCTGGGTCCTCGATATCTCACGTCTCTGCACCCCATAGACTTGCCACAGCTTGGTGATGACAGCGTCTGGAATAATGCCACCTTTCATCATAGTAGCAAGTAACTGCTCCAGGGAAGTAAGCTCTGCGGGAGTGGCACCGAATGTCAAGCTAATCATGTTGCGAGCGACGTAGTTGGCTGCATCGTTGGGGCTGAAGGAGTCTGGAGCCTCGAAAATAGTCGTCGATAGCACTCGATCAGGTGTGTCTGGACACCTTTGCCCTCATCACTATTGCCTTTGGTCCATATGAGCCTCAACATGCGCCGAATGCCCACCTTGTTCTGTTCGATATTGTAGGCATCGCCGATCTCAAAATAGTCAATGGCCTCGATGACCTCGCTCTTGTTCCTAGCGCCGAGCAGCTGACACACCACACCTGTGGCGTCGTGGAGCACATCAATGAAGCGAAGAGCTTCACTGTAGTATCGTCGAGTCAACGTCAGCTTCTCGATGGCTTCGCTAGTCGCGGCTTCTTCTTGCGCCTCCTTGACCACGGCAATTTTCTCCTCGTCAGTCATTGGCTTTGCCTTCTGGGGAGAATTGATTTGAGTTGCCTCGTCCAGCAGCTCGTTATCAACCGTGGTATTACCACTCTCTCCCCAAAGCCTGGCATCCCGGGAGGTGGTTTCAATGCATTGAGTTCTTCTTCCGCCTTGTCATGTCGGTCCTGCCATTCCTTGCGAGACAGCTGTGCTCCATGCATGACCGTGAATGGATGGGTCTTGATGAGCATTCCCAGCAATTTGATGGCATTCCTTCGAACGTTGCTGCTCTTGTCCTCCAAACTGCGACACGCCAGTTCCGCAGCTTTTGCCTTCTCTTGGGAAACTTCTGCTCTAGCTCACAAAGTTTCATGTACACTTGCAAAGTTCTGCATCTGCAGTACGGGTTGATATCCAGGAAACGCTCTTCCAATACGTCAAAGAATGCGTTGATCTGAGATTTGAGGTTGTCGCTTCGCTCGTCTTGTCGGCTGAGATGCGCAATCATATTTCCGCATACTTCAATCAACGCACATCGTAGTGTATACGACTCGCTATCCAGCTGTTTTGCTAACATGGTCATTTGCTTGATGACCAGCCGCGGCGCTAATTCAGAGAGTTTTGCAATAAACGCCGATACAGATTTGGGACCACGAGTGTCATTTGAGTTGAATTCTTTGTTACTGATTTCCCGCAAGACCTCGTCCGCAAGTTGTGGGTAGTCGTACGTCTCGGCCAAGATATGCAAAAACTCGGCCATGGGTTCTGACAAGTGCTCGAAATATGTGAGATTCTGAATGACGTTGATCTGGGCAGCTGGCAGATTGTTAGACCCTAAACTGTGGGGAAAGAAAATCGAAAAATCGGCATCGCAGATTTTACAAAGGAAGACTAACCATATCCATGCCCATGATGCTTTACTGCAACGCACAGGACTTTGAAACAGTGCATGCGAATGGACATGGTCTTGGTGCGCTGCTCGCTCTCTAATATCATGTAAACGGGTCTGGTGAGGAGCCCGATGAAGGTGTCTCTCTCGCTGGTGGTCAAGAAGATTTTTGATAATTTCTGCTTCAAGACCTTGCACATGATTTCAAGTGCGGCCTGTAATTGTGTAGCAGAGTCCCAAATCTCCTCGTTTGATGTTCCTTTCTTAGGCTTGCCTCGACCGCGAGCAGCGGGTGCAGCTGATGACTTCTCGGCGGCTTTGGCTTCTACAGCGGCAATGGTCCACTGTAGCAAGAAGCCGTAGATCTCGAGTAGCTCTTTGTGATGCGGAACTGAATCTTGCTCATCTGGTGTGTCCATGTCGTTGTAAATGTAGTCGCATTCAGCACTGAGGCCGCTCATGACAAGGTCAAATACTTTGCTCAGGGCGTGTGTGGGTAAGAACGAGGTATATCTGGGGAGATTGACCATGTAAGTATGCGTACGAAGCGGCGAAGTCGGCGAGAAAAGAATTGTAGAGGAACTCACTTGAGAAGAAACTGTAATGAGTCCATATTGGCCGGTCGCAAGATCGCATCTGGATCATGTGCGACTGCGTCGATGATAGGATTCAGCACCGGGTTGATCACCGGATTTGTGAGCGCGCTAGGTTCATTTTCGCAATCGAACAGCGCGCTGTCAGCCTCTGGGGTCGGTATTGTGGATGGATCAGACATGTAATGCTTGAGCGCATCGTTGATATCGAAATTGAGTGTCGCCATGACAGGCAATCGTGTCGCCTCGGGGCGGAAAAGGTAGAAGCGCAGATGACGGTGTAGTGAGATGTGAGCGATATTTGACTTGATGCTTGGATGTTAGTAATCCTTCGCGGATGGTGAGCAAAGAGCTCCAACTTTGCGAGTCTGGAATGTCGATGAATAGATGAGCGTGAGGCTGCATGTGGTCCATGTCGATGGATGGTGTCTTGTGTCCCTCAGCAACGGTTGTTTTTGTTTTGTTTGCACCACACACGCGCATCGCCCCCCCATCGCCCCTCGAACTTGCCGCTAAAGGCGACATGGCCCCCCACATGGCCAACTCTGTTGAGCCAATTATTAAAGCTAGTTGAGTTGTTCAGTCGCGCGTCACGCCTCCAATCAATTTGTCCGTGCAACGGACAAACGGCCCTGCAGTTCAAGCTTGCAAGGTTTACTGCCACAATTGACGTCGCAGTAATTCCAGATTAAACCAGACCTGTTGTCATTACTTTGCGGCACTTTCTCCAACGACAGAAGCTGGAAAACCACACTACTTCAACCTGAGAGCATGGCCGCGGCCGTTGTACGCCCAAGGGCCGACGATCCCTTCGATATCCATGAAGATGCACGGACAGAAGAAACAGAGATGATGGTAGATGAAGATGCCGATCATTTGGCCAATGACGCAGCCAGAGCTGCTGCGACCGATGATTTGATGGACCAAGTTGAGGAAGAAGTGGACGAGGAAGAAGGGGAGGACGAGGACGAGGATGACGACATTTCAGATGATGAACAAGTCGAGAGCAGTGTACAATCCGACATGGACAAACTGGCCAGCGATTTCCCAGGGTTTCGTGGAAAGTATCGCCTAATCAAGAGAATTGGCGAAGGTAGGTGGAAGCCCAACTCTTTTAACGCGCGACGATGGTAGCTGACAATATGTGCACCGATACAGGGACATTCTCAACCGTATATAAAGCGGAAGATTTCCAGTATGACATGTACGACAACAGCTGGGATTTTGACGATGATTCTTCCAAATGGACGCCCCCGCCGCTCAAGAGACATGGAAGCCACCCTCGTCAGAACACTCCCAACGACGAAGACCGCGATTTGTCGCCGTCAAAAGATTTACGTCACCTCGAGTCCAGCAAGAATCCTGAACGAACTTGAATTGTTGCACGATTTGCGCCAGTGCCCGTCTGTGTGCCCTCTTATCACGGCCTTCAGAAACACCGACCAGGTGGTTGCGATCCTGCCATATTTTCGCCATGGCGATTTCAGGGCCTATTTTAGAGACATGACGACCCATGATATTGCCATATACTTGAGATCCCTTTTACTGCCCTTAAGAGCGTACACGAGCACAAAATATCACATCGCGATATCAAACCAACCAACTTTCTTTACGACCCCTCGACCCAGCATGGCGTTCTCGTGGATTTTGGACTGGCGGAACGCGAGGGTACTGAGTCGAAACCCTGTCTGTGCCACGAGCATCGCGAGACACGCAAGCACCGCCAAATGAGTTCGGCTTGGGCTCAAACAGTAACATCGTCACAGCCGGGCTATCCCAAGTCAGACACACGCTTGTCAAAACGCGCCAATCGTGCAGGAACGCGGGGCTTCCGCGCACCTGAAGTCTTGTTCAAGTGCACTGAACAAACAACATCAATTGATATATGGTCTGCAGGCGTGATCTTGTTGACCATACTCTCGAAACGATTTCCATTCTTCAACTCAGCAGATGATGTAGAAGCCATGATTGAGATAGCAACCATCTTTGGCTCCAAGCGTATGAAAGCTGCAGGATTACTACACGGGTGTGTTTTCGAAACCAACATTCCTACTATCGGCCAACAGGGATTTACAATGGAAAAAATCATCTTGTGGAGCACGTGTCGGACTGATGACAAGCCGTTGACGGCAGAAGAGAAGTTGGCGGTACGGTTCTTGGAGAGGTGTATGGATTTGGACCCGTCCAGGAGGATAACAGCGGAACAGGCGCTGGAGCACCCTTTTTACAAATCGATCAGCCGCAGCGCCAGGGTTTTGGCGATGATGATGAGGTGGATATGCTGGCTGCTTAGTATAGGAGCTTCACGGCGTGCAGTTTTGTGTGTTCCTCGATACCAGGTTTCACCCAGATGACAAAATCCTTTGGCATCTCATGTATGTAAAACTAAAGCATATTTGGCGTACGGTTAGGCGATCCTTGACGAGTGGGTATTATAACTTGAGGACGCGACTTTATGCACCTCATTCGCGAAAGAAGTATTGTCGCATGTTTCCGGCAACGGCCGCGAACCACCTGACTCACTTCTGCCATCTGGGTACAGCACTACAAAGCACTCGTACAAATCCGCTAGTCCCAAATCTCAACATGCATGGGCGAAAAATCCATTTCTTTTTTTCATTCGTCAAAACTCCAATATCAAGAGTTCCCTAATGCAATGCTTTGAAACCGAGCCCGACCCTGGGTCCTGTTTCCTTTAACCACCTTGGGCGCACAAGGTGGCATGAAGAAAAGAAAATATATGCATCCCTTCCACGTGTGGCCCAAGATTGTCTTGACGCCACCCCCGACTCCCGTAAGCGTACCAGTTTCGTTCAAAGCACAGAGCATGGCGAAAGAAGCTTCATGAACATGGCATGATTTCTGTTTATTTGTTCATATTTAAGCAACCAGCTCGACAACGCCACCAGCCTCCTTGATCTTCTTCTCAGCCAGCTTGCTGACCCATCTTGCGCGGACAACCAGGGGATCTCGGGAGACGGCCCTTGCCGAGGACCTTGGAGTAGCCGAGGGGAGGAGGTCGAGGACGGGGACGGTGTCCTTCTTGGAGCCGGAGACGTAGGCGTCGCGGGTCTCGGTAGGACAAGGGCCCACAGCTGAGAGAAGAAAAACCATGTTAGTCTGGTGGTGAAGCGACGTTTACTTGCTTCTTGCATTCGTTCTTGATCCTTGATTAATTGTCGTTGATGGCTTATGGATTCTCGTTGACATCATGAGACTCTGAGAAATGCATCTCATCCCTCACCGAATTCTCAATAGTGTACCCAAAATCATCTGTCGGCGGATTCATCTCGCATCGCGAACGGGGAGAAGAGGATGGAGAATTTACCTTGTCCAAGTTGATGACGGGCTTCCAGAAGTGGTTCTGCTGCTTGTGGAAGTACCGCATACCCACCTTACCGAAGTAACCAGGATGGTACTGTTTTCAGTGTTCTTGTTAGCAATTCGCCTTCTCTTCGTGCCATGATCGCTTTGTTTGGAATTGATCGAACCTTGTCCATGTTGGTACGGTGGTGGTGCTGACCACCAGCCAGACCACGACCACCAGGATGCTTGCGGTGCTTGCCGACACGACCGTGGCCGTGAGAGACGTGGCCGCGACTGTGAAGAGGTTAAAAGAAAAGAAATTGCGTTAGCGTATCTGTTCCCGTCTCTCGGCCGATTGTTTTGTTAAAATTTCGAGGCGAAGAAAACATCCATCTGACAAGCACAAATATTGCCAATGGCAGGCAATGTGCGGCCACCTTCAATTCTCTCGAATTCGCCATCTTCATCCGGGGAATGTCATGAACACGTACAGCTTGCGGGTCTTCGAAGTTCGGGTAGGCATGGCGACGGTTGTGGTGTTGTCGCTTTTCCGAAGTGTTACGTCGAAGACTGGAGGTGGGTGGTGATGATTTTGCGCCTACGGGGCGTTTGGCTCGCTGGTACGGAAACCGGAAAATTGTTAGCGAGAGGGCAGGCCAGCCCTAAGGAATCTGTTGTTGCTTGCTGGATGCCGATTGTAAGGGTGGGTCGTCCTGGTCACGTCAGGTGACCTCTAAGTTTATGTACCGTGGTGAAGGCGCTCGGTGAGCAACCCCACTACCTAATAGCAAATAATAGCAAAGCGGACAATATGACCCACCACCATATTGCAAGTATGGGCTCATGATGGATTCAGAGGTCGATGTGAATGATGCAATGCATCATTTGCAGAAGTTGGACTTTCACCATCCATACACACCATACAATGTTCAAGAGGAATTCATGAGAACCGTGTACGGTGTTCTAGAACAAGGTGAAGGCCAGATTGGGATTCTAGAGAGCCCAACAGGAACTGTAAGTTGGCCTTTTCATCTGAGGACCATTTGTGCGCTGTATGATGGACGGGGCAACTTTCGTCGTGTCCGCCGAGGCTGGGGAAGGCTAATTTGGAATACATAGGGCAAATCCCTTTCCCTTATATGCGCATCACTCACGTGGCTCCGAAACTACAAGTCAACCCAGTTCGAGACATCACTTCACGAGGCAGGAGAGTCTTTCAAAGATGAGCCGGCATGGCTCATTGACCAGCTCCTCAAACGCAAGCGCGATGAGCTAGTTCAGCGCTGGGAAGATAGAGAGAAGAAACTCGAGGCCATCAGACTGAAAGAGAAAGCCCTCGAAGACCGTGCAAGGAAGCGACGCCGGCTAGAGGCCCCTTCAGGCGCAGGTAGTATTAAGGATGTAGAGGCTGAAGAAGCCGAATGGCTACTGGACGATTGGGAGGACCGCGATGCCGGTCCCCGTGATTCTCTGTCCGGGCTCAGTAAAGAGTCTCGCGAAGTACTAGAACGCCTTGGTCTTGGCGGACCTCGCAAAAACAAGACGCCGACGATGGAATCCTGGATGAGGAGATCAAGGTGCGAGGGTATTCCTCCCATTCACTCCGCGGCGAAACGCAGTTAGTGACCTCAGTAGATTTATTATACGTCAAGGACGCACTCGCAGCTATCTCAGTTCATAACCGAGTTACGTCGCCCGGCATTCCCTGCGTCGTTGCCACAATCCGTTACTGATGGGAAAGCGCCTGCTACAGAACCCGTCAAGCTTCTTCCTTTATCTTCCCGCCAAAGACTCTGCATAAATCCGTCAGTGGCGCGACTCGGTTCCGTCCAGGCAATCAACGACCGATGTTCTGAGCTCCAACAGTCCAAGTCAACCAAGAAATGCTCCTTTGTGCCCAAGGAGGAGCTGCTCAGCGAAACACATCAGTTCCGCGACACGGCTTTGGCCACCATACCGGACATTGAAGACCTGCATCAGCTGGGGAAATCTCTGTCCGTGTGCCCGTACTATGCGTCACGCTCTGCTTTGCCAGGAGCAGAGATCATCACGCTTCCCTATCCACTGCTCCTACAGAAGGGCGCTCGAGAGGCGTTGGGCATCAAGCTGGAGGGCAACGTTGTCATCATTGACGAAGCACACAATATTATGGACGCCATTGCCAATGTCCACGCGGCGGATATCAAACTAAGTGAGCTGCGTAAGGGACGTGTCATGCTGGGGTGTATGTCAAAAGGTTCGGAAAGAAACTCAAAGGCGTTAATCGGGTGAACGTTGGGAGAGTTGGTCGAGTCATTGATGGATTATGTGAATGGATGGAGAACGCACAAGGATCAAAGGTATGAAGCGGTGTTCGATTTGTGTCTGTTCGCACTGGCTAATCTCCCTAACAGAAGGAGCTCGGGATCGTGGACACGAATGATCTTACTCGACCAAAAGGAATCGATCAAATAAACATGTTTGAGCTCATTCAGTACATCCAAGAGTCCAAGTTGGCCTACAAAATCGAGAGCTACGCAGCACATGTAGAAGGCGGAGGAAAGCGATCCCAACAAGAAAGGCACAGCGAAATCGAGCTCGCCCGTTTTACATGCCCTGGTATCATTCCTGGTGGCCCTCACGAACCCAAGCTCCGAGGGTCGAATATTCTACCAGAGAATCGGCGGTCCACCGCCAGATATCCAGCTTTCCTACCTACTCTTGTCGCCAACGCATGCCTTTTCATCAATCGTATCATCCTCTAGAGCCGTCATCTTAGCTGGCGGAACCATGTCGCCTTTCGACGACTACAGAAATCATCTCTTCCCAGGGTTAGACGAGGCGAAGATCACGACGCTCAGCTGCGGGCACGTCATACCACGCCAAAATCTGTGTGTCTGGACTCTTGCCGGTGCTCGTCCTGGCGGAACCACATTTGACTTTAGCTATCAACGCCGAGGGGATCAAGAGATGGTCAAGGACCTAGGACTGGCGATACTCAACATTTGTTCCGTCGTGCCTGACGGCGTGGTCGTCTTCTTTCCCAGCTACGGATACCTGGACGAAGTCAGCGCAGCATGGAGCAGTCGATCGCCTCAAGAAAACAGCGGGCAGCCGACCATCTGGGATCGATTGCAAGCTCGAAAGAGAGTATTTCGGGAAACCAAAGGCTGCTCGAGTGACGAAGTCCTTCAGGAGTACACACGAGCCATTCTTGGCGGTGACCCAGCCACCCTGACCACTCCGCCGTTGACCGGCCAAGGTGGTGGTGGTGCTCTGCTCCTCAGTGTTGTCGGCGGGAAAATGTCCGAAGGAATCAACTTCTCGGACCGCCTCGGCCGCTGCGTCATGATAGTCGGTCTGCCGTACCCCAACGTTGCCTCGCCGGAATGGAAAGCAAAGATGGAGTATATCGAGACAACCACGCTCGCAAGCTTGACAGGCTCGACAGGTGCGACGACGGCCAACAAGGACGAGGCAATGGCTGAGGCAAAACGGGCGGCTAGAGATTTTTACGAAAATGCCTGCATGCGGGCTGTGAACCAGAGCATTGGCCGGGCCATCCGTCATAGGGGTGATTATGCGGCCATTGTTCTTGTTGATAGGAGGTATACTACACATCGGATACAGAGCAAGCTGCCTGGATGGATCCGCGATGGCATGGGTGCTGGCAAGAATAGCAACAACTTGCTCGGTGGGTTGATGGGGCTTTGGCGGCCTTCTTCCGCGAGAAGCTTCCACTACAAAAAGAATGATTTCGGTGTAAGTTGGGCCCCGTTTTCTAGCCATGGATGGAACCCACATCGGAAATCCCTGCTTGAAAGGCCACGGATATCGCGTGCACGAGGGACGCAATGGATCATGTTATAGATACACTCGGGAATCAATTCTCCAATCCCCGTCGCAGAAGCGTTTGGCTGCGACTCAGTTTTCAGATGGAAGGGAGAGGATTTATCATTAGGGATTTCCCCATCTTTCCAGGATAGCTTTACTATAGGTCCTTTTTTTTTTTTCAATAGAGGGAAAGTGGGAAGCTATTATATAGCTCCTCACGCGGGCCATCTCGAGCCGCTCGAGCCGGTCTGTTTGTATGATTATAAGGGATAGCTCCGCTTTCCTAATGATATACCACTATCTTCCCAAGATCAGTATTCCGAGTTTATTGATTGGGAATAAGGCGTGATCCGCATCCATGTATTGAGAAAGCTACTAGATATGGGTTTATCATGAGGAGCCTGCGTGGCTGAGATGCGGATTGCCAATAGAGGCCATAACACACTATTTTAAAGTGATTCCTTCTGGAAAACTCTTGGCCAGCGTCTCACTATCTGTTGTGAGCCGGAAGGATTGAAGAAGGGACCGGCCTCGAAAGAAAGCGATAAGAATGATGCCGTTGACCTCGGCGCCAGGAATTGGCTGTACACCGAGCTGTGACGTGATAAAATGTATGATGTGATGTGATAAGTCACCACTCCGTATGTCTCCGCCGATAAGGAAAAAAAAAAAAAAGGTCGATCAGCTGACATAATGACGGAGATTCAAATGCAAGCATGACGGACCGCAGGCGTTGTGCAGGGACCAAGACATGACATGTTCCCGATACAGAAAGCCGAACGAACGCGGGGGTGCAGCAAATGCATGCACAGGGATGGACAAGGCCTTGATTGGCCTCGGCACTCGTATCATGCCACCATGTTTCTTCATTGTCGAGTTGGGGTGGAGCACGAGGTGCCTGCCACTGCCATACCCAGCTGCCAGCTGCCACCCATGGAAAGAATGGCCTCGAACATGGCAATCCGAGGTGGAAAAGTTGGAGATTACGCGGGGGAAAAGGGCAGGAGCATTCTACAACAGGTCATGTAATGTACAGCTATTACGTAGCGACTGGACATGGCCATGCTTCCACTGACGCAATCACGGGCGGAATGCCGGCGTATTGGGTTGGGTTGCATTCGGGGATCCAGAGGCAAGATCTCGTGCACTCCATTATTCTTAGTGCACACTGCACACTGCACACTGCACATCACCTCCTAGATACCTTGTGTGTACGGACGTAGAGGCTTTCTCTTTCGAAAAAGAATGAGGCGTGCGTGACGCGTGCGTGACATGAAGAGCTGAAGTGAGTCGCACCCCATGTGGCGGCTTGGTTTTGCAGCCACCCGATCACCTCCATGTCCGTCCACAAACCTGAACTCCAGACAAACGGCGCTGCCGCCTTGGAATGTGAGTCAAGCAAGCTATACTTGGACGACAACACCGTGAACTAGACCCGACGCTGGGGATTCGTTAGCAGCAAAAACGCTCGTCTACTAGCTAGTGTCGCCTCCATCAGACGACGGAGTGGCGTTTGCACTTGACGGCCATCAAGGCAGCGCAGCCACTAAGTTGTCTCGCGCTAATGAGAAGGTGAGTCTAGCTTGACTGGTCCCCGACCAGCAGATATCAAGATGGCGGGACCGACGGGCAATACACCGCCGTCTAGAAACAGATGTTATCGCCCACAGTTGGACTATGGTGAGCCAGCGTTGGGAGACCATGATGGAGAACGTGATGACATTTGATGGCATGTCGGTGTGTGTGTTGCAGGCCCGTATTCCCGCGCGCGTGCATGTACATGGCGTTTGTATGCACAAACAAGATGAAACCATCTTGCTCGAATCTGGTGCTCGACTCTGGTGCCATATGTTTCTACACCGGTGGATGCCTGGCGGGAGGCGGGAACTCATGATCTGGTGCATGGCTTTGTTCGTGTGTGTGTGTAGCACCATCCGTCCTACTCAAGTATGCGTGGTCCATAAGAAGGCAACCCACCCCCAGATGGCCAGTTATTGCCATCTATTCTCGGGTATATGCTGTCTTTGTTCTTTTCACATTTTCCCGCATACTCTCTGTTTTATATCCGTGCGTCGTCAAGTCGTACCTGGTGAGATAGGAACCTACAACCTCGATCTCGATCGCTCTGCGTTTGACTACGATACAAGTGAGTATCTTTTCATGTCGGGTCGGTTGCTTTCTATCCCTACCGACGTTCACTGCCTTTTTCCTCTCGATACAAACAGTCTTACGAGATATCTGATGACTAACCTGCGGACTTTGGAAAAAGCTCGGATGAGGCAAGGCGGCACCATTCAAGACAGCCAAGACGTCGCTGCATGATCTCGGTAACACGAAGCCCTTGAAGTCAAGATTGGGCCTGAGTTCATTGGGCCGGTCGACCACCGCCCACCGCCCACCGCCCACCGCCCACTGCGCGTCTGCCGGACCTGCATCTTCAGCTGACCACGACCACCAGTCAGCCCACCAGGGCCACCACCGGACGCCTGAGGCCACGCTGGGCCGGCCTGAGGCTGCGACCCGACCAGAGTCTCCCCGCTGTGCCGCCCATTTAAATCCTGAAGCGACAGCGACCGTCTGAGACAGTTGCCAACCGCCCGCTGCTAGCGCGCCCGCCAGCGCCCACCTTGCCCACACCACCACAGTTGACGAGGCCGAGACGACTCGGCACCAAAACAAGCTGGGCTCCATAGCAGAGCTCAATTCAGCACCATGGATCGTCTTTCGGCCATGTCCCTCTCTCCACCGTCTTGCCTCCCGTCTCGCCCGGTTTCGCCTCTCCTCCATCCGGCCTTGCTGGTCTTCCATCGCCTCCTCTTCTTTCTCCAGGCAAAAGGCGTCCTGCGTTCACGCGACACTCAATTCCCTCCGCCGCCATGCCCGAGTATCGTCACGTCCGCAGCGGCAGCCTCAATATCCCCAACGGCGCTGCCGCCGCCAACCCGTCCTCCGCAATGATGCCCCGGAGTCCTCCCAGTACGTCGGGCGAATCGGCCGCCTTTGTTATTCTTCTTCTTCTGCTTCTTCCCTCCCCCTCCCCCGGCGCTGCCCATAGGAAGCCGCGCCTCGGATTGCTGCTGCGAGTCCAGCGCTCCTTCTGAGTCGTGCTGCAATTGACCTCCAAGTCCCGCCCCCACCTCACAATAACCACGACAAATCCATGTGTGCCTCCAGCCTGACCCCGAGCTCTTGATTTGATCACATGTTGCGAAAATTTGCCTGTTCTTGTCATTACAATGGCATTCCAAGAACCAGAAGTATGCTGACCACGACACTCGTTCACTTATACAGACACATCTCATGTTCCATGCAAGTTCTTCCGTCAAGGCGCTTGTCAGGCTGGCAATGCCTGTCCATTCAGCCATGATCTCGGCGCAGCATCTGAAACAATCTGCAAGTATTTCGCAAAGGTTGGTCTGGTGGCATTTCTCTCTTCGTTCTTCTCCGAGACCCAGACAATTCTATCTCACTTGGCATCTGTGCTGCAACTAACATGGCCTGAATCGCTCCAGGGCAATTGCAAATTCGGGCCCAAATGCGCAAACATCCACATCCTACCCGACGGCCGACGCATAAATTACGGCAAGAATGGTGTCACGATAGGCACGACTTCCGTCAATCTCGCCGGCCGACCCCGCCGAGCCCTGCATCCCCGACATCTTCATCCTCCACCATCTATCAACAATCGTCCGCCAGTGCTCTCACATCTTCTCTCTACGGTGCCGACCAGCCCGGTTACGCGAGCGTCTTTGATCGTGATGACCGCCAGCCGTCTCACCATCCCGGTCGCCAGGCAAGTCTCGACAACGGCATCCCGTCGATTGATTCACCCTACGGCCATTCCAATTATGGCTCGCCCCGAGACGAAGACGTAACTCGCCTGGGGTTTGGCCTCTCACCAATGAATGGCAAAGGATTATCTATACTCGATGCTCCTCTCCCCGCCTCGTTTGACTCAACGGCATCTCCAACGCTGCCCGGTTCCCTGCAGCGCCCTGGCCGTCCTCTGTGCCATCCAAATTTGGTCTCGAATCCCCTACGCCCTCACTCAGCAATGCAAAGGATTCCCGAACGTCCGAGACGCTCAAGTTGCTTCACACTTCGGCCTTTGGTTCATCAGAGCACCTGGCGACCCTAACAACAAGCAGCCCTCCCAATTTTCAATCTGCCATTGGCGACGAATATTTCGGCAAACGAGCAATGCACTCGTCCAGATACGCAAAACCCCGCATGCTGAGCTCAAGCATGCCAAAGACGTCCTCGGTGGATCGAGACTGGGAGGCCGAATTTGCTTTCGATGACGACAACCTGCCCGAGAATTACGTTCCTGAAAACCTGCAGGAGCTTTTGACGCCTGCCGAGAAGGCAAGACGAGGATCCATGCGAGCAGACGATCCTGTCACCGATGGCATCACCAAAAGTGGAAGTCCCATGGGCACCAGCCCGAGTCGCTGGGGATCCCTGTTTCAGCGTCAAAGGAGGAGGAGGATGCTGCCAGAGCGGCTCGCAGCTTTGGGTCAGCCTTTGGTCATGTGGGAAGTCCCCTTCGAAAATCGACTTTGGCCCAGGAGATGGGCGATGACTACAGAAGCCAGGGTCAAGCAGCCGTCCTTCAGGTGCTCGGACCACAAGCGAGTCCATGTCGGTTCTTTCCCAGCAGCTGCAGCGCAGCAGACTTGATGATGGAGTTGGCGGTTCGGGCACGGCCGCGGGCTCCAGCCCGCATCTTCATCCCACAAGCGCAAGACTGGGCTCTGGCGGTCTCGCTCCTATCGGGAAAGACCACGCGATGGAGCGTCATGTTTCCAGCGGAAGTATCAGCTCATCCGTGACTGGTCGGTTCACTACGCCCATCGACGAAGAAGATCCGGCCTTTGTGTTTGCCATGGAGGAAGAAGACGATGCATCTAGCGCAAGAATGCGCAAGAGAATCTCGGCAAGATTGAGCATTGGGACCTTGAGCAGCTACGCCAGCGCTGCGGCGGGCAGAAACGCGCCTAACAATGGTTCCAAGGAGAACAGAGATCCGCTATCCGTCACCCAACGCTGATGAGGATTTTTATGGTGGCCAAAAAGAAAAGAAAAACGCGTTCGTTGTTGCTACACACCAGCGCTGTTCTCTGCGATAGAAGAAGTGGCTAGAATGGTTGAAGAAGAGCTTCAACGACCTTGCATATCGTGGCATAGAATGCTTTCATACTTGCTTTTTCCCCGAATACAACGCCACGAGCGACTCATGTCGGATCGGCTGCCTCTGCCATGCCGAGGCGGGATGACGACAGGATACCAAAAGGAACAAAACAAAATAATTAGGAGGCTCATGTGAAGGTGCTTAAAATCCATTTGTCAAGAACTTCTGGCGCGGACAGTTTGGTTCCAATTTTATACGTTGCTCCTCTCTTTCCGTCTTTTTTTCCCCCTTGAACACAACGGTTTGGCTTCTGTCATGTGGTGTCCGGTCATTTGCAGTGCGCCTGTTTCCAACTGAGCCGAAAAAGCGAAACCAAATACGACGCCCGACGGAGCCAACTTGTGCATTTGGACGACACGCAAATTCATTTTCGGGCGCATTTTGTCTCTTCATATTTCAAGGAGATGTAGTGGCTTATTTCGTAGGCATCAGCTTTTCTAAGCTCTTGACGAATTGAAGTCCACATACTTGTACTTCCTCCGAGAGCTGGGGCATACGGATCTTGAATGAATTTCTGGGCACAGCCATGGACTTCTCCGCGATTTCCATGGCGTCGAGGTCGGTAATGTACAATGATACGGAGGAGTCTTGGATTCAGTAACGATGAGATGACACCCGTCGCCTAGGCGCAGACGGGTTACGATGGAGTGTGGCACGTAAAATGGTTGGAGGAGGGGCGGCTTTTGTCACATATTGTCCTTTTTCCCGTCTAATTAGAGGTGTTCCTGGTATCTATCTGTTCATGGCGTATCAATTGAATTCATTGCAGCGTGTGCTGCGCCGACGAGTTGATGGTCGTGTTGTTGAATTTTTGAGGACTCCATGTCCGTTGTGTCTACGAAGTCTGGTGACTTGGCAGTCTGAGTACTTGTGTATCTACGTATACCTGAGCTTTTACGTATACCTGAGCGCCTAGGTAGTTAGTTACGAGTCGATGGATGTACGTCATGCCTTTGACTCGTCGGCCCTGTCTGGAATAAATGGTGCGTGACCTTGCGAATGGACGTCCGTTCATGATACCTCGCATTTTGCTCCATCCAAGGGATCAGTCATCTCTGCATCTTTATAATCGCGACACGACAACCCTGCCGTTGACCATTGACCACATTTTATAATCTCACGACGCGACAGCCCCTGCCGTGACCATTGACCATTGATTGATTCAGCGGGCAGAATACGGAGTACTGCGAGGGAGATCACCCACCGGGGCCTCACGGGTCAAGACGTTAAATCGGGATGCTGGAAATTGTTCTCTTTTGATTCATCCGTTTCCTCTATGAGACAAGAAAAAAAAACCCCCACCCACCACGCGATAAAGTTGGACCTCCCTTGTAGCCAGGGAGTAGAGCAAGTTAATAGTACAAAATATGCCTTGTTTCGGGTTTCACTGCTCGACGCCTCCGTTGTTCCTCGGGGAAAAGAATCGCCTAGTGAGCATCGGGTTGGGAGAGGATGTATTCGACGGCCTTGTCAACTGCGGAGAGGAGAAAAGGGTTAGTTAGCACAGGGTATCGGAGGGTGAAGGTTCGCAGGGAAAGGGGGAACGCACCAGAGTGGATGGAATCGGCGTCCTTGTCGGGGATCTCGATGCTGAATTCCTCTTCAATGGCCATGACGACTTCGACGGTGTCGAGGAGTCGAGGCCGAGGTCGTTGGCGAAGTGGGCGGCGGGCTTGATCTGTGTTCAGAGAGTTCTTTTTTTAGTTTTTTTATCAAATCATGACGGCCTGCCTTTATTGCGGGGATCCGGAAGGGGGATAGCGCACGTTGGCAACGTCGTTGACCTGCGAATGTTAGTTGGCACCGGCGTGACGAGAGAAGCTGCTTCGTCCGTGAGACGTACCTTGTCGAAACCCTGCAACAAGCTCATGATTCGGCCCTCGACCTCCTCCTTCTTCAAGCCACTGGCAGCGCTGTACATTCTGGTGCCCAGGATCTTGGGCAGCTTGGGCAGCATGGGAGCGGCGCGGGCGCGGGCACGGGGAGCAACGAAGCTCCGGACGGCAGCGCGGGAGGCAGCGCGGGCCGCTGAGCGGAGGAAAGCGGTGCGGAACATGGTGTCGTTGTCGGTGGTGGGTGGTCCGGGATCTTGTCGATGGGCCGAGTAGAGAGTAGGAGGCGGGTTGAGTCAATTGGCGATTGACCGGCGTGGAGAAGATGGGGGATGGGGATGGCGCGGGTTAGATATGACGGAACGCGAGGATGGAGTTGGTGATAAATTTCTCGTTGGCGGCTTGTTGAGCAACTTGGTACGGAGGTCGGAGCTGGGCTGGAGCTTCCGTCACGTGATACGGGATGGGTGGGTAAGTCGGGAGGGTTGATTGGATTTGGGGAATCGTGATTGGTTGACTTTTCGATGGGATGGGATTGCCCGAGACTGTGCCTGTTCGGATTGATGCGTTTCGTACGCTGGGACGGGGAAGTCTACTGTATTCGTATATTTTTAGGGTGAATGAATAGAACTGTAATTGGCCGTCGTCAATGCGTGAAGACTGATTTGTGCTGCAAATATTCACAAGACAACTTGGGAATAGTGCTTTCTGTCTTCACAAGGCGGACATAAAATCACATTATTGCCTGGCAATACGCGCGCACAATGCAGTGATAATTGCTCTCTTGGCCAATTTATGTACATTTCCCAATTGGGACCTCGCTCCACCGCTCTACATTCACGACGCGCCCTCATCCAGCCTTTTACTATTGATACAAAGGGAATCAGCGATAACATATATGTGGTGGCTCGTCATTGACTGTCTGTGGTCTATCGGTATGGGGCATCGGCGCGAATGGCTGCGGCCAACTCTGGCTCCCACTTGTCTCCGTTGGACAGTAGCTTCTCTGTTGTGGTGTTAGGACAGCATTCACATGGGAACAATTGACACGGAGAATGTTTCTACACACCCTTGTTGTACAGTAGCTCTTCTCTCGTCTCGGTGGCATATTCGGCGTTTGGACTCTCAACGATCGCGTCGACAGGGCAGGATTCCTGGCAGAAGCCGCAATAGATGCACTTGGTCATGTCAATGTCGTAACGGGTAGTTCGGCGGGAGCCATCGGCACGCTCCTCGGCTTCGATGGTAATAGCCTGGGCAGGGCAGATCTGCAAATGTTGTCAGCTCAATCTCCAGAGTGACTCATAGAATAAACGTACAGCTTCGCAAAGCTTGCAGGCGATACATCGCTCTTCACCTGAGGGGTACCGTCGAAGGGCGTGTTCGCCACGGAATCTAGGAGAAATGGGACCCTGAGACACTTGTTAGTTTCCAATCTGGGGATGCCGGTGAAGGCTAATGTGTGTCGATAGTGTCCTTACCTTCTCGAAGGGATAATAGATCGTATATCTGCGTATCGATGGTTAGCTTATCGCACCGTGCAAGATGACCAATTGAGACCTTGGTCAACATCGCGAAAATTTCCACGTACGGAGGTCGGAAGAACTGTTCCATCAGAACATACATTCCTCTTGCCATCTCAGTCAAGAGGAAGTACTTTCCCAGTCGATCCAGGGTGCCCTCTTTGTCCCACGGCCACTCAACCTGTCTGCTCGTTCGAAACTTCTTGGGAGGCGGTCCCATAGAAGTAGCATATCCTCGCTTCTGGTGCTGCTGGGTAGCCATCAGTCGACTGGCCACGACGACAAGTGAGCTCGTGCTGGTCGGAGCTCCGGCGAACTGCCGTCGCGCGAACATGGCCGCGGAGGCTTGCAGAGCCGGCGACATGATTCAACTCGACGTCGTTATGCTAAAAGGTGCAGTGTGACGAAGGATCCAGGGCCAGTAGCGCGGCTTTGGGGAAGGAGAGTGCAGGTGGCAGCGATTGAGGCCTGTCGACGACACTTTGACGTGCTAGATTTCTTTTTTGGCCTGGGAGGCTTGATACTACGGGATTACATTGATCGGGACGTGATTGGTGGCCATTCTACACGTGATCTAGCACGTGCCATATTCTGAATCTCGATACTGCTCTCTTCAACTCAAGACACTTTCCGCGACGTAAATTGAGTGCCGGCTGTTTTTTTTTCAATGGAAAACAATGCAAATATTAACTCTCGATCGTCCGTCCCTTCTCTGTGATTGAAGGCGATTTTGGGAACTTGCTGGGCTTCCAATAGCTTGTGCGGATGCCTTTCTTCCCACTCTCTTCGGAGGCTTCTAGTCAAATAATTAATGGCGCGGTCGTCAATCTCATCGAAACTTGAGCTGCTAAATGACCCCGTACAAGTCAATGTGGGAGGTTATTCTGAACAGTCCGCGAAGTCAAGTAGTCATGGTGCTGTCATCTGTCCGTCAACAGCTACGACGATTTAGACTGCAACGCAAAGAAGAAGAAAATATGAACGGACCGCATGCTAATACAATTGCATCCTACAAGCAAACTCGTGGGTAGTTGGTGGCTTTGGTCAAGAACTCAGCGACCACAGAGCAAGGGCTGAACATGGAACATGGAACATGGGATCTGGAATACTCTTTGCCAGCATCACGACTGTTGTTGAGGTGGTTAGATGCCCTGGCCAATCGAGCGATTGAAGCAAAATCGGCACGGCTTGGGCGCTACTGACGGGGATTAATTACTTAATTACCCTGGCTGCAGCATGACTAGCCACTACGCATCAGCACTGAGCAGTGAGCAGTACTTCCATGCATGTCGAGGGTGGACGCATAATCTCGGCACTGACGCGTGCGTCACAGCACAGCAATGATTGATGGATGCACCCTGACTCGACGCGACGGCTAGTCTGATATGGCATTGCCTGTTCGTCCGTTCATTTCTTTTTGTCGCCCTTCCGTCTGAAGAAAGCGAGAGATTGTTGTCTTGCCACGCGGCAAGAGGGGGGCACTTGGGGCCGGTAGGCTGGGGCAGTGACGTAAGTCCCTGCACTCCCTGAACAGCTGTCAAGCACAAAGTCAGACAGCTGGGCCACCTGGACCACCGCACTGGACCGCTGGAGTCTGGACCCTTGATCTGTTGACTCGGCGTTTGTTGAAAATGGCCCGCAACACCACAATCAAAAGCTTCGGGTCAAAAGCTTCGGGTCTGCTTGACATGACGGAAAGGAGGGCTCAGCAGCCACCTTTGCTAGCATCTCGCATTCCTGCCTTTGTTCTTTTCCCCTTTTCATCCTCATCTCCTTGTGGTAGCGCAACGTCTGTTTCCCTTTGGTCCCTCTGCCCTCTTTCGTGTTCCCCTCGCTTCACCAGACGCTCGTTTCTTCTCGCATGGCACTTTTGAGCAGAACCTGACTCTGTCCTGAGCCTGGGATCCAGCCTATTTATGTTAATGCACAACTTTGGTTATTCTGCAAATTCTTCATCTTCACCGCAACGCTCTTGCTCTCGCTGGACCCGACTAGACCATCATGGAGGCCAGGTCCTTGACCGCCCTCAACGAGCTTGCCGCAAACCCCCTCAATATCCCGAAAAGCCAGCTGATGAGGCAAAAGATGCCCTAACTCTCTACATCTCTCGGGTGCCGGGCACCAGAGGTAGGTTTACTTTCCAAATCCCGGGCTGATTGATTTCACTTCTCTCTAACGTCTTGTTACCAGATGTTATTCTCTCCACGGTGAAACCCCAGGAGCGGAACGTGACTGGCGAGGATGTTACCAACTCTCTATATTACATTCATTTGGAGATGCCCGCCGACCACGTCAAAGTTCCCGAATCAGTCTGTGAGGACAACAAATGGCGATCCAGTGAAGAAAGCGGCTCGTCGCCACTCACGATCCATCGAAAACCAGTCGCCGACCAAGCTCGTGCTTTGACGCCCGATGGCCTGGCAAATGGAACACGCCTGCCACCTCTACAGCCCGTAATTTCCACAAGTTCGAACCCACCACGACTCGAGTCTTTGAGTGCTGCTGATGGACTTGGTCGGGACACTCGCCCCTCACTCGAGAGCCCCGACATAGCAACACTGCCATCAATACATGATCAGCCTGGGGTGGATCCGCCTCCAAATAGAAAAGCAGTGCATGAACGAACTGCCGCCGGGTTACACACTGGAATGCCCACGAGAAAGCCTGTTGGTCCTCGTCCAATGCCAGAAGTTCATGTGGCTTCTTCTAAACCTACGCAACCGCTGGACGACCTCTCTTCAGCAGACACAGCCGATGGCTCACATGAGCACCCGGACAAACAACTGCCAGTCTTACCTCTGGAGACGCCTGTCCCACAGCCCGGAGGCGTCCAAGGCTCGTTTGCACATTCAAACGCGATCCGGTCTCGGGCTGCTAATACTGCACCCAGTCGTTCCCCATCACCCCGAAATGACAGCATTACTTCAATCAATGGGAATGGCACGCCATTCACCCTGACAATTGTCCGCCGGGACCCGAGCTCTAGAAGTCAGTGGAATGTTGGTAGAGTCTCCTCACGACAGCTCGACCCTGTAGACGCTGGCGATGAACGAGAAGCTCAGTCGGCCTCGACTTGGGGTCACCTATCGACTCCATTGCCGCATCCCCATCCGTCCATAAATATAGAGCTCGAGAATTCTGGCTACGCCAAATTCCGGACCATGCCCCGCAAGAAGAACAGCCTCGCGGAAAACGGGTTGGACGCAGCCCTCGCCGCAATGACATGCAGCAACGCCGGTGATCGTAACACCTCCCGAGGCGAGGTTGGCGTCTTTTCACGGCAGTTGCTCATGGAATACTCGCAGAGTTTCGCCAAGAAGTTGCGGAAGACCATTCAGCGTCTAGAGCAGACTGGACTCAACAAGTTGACCCGCCATCGAAGTGACAGCGCTGGATCAGTCGCATCGAATACCAGTGAAAAGTCGGACAAGGTCGAAGCTGTTGCCGCTGATGGACTACCCCCACCCGGCATGAAACCTCGAGGATACGTGTTCTTGAGCCCGTGGGGTGGTAAATGTGATTTTCAAACAGGTCAGGCTGGACGCAGTCTCGTTTGCCGACACACTCCCCAAGAGCTCGGCACCAGCAGCAATTACAATCCCTGGTCGCCAGCCACGGTCCAGCAAAGTTCTTGGCGTCTTCGGGAAAACGGTGAGCGAGTTGCGATTTAATCTTCCCTCTTCGGAGCTTTTTGTAGAACGTGGGGAGCAGTTGAAAGGTAATCTCGAAAAGCTTTTCAAACAAGACGACGGATCGCTGGGTAACAACAGTTGTAATGCAAGAGACGATGGAGCTGTCTCCCCTTTGGACCAAACCTGGGTAGCGAGCGGGCTGGCGGTGGTAATCGGGGAAAACAGCCAAGCTGGGCAAGTTGATTATACACGACGAGGGATTGAAAATGCTTGATCTAGTGGTGGCAGCAAACATGGGCATATGGTGGGGAGCATGGGAGAAGAGCTTCTGATGACTTATGCATACACGGGCATGCTTCGGAACTGAGCACATTTGTCATGACCATTTCACGATTTCTAGAGCGAGCGAGGATGAGGATAGCGTTGGAATTTGCGGTGTACCAGCTCATTTGCCCAGCTTTAGCGTGGGTTTACTTGATTGATTTTGCCTCTCTATTTACGTGCCCGTTTGATAACTGTCATTCTTTTGCTTTTGCTGCAACGAAGAAAGCATGAATGACAGTATTCTCATCTCTGGGCATTGGCGTTCTCACATCAATACCGGTACGCTACGATTTTTTTCTTTCCACCTTGTGATCAGCCACCACCTTGGCAACAACGTCGTCCAGACGCTCGTCCTCCAGCCCCAGCAATTCCATTGCAAACGCTTCCCTCGTCGTCCAGTCGGCGTCGACTGTTCCCAAGACGAAGACAATCTCCTCGACGGCATCATGGTGTCCGTCGGCCAGCCTCTTGGCCTCTCTTTCCAAGTGAGCGTCGGAGTCAAATGCCGCGTACGCCACTTGCTCCCGTGGCGCGCTCCAGAGACGCCAGAATCTCCAACTGCGTGGGACAAAAGCTCTGCACATAGACGGCCTTGTTCTCGGTGAGGCCCGGCCGCCGCAGGACGCGGACGACGGCCTCGGCGACGCGGCCCAGCGTGCTCGCCGAGGCCCTGACGTCGCCGGCGTCCAAGATGTGCGCCGTCTCGCCGTCCATGTCGAAGTGCAGCAGGCCGCCTCGCAGGCCGTAGTCGAAGAAGTGCCCGCAGACGACGGACGTCCATGTGAAGGGCGGCGGCGGCGGCGCGACGCCCGCGGGACCACCCTGACCCTCACCCTGACCCTCACCCTCAGCCTGCGCCGAGACGGAGACGGAGAGCAGCGCGAGTTGCTCGCACTTGGCTCGCACGGCCGTCTTGTCCCGGTAGAGCTGGAGGTGGTGCTGGGCGCGGGCGGAGGCGGCGTCGCAGGAGCCGTAGTCGGCGGGCATGTATCGGCGGACGCGGGCGTCGAAGGCGGCTTGGGCGAGGCGCAGGTGCTGCGAGACGTCGGCGAGGGGAAGGCGGCTACGACGGCGTCCTGGCCGGCCAGGGCGGCGGTGAGCTCGTCGAGGGGAGGGAGGGCGAGACGGGGATCTCGGTTACGCCCGGGGAGGGGGAGGTGGAGTTTGTGCGGCGGAGGACGGAGACGGTGAATGCGTTGGAGGAGACGAGGGCTTGGGTGATGACGGAGCCGACGGTGCCGTTGGCGCCGACGACGCAGACGGTTTTGATGGACATGATGCGTGGATGGTGATGACGTTGGGTCAATGTTGCCATTAGAGGGCGAGGGGGGAATCAAAGGTGGTGGTAATATGATGGAGACTAGGTAGCTAGAACACATCGGTGGATTGGAAGGAATTTTAAGATTGCCAAGTTTGAAGAGGCTCATACTAAACAACCGCACCAAGAATGAGCTATGGTTGAGACTGTCAACCTTGTCCAGCCTTTCCTGGAGGCTTTGACAGTTTCAAATCTGAGCTGGAACGTCGTTTGCATTGTCAAGTTTTTGCATTTTGCATTGTTTCCGCGACCAACATGTAATATATATCGAATTACGCATACAAAAATGGGTATAAAAGCTTCATCTGAAACACTGAACCCTTTGCCCTGTCAACAGCCAAACCGAACCTCCAGCTCCCCGTGCCATCACAACACCCACAACCTCCACCTATCGACACAACCCATACCTGACAAACACCAATTTCACATATTTATGCCCAACTCATCAAGTTTACGCGCCCCAATCACCGCAGGCTCAGCACCCGCACCATTATAAACGCCCTTACGCGCCCCAGGCACAGGGTCACCCTTCCCATGATGCAACGCGCGCGCGCACTTCCTGATAATCACGAATGGCGAGCCCCAATCGCCCAGCCGAAATGTTTCTATGACCCCAGAGAAACAAAACGCCAAAGATGGGCTTAGCCAACACATCCAGCGCTCCATAAAATGCCGCCTCAGAGTCTGGCGGAATGACATTTCCACCCTCGCTTAGTCCCCACGCAATGGGATACAAGAACCACAGCCCCAGAGTCCAAACCGACGTGATGGTGTATACCTTGCTAACATCGCTGCCTAGCGCATTGGCATGCCGGCGCCCGACCCAGGCAACGTTCCACACGATGATGAGGAACGCGACACAGCCGAATGTGAAGAAGCCCCATTTGTAGCTTGACTTGACTAGTGCGCCGACCAGGCCTGTAATGATCATGACTTCGTCGAGGAGCAGCGTGAAGAGGATAGTAGGCCATGGCATACCGGCTGTTAAGAGGATGTCGAGCAACAACAGTGGCGTAGTAATGACCCTAGAAATGCTGGCGTTAACAACGCTTTGCTGTTGACAACACAAATGAGAACATTTTGAAGTCGTCAGTTGGCAAGATGAGACATACCAGTCAATGTATCGCACGTAAAAGATCTCGCGCGTATTCCCTGCGACTTTGCCGCCACGGAAGAATTCAACAAAGATGGATGCCCAGCCCAAATTGGATGCCATGGCAAAGTAGGCAATGGACGCAACGAGGGTGATTGAGATGGTGATGTAGTGAAAGACGCGCTCGGTGCGTGGCTTGGTGTAGCTATGGGCTATGAAGAGCAGTGTCATCAAGGCCATGAAGGCAAAGATGGCCCAGTATACATCGGAGCCGCGGACGGTGATGGTAATGTCGGATGTGTAGCCGTCAACGGTGTCGCCGTTGGCTTCTAGGGCCTTGTTTCCCATTGTGAAACGGAATGGTGAGAGTGAGGGTGAAGATGAGGGTGAAGATGGAGATGTGACTATGCTAGGATGATGGGCATGAATGACGGAGCTGAAATCTGGGGTCGTGCATGAAGGAACAAGTGATACTATTTAATGATGTTTGCCGGGTTTATGAATGTCAATGTGGCCGTTGAAAATGGATAGTACCTCGTGAGGGATTGTTTGCTGGCCATGACGTCGTACGCTTTTTAGCACCAGACGACTCAGGTATGGCACTTGTCTGGTGTATGTGATGGCATGGCGATAGCGGGACATCCGGCATATAGAGTTAGAGCGGAAAAGGTCAGGTCGACTACATGATATGATGATGCCACCGATAGTCGATCTGTTTTCACTTGGGCACTCACTTGACCTCTCCATCTGGTCAACAGCCCCACCATCCATGCAATGCAATGCATGTGTAGGTCGCGAGCCTAAATTGCATATTACGATCCGGAACCGATCGTTGCGCACCCCGCCGACCGGTCTACCGCTCAGCATTGCACCATGTTCATGTTGAGATGAGGCCGAGGGCGCACTCGTAGACACGGCTGACCTCGCCAATCGCTAATGGAGCCGGCTTGGCAGGGCGGTCGGCACTTGCGATCCTTGTCATTGATGAGACTGACTACATGCCATCTTGTGTGGTGGTGGATGACATGGCTGGGCGTTTTGTCATGCGGTGAGCGCGGTTGCAGAGAAACTGGCGTTGTGTGTGCCGACACGCGACTACGATGACGCGATGATGACTGAAAGATTGAAGCATGTAGAGATGGCACGGCACAGTGAAAGGCGATAGATAAAGACGTCATGAATCATCACAAAGGTTAGTCTCGACTTCTCGATCGACTCGGAGCTAAAGCGGTGTTGTCTCTACTAAACCCACACCCATCCACTTCGCACCCCCGCACCCCACGCAACCCACGCCTACACGCCCGCCCGCGTCCACATCCACATCCAGATCCACATCAACATCCCCATCAACGCCATTGCCCCCATTGGCTCAACCCTCGCCCCAGATCGTGCTCCACGTCCATGTCGGCATCATCATTCTCCTTCCCATTCCCATTCCCATTCTCCCTCTGCCTCTCCCACGGCTTGGGCATCCCAAGTTCCTCTAGCACCTGATCCGCCGTCAGCTTGCTCCCAGCCAAACAGATGGGCATCCCCGCACCAGGATGCGTGCTCGACCCGACGAAATAACATGCTTCATAGTCAGCATGTTTCGTGCGCGGCCGGAAGCTCAGCACGTTAAAGAAGCTGTGGCTGAGCCGAGGATGGCCCCTTTGTCTAGGTTGAAGCCGTCTCTCCATGTCGCAGGCGTGTTGACCATTTCGTGGCGGATGCACTCTCGCAAGCTGGTGCCGGTGCGTGCTTCCACGGTGGCGAGTACGTATTCTCTTGCGCGAGACACCATGCCGGTCCAGTCTTGTTGGTCTTGGCCGGTCATTGCATCGTTGCTCTGATGTTGTAAATGGCCCACGGGCACAAGAACGACGAGCGCATCTGTCCCTGCCGGCGCGGCGGTAGGATCAACCCGCGACGGAACGTTCAAGTAGAATGACGGCTCGTCAGGCATATTCTGTCTTGCAAAAATGGCATCGAACGACTCGCGATACTCGTTTGCGAGAAAAATGTTGTGTGCGTGAAGCTCGGGAACCTGCCTGTCGAGGGCCCAGTAAAACGAGATGGAACTGCACGACACTTTCCGCTTGTTCAGTCGCTCCGCGCGTCGTGATGGCGGGAACAGGTTCTTTGTCGCGTAGACGAGATCGGCATTCACGATGACCACGTCGGCAGTCACGCGCTCGCCCGACTCGAGAAGCACGCCTCTCGCTCGCTTCGAATCTTGATCGAGCATCACCTGTGCTACGGGCGTCTTCATCCGATACGTTACGCCTAATCGCGCGCCGACATTGACGAGCGCCTCGATGACCTTGTGAAATCCACCTTTGGGATACCAAATACCCTCTGCCAGCTCCGTGTACTGTAGGAGAGAATACGTTCCCGGTGCTTCAAATGGCGACATGCCCATGTACATGCTCGCAAAGGTAAAGACCCTCCTGAGCCTTTCTGTCCTAAAGTACCGCGCCGCACGCGCATACATGCTTTCAAAGGATGTAGCGTAAGCACGTGCCGAAGAAAACTCGGCCGTAGCATAGACAGCAGTGACGTGAAATTCCGATGCAGAACATGTCGCACTGAGAGTTCGTAATGCCGATGCGATTCGGCCAGGAAGGCAAAGTAGCGCTCAAACCCATCTGCTCCTTCGTATTTCTCCACTTGGCCTTTCATCCGCGCAAGGTCAGTGGACAGTTGGAAGCTGGAGCCATCATGGAAGTGAAGAGTGTAGTTTGGCTCGCATTTGACAAGGTGCACGTCTTCAGCCTCCAGAGAGGTGTCGAGATCTCCGAACGTTTCGGCGAAGAGGCGTGGGAGGAGGAGTAGCGAGGGCCTTGGTCGAAGCGCTGGGGACGTACGTGTTAGCTTTCATGGCCAACTCACCAGATACTTGGAACAGATGTGGTTTTGGGAAAACTTACGTAGCCGTCGTGGTGAAGCAAGGAGCAGCGGCCGCCTGTGAATTCATTCTTTTCAAAGACGGTGACGGCGAAGCCTGCTTTGGCGAGACGGGCTGCTGTTGAGACGCCTCCAATGCCGGCGCCTAACTCTTGTTAGCTATGAGATGCTAAAGGAGAGAAATTGGAGAAGGAATGTATATAGTAGGGATTCAGGATTCAACGGGACTGGAGTTCTGCAAAAACCTATTACTATGGCAGTTGGCTTTTCGCCTGAAGACTTCTTGTCCACCATGCTCTTTGGTCACCACCTGGACGAACGGGATAACGCTTAGACAACGGAAACAACGGGGAGATTTTCAGCAATAGAATGGAAGAAAATATGGTCGCAGTTAACTAATTTAGTGTGGTGTTAGACTCGGCTACATTTTGTCTGCCCAGAGTCACCGCTAGAGTAGCGCAAATGCTACTCAATGTGACCTCATGTGCCACCACCACAAAGGCATTTTTCTGTCGTTGTCGTCATACATTTCCCGTATCAGCATGCAATCAAATCTCACCTTCATCCCGTACTACGGAAGTAGTAACAACTTACGCATGCAACGCCCGCCAACCCACCCGCACCCTCTGCACAACCGGCACCGTCGCACGACCAGCTCTCACTCTACACTCTCCCTCTCCCCGTCTCAACACCCGGCCGATCTCCATGTAACTCTCGACAGCTACGCGCATCGGCCCGCGCACTTCGCTGGGCAAAGCGTCGATTGCATCCCTGTTGTCGCGATAAATGCCATCCGCCTCATCGAGTAGCTTCTCACGCAGGCCGAGTACCGCGTCAGAGGTGGGATTGGCCAAAACATCATCTGGGCTGAGGTTCTGCTGCGTGAGCCACGTCGTGAGCAAGTACACGCGGTTCATGGCTGCGTCGACGGAAATGTCGCGCGCCATGTTGACGTATTGGAGGGCGATGCCCATGCGCCGGCCGCATGTCACAAGATGACCATGTATGTCCCGTGATATCGGTGTCGTTGTATTATTGTGCAGAATCAGCTCAATGCAGAGCTCTGCCACTGTGCCCGCTACGCACGCTGCGTATTCAGAGACGTGTCCCTCATCTTGGATGGGCCACTCTGTGCCATGGTTGAAGCCCAAGTCTGTCTCGAACCCATCGAGTAGACGGTACAAAGGCGCGCTGGGCAAGTACGCGGGCAGATGCAAGAGCGCAGAGCGTGTGTCTTGGGGAAACGACGTGACGCCTTCTTTCAAAGCCGGGGCTTTGCTCGCCTCTTTTCGATCCCCGTAGACAACATCCAAGTACTCCCTCAGCTTGGCAACGTACTCAAACGCCTCGTTTGACGTCTTCGCATTGTCCACCAAGTCATCCGCCACCCGGCAGAACGAGTACAGGAGCATCAAGTCGATCCGCGTTCGCCCGCTAAAGAAGGCACTGGCAAAGTGGAAGCTGCGACTTTTCCCGCGCAATCGCTCCGCCGCGTCGCGAATGGCATATATTCGACCACGGTCGTATCGCGCACTACTCAAGATCAATGCACGTATGAGAAGCGCGGGGACGGCGCTGCGGCGACGCGTGGAAATATCGACGAGTTCGCGTCAAGTATTGCAATGGCGTGATCAAATGCCACAAGTCCGAATACGACGAGCGTATTCGTCGCCAAGAAGAAGATGGCTTCTTCGACCTCGAGCCCGCGCCAGATGTAGATGCCTAGCTTTGTCCCACTGGTGATTACCCAGGTGCCGCGCCGCAGGGCCATGGTATCGACGATCCAGAGGTACAGCGTCGGTAGGACAATTGGGAGAAGCGTAGTGGACAATGGTAGCCTTTGAATCATGTAGCCCGACAGACCCCAGAGCAAGAGTGCAAAAGGACCAGCCCAGACGAGAATGAGGCCGAGATACGTCCCTTGGCCCCGTGCGCCATCATCCATGCCCCAAGAGAAATGACGGTGGCCATGACAGCAAATATGCCGTGTTTGAGTACGGCTTCATGAGTGCCGTCATTCGACTTGAATCTTTGAGCGGGAAGTAGATATGCCGCGTGCGTGACAGTCTTGCTGAGAAAAAGGTACAGGATGCTGGTATTGTACGCCTGTATAACGAAGAAGAAGAGCTCTTCGGCGGGAATGTCGAATAGCTTGGGACCAACAATGACATGAGGCGGGTACGTCCAGATTTGCTGGTGTATGAGGTACGAGTCCCATGGTATCGTTGAGATGACAGCAATCGACACCAAAAATGCGACGCGGTACAAATCCAGGCGAGTAGAGATAGCGCGGTAGAAACAGGTCAGAATGACTGCTGGCGGAATAGTATATTTGACGTGCCTGCCCCTTTTTTTCAGCATGTAATATACGAGGTTTGTATACACTCCAACTTACACCAAGGCATATTCAAAGCCCATGATTTAGACTAGCGCCGCGACAATGGATATCACGACGACATGAACTGTTCTGTTCTGTTCTGTTCTGTTCTGTTCTGTTCTGTAAGATGGTTCAAACGCACTTGGACGCCAACGAATCAAGACTGCCTGCGATTCCAAAGTGGTGGTGTCTATGGAGCATAAATTGGAGAAAGACCCAGATGTCTTGACTCGCCATGGATAACCAAATGACTGAGTGTGGCATTTGTGGCATCTGGCTGGCATCAAGTAAAGTCGTGACGTGTAGATAACTCGCGCACTTCCGCACTTCCGCACTTCCGCACTTCCGCACCTCCGAGCGCTAGCTCTGTCGGGCCATTCCTCGTCAATCGCTTGGCCATGTACGACGTCAGCATGTTCAAGCGAGCAACATGCCGCCGTGATCTTTGTGATCCACTTTGCTTTGCTACTCGTGTGTCATCGTCATCATCACAATCCACACCGTCTCACAGATGGCAACATGAGATGAAAGCGTGCACGGCCGATCGGGAAGTGTCCGGGAGTTATGACGCATCGTTTCTAGCACAAGTAAACATTGGCTATTGCAAGTTCTTCGTACCATGCTTCGTCGCACAGGTAGTGCATCTCAAACGATTGTAATACCTACATTGACGCCATGGAATACTCGTCCATCTTCTGAAGTGCAAGCTTGAGCTTATTCCAGGACCAAACGGGGCTCGCAAGACGGTGCTCACGAAGATGCATCATCCTTCCGAGGCAATGTCCCTCGTCCCTGCCGTTATACTCGCCCTATTCATCTGTGTAACCATCATATCAAGTATACTGACATGGACATGGCTCAACAAAGACAAAGACAAGAAAGAAAGAAGCGTCCCACATCCGTGAGTCTTCCTTGTCCCCCTCACCCGCTCACCCGCTCACCCGCTCACCATCCACTCACTCAAGCTTAACTAAGCACAATTAACAAATGTACGCAGATACCTGCAAGGCAACTTTGCGCCAATACAAACGACTCGTCCCCTGACACCCTGCAAATACACAGGCACACTCCCTCGCGAGCTCAGAGGCGGTCAATACGTACGCAACGGCGGCAACCCAGTGACCAATGACGATCTCGGCCGCGATGCGCACTGGTTCGACGGCGACGGGATGCTCAGCGGCGTAGCCTTCATCGAGAGCGACAGCAATGGCGCAGTCGTACCGCATTTCGTAAATCAATTTATCCTCACCGATGTGTACTTGTACCTGTCCTCCATGACAAGACCGCTTCAAACGCCCATCTTGCCGTCCATCGCGACGCTCATTGACCCTCTTTCAACCTTGTACACCATCACATCACGCATTCTACGAACGGTTTCGCTCGTCGTGCTATCGCACTTGCCGGGATCATTACACCCAATCAGAAAGATATCGGTTGCGAACACGGGTGTTTTGTATCACGATGGTCGGGCTTTGGCGACGTGTGAGTCTGGACCGCCTATGCGCATTGCGCTGCCGACGCTGGATACTATTGGCTGGTTCAATGGGCATTATGCAGAAGGCGAAGGCGAAGGCGAAGGCGAAGGCGAAGGCGAAGGCGAAGGCGAAGGCGAAGAAAACCATGATCCCATGGAAGCTGGGACTGGGGCGGATGATGCAGTAATTGGTGGTACTGGGCCGTTGTCGTTCATGCGTGAATGGACGACAGCGCATCCTCGCTCAGATCCTGTGACGGGGAACTGCTGCTCTTCCACTCGACATTCATCCCGCCCTTTGTGCGGTACTCTGTCATTCCGGAACAAGATTCTCGCAAGACTTCACCACGACTCCTCAACGCTGCCGTGCCGGGCATCTCATCTCCCAAGATGATGCACGATTTCGGCGTCTCGCCCACACACACAATCATCATGGACCTGCCCTCTCGCTTGCGCCGCAGAACCTCGCGCGCAATCTGCCCGTCGTGTCATACGATGCGTCTTCTCCTTCAAGGTTCGGCATCTTCCCGCGCTACTCGCCCCAGACTGTGCGGTGGTTCCTTACCGACCCGTGCTGCATCTTCCACACCGCCAATGCGTGGACTCCCGGACGCCGTACACCTGTTGGCATGTCGATTGACGTCGCCATCACTCATCTTTTCAGCTGGTGGGATTCCCGTTCCCCGGACAAAGATGCCCAGTGCCGTCTATACTATTACCAGTTTCCACGGGACGCTTCTTCCCAAAGCATTACGCATGAGTGGGCTCTCCTTTCATTACCGTTTGAGTTCCCTCGTTACCGGATGCAATGTCCATGAGTCCAGCGCGGTACATATACGGGTGTAGCTCTGCGTCGAATTTCTCCGCGGCGCTAGGTCGAGCTGTCAAGATTGACGCACTTGTCAGAGTTGATGTGCAGCGGCTTATTGCGCAGGGTATTAATGACCCGCCTACTCGGGTGACGGGGTGCGTTGACACGCGATCAATCGACGAGATTGCATCTTCGTCTGATCCAAATGACCCTGTGCGCGTCTTTCAACTACCAGTGGGCTGGTATGCGCAGGAGCCGCGGTTTGTGCCGCGGGATGGTGGTAGCGAGGAAGACGGGTGGTTGTTGACGTATGTCTTTGATGAGTCGCAGCTGGATGAGCATGGCAATGTGGGTGTTGATGCCGTGAGTGAGCTGTGGATCATCGATGCACCGAGGATGAATACGGGGATGCGCGCTGTTGTTGCGAGAGTGCAGCTGCCGCAGCGGGTGCCGTATGGATTACATGGGAGCTGGTTCTCCAAGGAAGAGGTGGATAAACAACGACCGTGGCATCATTCGAGGAGTTCAGAGTTGCGGAAGACGAGGAAGCTAGGACAGGAGCTTCATGAAAACTTGTGGGGAGGGCCAGGGATGTGTTGATATCCTACCTGGCATAATGCATGAACATGTCTGCGCATCAAGCCAGTTTCACGTGGGAGAAAAAAACCTCAGAGGTACTTCTGCACCAAAAGTAGGTGTGTGGAGACTCCTCTTAATTTAGCTATGTAGGGCACCCGCAAAAGACTGTTTGAACGAAGAATTGACTGAATGAATTAATTAACTAGATCGTGATGTTATAAGAAGCTAGAAAAGCAAATTCCTCCTAGTGGTAAAAAGCCACTTTATAGTAGGCCTATAGGGAGGGTAGGTGCGTGGCTACACCTCCCTCTCTACATCCCCTAGTATATAATAGTTACCCCTAACTATCTATATTAATAAAGCTATTCCTAAACCTAAAGCTATTCCTAAATTCCTCCTTATACCCTTATAGTAAGGCTTTCTAAAATACCTATTTCCTTAGGGTCTATTAAACCTAACTCTAACTCCCCTTCCCTATAAATATCTCCCTATATACTATAGCTACCTTTATTAATAGGTAATTTTCCTTTAGTAAGGCCACTAACTCTATTAGGTATTTCTTTAAATCCTCTAATTAATCTATCTAGCTAAGTCCCCTAAGAGAACCTAACCCTCTAAGGATTATATAAAGTTATACTATAACCTATATAGTAAACTTATAATTATTAGATTTATTATTAGCTAGACTATTAGCCTATTTACTTAGACTATAAGTTATAAAGGTATTATCCTTAACCTCTCTAATTTATAATAACCTAATATATCCCCTTAATATAGCTAACCCTCCCTAGTTACCTAACTAAGCTATAAGGATTCTCTTTATATTCCTTATTATATTTAGACTTAGTTCTTTATAGCTAGTAAATTTAAGGGTTTTCTTATAAACCTTTATAAGTTCTTATAATCCCTTTAAGGCTATATAAAATAGTTAGTAAGCTCTTAAGATTACCCTTAGTACCTTAAGAGCCTTTATCTTACTCCTTTTATATCTTAGTAAATTATTTTTAAGCTAGGCCTATATATCCTTTATTTCTTAAGGCTATATAAGTAGGATTTTTATATTTTAACTAGGGAATAAATTTTCTAATAGTTACTTAATCTAACCCTTAGTTACTTTAGGCCTTAGCTAAGTAAAAGGAGATATTAACTTTAGCTTAGCTTTAAGCCTCTCCTTTACTAGTTTATAGTATTTCTATATAAATATAGCCCTTACCTCTAATAATACTAGAAGCCTTAATAATATAAGATTACTATTCTTATTAAAAAAACCTTTCTAGGTTAATATAAGGGTAAAGATCCTTTACTATCCTTAGTAAGTCTTATATATTATAAATAATCTATTAATAACTAGCCTTTCTAATAAGATTATAAAGAGAAGTTAGGCTTAGGCTTACCTAATCTAATAAACTTATAAATATATAGTATTAGGGTAATATATTAGCCTTACTTAGCTATACTACTTCCTTAGTTAACTTAGAAGTAACTCTAAATAAAAATATATCTTAGAGATTATATAAGGTTCTAGGTAAAGTTATACTTACTTATATAAAGGTATTTATAATTATTAGAGTCCTAGCTATAGAGTTAGATTAACTATTAGTTAGATTTAAAGGTAGTAATACTTTTATTTCTTTACTAATTACTAAATTAGGTTCTTAACCTAAGGTCCTTTTAAGTCTAGTAAATAAGTAATTAAATCCTTAGTACTCTTATTATTATTCCCTTTCCTAGTATTTATTAATAGTAGCTTTAGTTTAGAGTTATTTATAGCTTTCTATTTCTATTTAGGCTTATTAGTATTACTATTATCCTATAGTATTAAGGAAGATAAAGGTAGTAAAGAAAGTAATAAGGAGAAGGAGAAGGAGTAAGTAATAAAGGATTTAAAGAAAATAAAGGAGGTAAAGGATTTAAAAGAAGGTAAAGGAGGGTTACCTTATTTACTACTAGAGTTACTTTTATTTAACTAGCTTAAGTCTTTAGGTTAAGAGTTAGCTAGTTTATTCTCCTTTTCTTTTTCCTTAGTTAAGGTAACTAAAATCTTCCTATTACCCTTAATATTATTAGGTAGTTTTATACTTAGAGGTCTATTTACCTTCTATAGGTAAATAGGCTAACTCCTAAGATTTAGTTTTATAAAAATTTAATTTATATTACCCTTAAATATATTACCTAATTCTAGGTAGCCTAGTAAAGTTATAGTTAAATAATAATATTATAAATATTCCTTAGTAAGAAAATCTATTACTATAGTTTACTCTTTATAATTACTAGTAAACTAATAAAATAAGGGAATCCTAATCCTAGTAAACCTTAAACTATTATTAATAGTATACTTTTAAATAGATTATTAAGTCTTATTATTTATACTAGCACTCCTTAAATACCTTCCTATAAGAATAAGGGTAATATAAGTAGTCTAAAGTTAGGACTTAATCCCTTAACTTATAAGGTTATAAGCCTTAATTAATTTTAAACCCTTTTATTATTTAGAGAGTGCTTAGAAGCCCTTAAGACCCTTATTTAGTTCTCTTTAACTACTATTTTATTAACTCTTCTTACTATTAGTAAAATAATTTAAAAGAGATAAGGAAACTTTAATAGCCTTAAGTTATAGTATATTCTTAACTAATACTAAAAATATAGATAAAATTCTTTAACTTTAATAAAGGCTAACTTAGAAACCACTCTCTTTATTTTCTTTCCCTAGATATACTAAAATACTTTAGGTATAAATCCTAGAGTAGCTATTAGGTCTCCCTATACTACTACTACTATTAATAAGGTAAAAGTATAAAAATATTATATAAGTACCCTTTAATAAACTTCTTTAGTATATCTAAGAGATTATCTAGAAAATTTAGTATAGTTACTAAAGGAAAAGCACTCTAGAAGACTCCTAGAGCCTTCTTATTATAAGGGGCAGGCTATATTATATATTCTATAAGACTATTACCCTCTCTAGTATCCTAGTTCCTCCCTTAAGTACTTATATTAATTACTAGATTTTACTTAGCGTAAATAGGAGTAACTAGCTTTCCCTTTACTAATTAATATTATATAGTTTTACACTAAGTAAAGAGCGATTCTAAGGTTAATATGCCTTTCTTATTTAGAGACTTCTACCTAAATGTCACGACTTCGGTTAGGATTAATAATAAACAGAGTGAAAGCTAAGATTCGCAATCGCTGCTAGATATATGCTACCTAGGGGCTAGTGCATAAAGGTTTTAAACTCTAACCTCCTACATTCTATATAGGTAGTCTTTACTAAATACCCTACCTAGTAAGTATATAGCTATCTAGTAGCTAGCTAGTCCCTTTATTATCTTAGGGGTCTAAGGCTCTTCTAAAACCCTACTATATAATTACCTTATCTCTAACCTTTACGCTCCTAATATAATACCCTTTTATATATAATTATTCTTAATTATATAATAAGCTACTAGCTTAGGGTATATTTACTATATAAGAACTTATAGATAGTAACTAATCTAATAGGGAAGTTAGGGTTATTATAACTCTTTATAGGGTAATATATTATTAAAAAAATAATAATATTAATAATATTAAGTTATAAATATTTCCTTACTATACCTAATAACTCTAAATAGTAATATACCTATAACTTTAATATAGTAAAGTAAGTACTCTTAATTACTATAAGGCTAGTTCTAAAAGAGTAAATACCCTATATTAAATTTTATAATTAGTTTAAATAAATAAGGTATAAGATATTATTTATCTAAATAGGTTTATTTATAAGTCCTAAAGAAATTATAGTAAGCTTACTATATATTTATAGCTAGTATATATATTTAATAATAGTAGCTATAATAATAAATATTATAACTCCTAGCTTACCTATATATAGTATATAAATTACTTAAGGGGTCTAGGTTTAATATAAAAACTAATTTTCCCCTTTCTATATACTTTCTTTTTTATATCTCTCTTAAATATTATAAGTTACTCTTACTTACTTAATAGTAGCTTTACTATTACTATTATATAGTAATTACTAATATTCTTTAGTATTATATTATTATTCTTACCTTTTATTATTTATTTTTACTAAAATTATTAGTTCTTTTCCTTTTTTTATAGTTCTTACCTAATCTCTTATAGCTAACTTACTACTAACTAACTATATTTACTATTTAAGTAATAACTTCTAGTTTTTTACTTTACTATCTAAGAAGTTTTTAAGAAGTTTTCTTAAAAAGAATAGCTTTAAAGGTCTTTATATAAGTTTATTATATTCTTATAAGGTATTAGCTACTAACTTATAAATAGTAATACTAAAATTCTATATATATACTATACTTAGTGAATAGTAATATATAATATTCTTCCTAAAGATAGTATATATAAAATTCCTTAATATCTTATAAAAAGAAAATATATTCTTACTAAATATAATAACTCTCTTTATATAAACTTACTACTTACTTACCTCTTACTATTACTAACCTTTAGTAGTTAACTCTATAAAATATACTTATTATATATAAAATAATAAAGTATATATTAGTATATATTTATTTCTTTTAGATATAGCTTATAAGCTACTAATACCTTACTAGTATTTAGCTAGAATTATAAAGCTTTATTAAAAGCTTTTAAAATTATTAAGGCTATCCCTAACCTTAAGAATAGTTTATACTATCTTAATAAAGTAAGTATATCCCTATTTCTTATATACTTAGTAGCTACTAATACACTACTAGGCTCTTATCTAAGCTAAATATAAATTAAATAATACTTTACTTACTATAAAAATATTAATAAATATAGTTATATCTAATAAGCTTATTTAACTACTAAGGCTACTTATAAGATAAAGGCTAATAAGTATACTACTATATCTTAGCTTTTAATACTACGAATAGTTTATAATTTTTAGCTAAGGATATTCCTATAGTAAGTTTACTAAGTCTCTATAGCTAATACTTTACTAACTTATAGCTAGTTTACCCCTTATATCTTTATACTTCTTACTTAGGTTAGTCTTATAAAACTCCTTAAAGAGCTCTATATATATATATATATAGATAAAGATAACTCTAATAATAAGGCTATAAAGGCTCTAGTACTTACTTCTATATTAACTACTAAAAATATAGTTAAAAATATAACTAAGGGTACTAGGGCTAATATAGCTATAGAATAATAAGTGCTAGGTAGCTATACTATAGATTATAGAAATAATATAATCTTATTTTAAAATCTTACTATACCCTATTTATAAAGAGTAATTCTATCTCTATAACTTAGCTACTTAATTACTACTTATAGTTATTAATAATATCTTTTATAATAAAATCCCTTTTAATACTTAGAAATTCTCTAAACTATTATTACCTTTCTATTTTACTAAATACTTATAATACTTACTATTATAATAATATAAAATAATTCTCTTAACTTTAAACTCTTACTTATTATCTTTAATATTATCTTATAATAAGGAAGTATTTACTATATTAGTTAGGTCCCCTTTAAAAGGTTTAAGGCTTATAATATTAAAAATATTATATAAGCATATTCTAGTAGGTAATTCTAACTAATAAGCTAAGCTATAGTTTCTAATTACCTTTATAATCTTATAAGGGCCTAAGTACTTTATAGCTAGCTTTTAACTAGGTTACCTTAAATTAATATTCTTTATTAATAATAGAATATAGTTACTAATATTAAACCTTATTAGAGTTCTTTTCTTATTATAGTATTCCCTATACTAAGCTTATAAACTACTTAAGAGCTATTTAATTATAGTGTATTTTTCTCTTAGTACTAGGACTTTACCTTTTACTTAGTTATTTACTAAAGGGATATTTATAATAACTTACTATAGACCTCTAGGGCTATAACCTTATAGGATCTTTACTAGTATATAGCTATAAGTTATATAGGAACTTATATTATATATAAACTATACTATTAATAGGTTATTAGCCTAATTAGTCTATTTAGTATAAGTAAAAGCTCTTAAATAATACTCTAAAACCTAATTTAAATGCTCTATTTATCTATTTATTTATAGGTAAAAAGCAGTGCTTAATAGCTACTTAGTTATAATAAGATAGTAAAATATTATCTAAAAGCTACTAGTAAATATAGAACCTTAGTCTATTATAATACCTTCTAGGGCTTTATAATCTCTAAAAATATATTCTAAGAATATAGTTACTAGCCTATTACTAGTTAGTTATATTAAAATAGGGATATAAATACTATACTTTATAAATTAATTAATAATAACTAGAATTATATTATAAGTCTAATTAGAATCTTTTACTAGTAGTAGTCTAGTAATAAAATCTATTAATAACTCTTAGAATAGGTAATTAAGTACTAGTAATACTACTAGCTTACTATAAGGTTTATAGTGCCTTAATTTTAAAGTCTAATAATTTATATATATAGAAATATATACCTTTATATCTTATTTTATAGCTAGCTAATAATATTAGTTTATAATTTAATAAAGGGTCTTACTAACTTCTTAATATCTAGCTATAGGGTTATTATAGGTAAGTAGTAAAATCTCTTTTCTTAAACCTTAAGGAATAAAAACTTAATTTCTAAATATTAATAGCTTAGAGAGCCTAATAAACTATATTTATAATATTACTAAATTACTACTCTTAAGTAACTTCTTCTAATTTATAGTAAAATTATTATTTTACTATACTTTAAATAATATTACTTAAATTAAAGGTTCTAATTTTAAGCCTTTATACTAAGTGCTAGAGTTAAACTTAGAAGAGGTTCTTTAAATAGCTTAAATCCTAGCTATAATATCTCTATAAGGGGCTAGCTTATAGAATACTTCTAGTCTTATAGGTATAATATAGCTAAGCGGTGTTTCTAAGGGCGCTTACACTACTTACTAGTTACTATCCTTACTAATATACCCTTATAGGAATAACTAGTCTAATAGGCTTTATAATATAGTTAAGTAATAATAAAACTAATTACTAGGTATTACTATTACTACTATAGCTCTCTTGTTACTTACTAGCTAAAGTCCTAGCTAGTTTACTACTTATAGGTATAACTAGACTAATAGGCTCCTTAAAAATATAATTAAGTTATAACTTCTAAAAACCCTAGATATTAATAGTAATATTATAGCGTTATTATAACTAACTATTTATTACACTAAATAATAATCTAATAAAACCTATAGTATTACTATTATTACTATAGTATCCCTATTAATTAGTATCTATAAACTTAGATAAGAAATTAGGTAGCTATAAGGTTATAGCCTTTACTTTTCTCTCCTTACTTATATAATTAGATCTTTAGGATAATATATTAGTAAGATTTAATTTCCTTATATAATATTTAATCCTAAAGTTAAATAGATATAACTTATCTAATATAGTTACTTACCTACTAGTTAGCTTAGGCTTTATAGCTAGGTACTTATAGTTTAGATAGTCTATTATAACTATAATTAGATATATTAAGTATATAAGGTAATACCTCTAAGTTTAAAAAGCCTCTTAGATAGCTAATAACTTAGTATCTAGTATTATATAATATAATTCTATATTAGTTAACTTCCTTAATATATAAGTAACTAGGTACTAGTAACCTAGCACTAATATTATAAGTATAGCCCTAATTATATACCTAGATATATTAGTCTCTACCCTTAATAAAGTAAGTAGGTTAAAATATACTAAAATTAGTGCTTTCTAGAACCTTTTCTAGTGTTCTCTAAATACTACTAACTTATAGGGTTTTAGCTTAAAAGTTACTAGTTATATTCCCTTAAGATAATCTATTAATAAAATAATTACTTTACTATACTACTTAATAAAATAATAGTAAAACCTAGTAAATCTAAGAAATAACTAAATATCTAGGACACTATAAGGTATTAGCTATATTATAATTACCTTTACCTGCTTTAGTTCTATTAAAATACTAGCCTCTAATATTATAAATCCTAGGAATTTAACCTCTATAACTAAAAATTTACACTTTATAAGGTTAATAAAAGGCTTATATTATAAAGCTTACTTAAGACTTATTTAATGTAGTCTAGGTAAGCATTAACCTCGCTACTATAGATTAGAATGTTATTTAGGTAAATAATATAGAGTTTATTAATAAGTCCTTTAAGGGCATTATTAATATATTCTTAAAAGGTTACTAGTTATTGAAAATTGGAAGGGAAGGTATTAGAGGGATAGGAAGACCTCCTAATAGATTCCTAGATAGCTAGTGCAATGAAGGGCGCAGCGACCTATAGATAACTAGATCACGATAGATTGTTCACTTTGAGAGCTTAGATAGTTGAATATAGTTGATTTCTAGCGTATAGACAGTCTAATAAGTAATAAGAGAATATTTCAAGTCCCCTTATAGACTTACTAACTATATTAACAGAAGGGGTTGCTAGGAGAGCTTCGTAAGCTACTTTTATTTTCTATAAAATTCATTTATATAGGAAAAGTAAAAAATTAACTTATAGCTATATAAACTAAACGCCTACGTGGACTAACTTATTACTTTTAAAGTGTACCCCTATAAATAAAAACCACTATTAAATCTAGCAAAATTCAAGGATTTAAATAGTATACGTTAGCCTTTTATATAACTACTAGTTCCCTAGTTATAGTTAATTTTAGCTTCCCTATAGGGTAACCTAGTTAGCTTAGTTATATATGCCATAGCTTGCTTTGGTGGCAACGTAAGTTGTGTGGCAACTAACGCTACAACTAACACTATAGCCTAGGTTATAGCAACGCAACTAGGCAACTAGTAGGCCTATAAAATAGTGCTATAAATAGCATTATTTTAACACTCCCTCTAGAAAAGTATAAGGTAACTAATTTAATGCCTAATAACTTAGCTCTTTAATAGATATCTAAGTTATCCATAAATTCTAATAACTTTTAACTGTAAATCTAATAACTTTTAAATCTAATAACTTTTTAACTAGAATTCCAGTGTTTTTATTAGTTTATTATTTTTGACTTTTTTGTTAATTTTATAGTTATATCTAGGTCCTTGTGTTTGTAAGGCCTAGTAATTTAATAAATTATTGAAATTTATCATTAGGCAGGGGCTTAGTTAAGCTATTTACAGGTATATCTTTAGTGTTAATATAGATAACCTGTAAGGGCTTGGGCTTCGCCTAAGCATTCACTGTAGTGCACACGAGTAGGGACAGTCCTAAGCAGGTAAGGACATAGAAAAGGGGCTAATATAAGGTAGCTAGGGGGTATAAGGGGCTTTAGTGAGGATAGGTTTCTTACCTTTCTCTTTCCTTTCCTTAAGTTTCTTAATATTATACTAATACCCTATTATAGTTACCTAGGGGCTAGTCTATAATAATTAAGAAACTTCCTTTAGTCTTATAATAGCTACTAAAAGATATAATAGATATACTAATAGATATATTAATAGATTTAATAGGCACACTTTAGCTATAGGATTATCCTAGTTAAGGGATAGTTACTCCTCTATCTAATACCTTAGTACTATAGGTAGCTTAGTAAGCCTAATTTAAAACGCTCTAACTTATACTAAGTAAGTAAATAATAGAGATTACATACCTTTAGAAGTAAGTAAATGTAAATTATATAGGACCCTTAACTTAATTACCCCTATAGCCTAGCCTAGTGCCCTAATAGTTAACCCTACGCTACTCCCCCTAATTTAGCCCTTACTATACCTAAAATAAAATAGAAACTAATCCCTATAGGTAACTTATATAATAGTAATAAGGCTTTATTTACTATATAAAGGCTTCTAATAGAGTATAAGTTATAGGTAGATAAGGACTTTATTAGTACTAATAAGGATAGATAGATATTTATTTACTAGAACCTCTTCTCTAAGGTATAGTCCTAGGTAGCTACTTACTTTAAGTCTAGTAGCTCTATTACTTTTAATTCTATAGACTTCCTAGAATACCTTAGGACTATATTCTCTAACCTATATAGGTAGAAGATAGCCCTTATAGAGCTTAACTAGATAGAATAAGGGCTAAGGGAGGTGTTTTCTATATTCTTTATTTGCTTTATAGAAAAGCTCTTAATAGTAGGAGGGAACGCTAGGAGATAATATAAAACTAGTAAAGCTCTAATACGCGCTTAATAAGTATTTAAGAGAGATTAGTGTAGGTTAGGGTATTAGCTATCTTAATTAGCATATAGCTATTATATAGTATTATAAAATCGCGGTTAATATTAAGGCCCTTACCCTAGAGGATAAGTATTAGACCTAATGTGGATTTTAATAGGCTAAGTCCTTAACCCTAACTAACTATAAGGGTAACACTCTAATAATAGGGGTTTATATAGTAGGGACTTAACTAGGGAAGTAAAATAAGCTAGCTAAAAAGGAAAAGGAGATAAAGGCTATTATAAATATATAATAGGTAAAATAGGTATTAGAAGTAGTTTTAGCTAGATGCTATTAAGAGGATACTACCTCTAATATAGGTCTAAGGACTACTTTATCTAGGAGTGCACCTTTCTCCTACTCTATTGCCTATAGGTTAGCGTTAACACTTCTAGGGTAAATAAGGAAAGCGTAGATAAGGAAGTAAATATTTCCCTATAGAAAATAAGTAGCCCCTAAGCAGAGTCTTATATAGGGGTAAATAGGCTAGTTAACTACTATAATATAGGATAATTATAACTGCTATATAGAGATAGAATAGGGCGTAGTATAATATATAAACTAACTACTATTCTTAATTTCTATACTCTTTAATATATATTATTTTATTAATATCTAAGTTAATTATAGTTATAATTACTATAGTACTATAAGCAAATTAGTAGTAAGATAGCTTAGCCTAGAGCTTATATAGTTACTAAAATAGAGGCATATTTACACTATAGTAAAAATAGAAAGGAAAGGGAAGTAGGTTAAGGAAGATACCTCTTCTATAACCTATATAGTATACACTAGAATTAATATAGATAGCTAGGAGTTATTTATGTACTTATATGTTATCCTAGGTCTTACTTAGGATATAATATTTAGAATGCCTTAGTTAGAGTAGTATAATATAGTAATTTATATAGCAAAATAATAACTAGTTATTAAAGCTATAGAGGGCCTTTATATCTCTAAGGCCTTTACTTAGGTAGTGGAGGCACTAGTATAGGGAATTATTAGATCCCTTTATGCTACTAAGGCTTATAGGGTATAATAGAATAAGGACACTACTATAAGGTTTATTACTATAAGCTTAAAGGAGATAATAATAGTACTATAGATTATAGCGCCTAAGATAAAGCTAGCTAGTCCTAATATATTAACGCTACCTAAGGAGTTAGAGGACTTTATAGACCTCTTTAATAAGGCTAAGGCTAATAGTTTGCCCCTTATAGGGGTTCTCTTAACCACTACATATATATATATAAGAACCTAAATAGGTCTAAACTAACACTCCTATAGGGACTATTATATAATATGCTATAGGATTAGCTCTTAGAGGTTTAACACTAGATTATAGACTTAATAGATAAGGGTTAGATCTATACTAGCTCCTTATTAGCTATAGCTCCTATTCTTCTTATTAAAAAGGTAAATAGGGGATAGTATTTTTACATAGACTATCGCGCTCTTAATAAGATAATAGTATAAGACTATTACCCTCTCTTACTAATTAAAGAGATATTATGCTCCCTATCCTAGGCATATTAGTTTATAAAGGTAAATATTTATATAGTGTTTTATAAACTATAGATAGTAAAGGGTAAGGAGCACCTTATAGCGTTCTATATAAGGTTTAGCCTATTTAAATAGCTAGTTTATCCCTTTAGCTTAGCTAGCGCACTAGTAACCTTCTAGCGCTATATTAATAAATCCTTAGGGAATATATTAGGGACTTTATTATAGCTTACCTTAATAATATTCTAGTTTACTTAGGGGGTTAAGGAAGGATTATATAGCTAAGGTCTAGTTAGTTCTTAGCTACTTAAGGGCTATAGGCTTATACCTTAACCTTAATAAATCTATATTTACTATAAAAGAGGTTTAGTACCTAGGATATATTATTATAGTAGGACACTTAATCTGCCTAGATCCTGCGAAGGTTATAGCTATAAGGAATAGGTAGTACCTATAAAACTATATAGGGTTTATAGCTTCCTAGGATTTACGAATTTTTACTATAATTTTATTAGTAACTTCTTAGAGATAGTAGCCTTACTAATATAACTTACTAAGAGGAATATTCCTTTCTAATAGGGATCTAAGGAGGATAAGGCCTTTAAGAGGTTAAAAGATACCTTTATTACGTACCCTATGCTAGTATAATAGGACCTAGACCGCTTAATAGTAGTGGAAGCTAATTATTTAGGCAAAGCCCTTAGCGAGTGCTTCTTATAATAAGGTCCTAATAGTGTCTTATACCTAGTTACTTACTATTTTACTAGCCTTATGCCCCTGTAGAAGAACTATATAATTTATAATAAGGAACTCCTTACTATTATCTCTTACCTTAAGGCATAGTTAGCAGAGCTTTAGGGCATATCCTATCTATTTATTATTTATATAGATTATAAGAACTTAGAATACTTTATAACCCCTTAGTTAATATTAAAGAGATAGGCTTAGTAAGTAAATACACTTATATTATTTAACTTTCACCTCTATTATAGGCCTAGTATATAAGCTTAATACCTAGATGCCCTTTCCTAGAGGGAATAGGACTAGAATAGATTAGCTTTAAGAATAGGGTATATCCTATAGCCTATTACTATTATATAACTCTTACTATTACTAGAGGTATAGAGGATAGCACTAGCCTAGTGCTGTATCTTACGTATACACTACTACCACTAGTAAGGGAGGCTCTTTTACTACTAAGTACCTTTAGACCCTATAGGACTAGGCTATTATATTAGACCCTATATATAGTATTTAATTAAGGACTATTTAGAAAGGGGTTAGAAGTTTCCCCCTAAAGCGCTAATAAGGGAATAGGTTATAGATTATTTTATAAGTATATATAGGGCGCTTTAGTTTAGGGGCTATACTTAGGTTCTAGCTTAGGAACCCTTATAATAACCCTTATATAATAATGCTATAACTTACTAGTAGTAGGATACCTAGGTTATAACACTATATTTTAAATTTTATAATAGTAATTCTATTAGGATAGGATGTTATAGGATATTACTTAGCTTATTTATAATTATTACTACTTTAGTAGTTATAAGAGTTATTAATAGCATTAGGGCTTACTAAAGCCTTTACTAATCCCTAATTAGTTCTAGTCTTAGATTTCTATTAACTTTATAATAAACTTACTAGTAGTGTCCTTAGAGAGGCTATAGTACCTTATAGTTATTATAGATAGACTCTTAAAGTTTATATAGTTAGAAGCTATAACCTCTATTAGGGCTAAGGAGTGTGTGGAATAGTTTAAGATAGTTTAGTAAAGGTTTTAAGATTTCCTAATCTATTATTATAGATTAAGGGTTAGACTAGCTAGGAAAATTTTAGATAATATTATACTCCTATATTAGGATAGACTAGCTACTTTCCATATTATACTACCTATAGACTAATAGTAGTATAGAGTAGGTAAACTAGGAGGTATAGGTAATACTATATATTATAGTCTCCTTCTTATAGTTTAATTAGCTAGAGTATCTAGTAGCTTACTAGCTTATAATTAATAATAAGTCCTTTTCTATAATAGGAGTTAGCCTAAATAAGTTACTACATAGCTATAACCTAGAGCTAATCTAGTTATAACTAGACTAGTCTACCTCTATAATAACACCTAAGGGATAAGCTATATAATTCCTTAAACACCTATAAGAGGGTACTTATCTAGCGTAAGCTATAATAGCCTATATTTAATAAAGACAGTAGGACGCTATATTAGCTTCTTAATAGCTAGTAAAATGGTTTTAAGTTAGAGATAAGGTATAGCTTTTACTTAAGAATATTAAGACTAACTACCCTTATAAAAACTTAATTAGGTTATAGTAAAGTATATAGTTATAGAAGTACTAATATTACTTATAGTATAGTTAGATATCCTAAGGGCATCTACCTAGTTTTCTATATAGACCTTATTAAATAGGCCGCAGAGGACCCTCTCCCTAGCTAGAGACTCTAGGACTCTTACCTAGGGCTAGAATAGGTCCTAGTAAAGGATAATAATAAACTTATAGAGGAATACTAAGTTAAATAGATCTTAGTAGCCTAGAATGCCCTAGGCTAGGCAGGAGATATAATATACTAGTTAAGTAAGTGGGTTATATATAGCTAATATAGGAACTACTAGAGAGTATAATATAGATATAAGCCCTTAATAAGTTTAAAGCGGAGTGGGAGATATATAATATAATAATAGACTAAATTAATTATAAACTACTTATTTACCTATAGAGACTTCTAATAGTATATAAGGTACGCTTACTCCACACCCTATTAACTTATTTTAGCTACTAAAATAAACTTAGAATCCTTTATTCCCTATAGCGTAAGGGTTACCTATACTATTAGATAGGTTATTATTACTATTAGATAGGATATTAATTAGCGTTGCCTTATAGCTAGTAAGGACGCGGATAGTATTGTGATAAATAGGATAGTTACTACTATAGTTTTAGATAGTAGGAGTGGAATAGTAATTAGTAAATATAAAGTAAGTGTAGGCTAGGGATAGCCTATCTCTAGGTTAACCTCTAGTAAGGAGCGGATATTAGGTAGTATTTATTACTATAGGATGCTTACTACCTAGGGCGTAATTAGCATAATAGTTAGTTAGACCTAACCTAGCCCTAAGTTAGGAGCGTTCCTAGCGGCGGTGAGAGGGTAATTTATCCCTAGACTTAATATATTAATAGCCCTAGTTACTACTATAGTAGTAGGGCAAGAGAGCCTTAAGGAGGCATATAGACTAGTTATAATATTCTTAATGTATAGAGTTTAGACTACTTATAATCTACTAGTTCTATTAGAATAGAATACCTATAACTTACTATATAGAGTTTCCTATACTATAGCTACCTATAGGGCTACTACTACTAAAAGGGATAACTTTAAGCCTAGTTATATTTATAGTAAGGGAGTTAGAGGAGGAGGTAGCCTAAGGGCTAAATAAACTAGTGCTAGATTAAATTAGGCCTAGTTTAAAAGGGCATTCTATTAACTAATAAGGGCGTGGAAACCTTAGGATAGCACTAGTATCTTCTTCTTAGTTATTATAGTTCTTATAATACTAGGCATAATAATATATATCCCTAAGGTAATTATAGCCTTAAGGTCTTTTAAATAATATTAAAGCTAAGGATTAGCTAATAGAAACCTAGTTAACTAGATATAGGTTATATAATTCTACTAATATAGGGGTAGGACTAGCTACTTTTAGGAGGGTAGTAGTCTAATATACCTGTGGTAAGGCACCTTTTAATATATAGCCTATAGGGCTAGAAGACTACTTAGGGAGTAGTATGCTCCTTATTATCTAAGTTCCCTTAATAAGGAACTTACTAATAGATTAGGTAGGTAATATAGTAGGGTAGCTAGAGTATATAGGGGAACGCTATAAGGGTTACTATATTAGGCTATATCTAGTAAGAGTCTAATAGGTAAATAAAGGGTATTTTTAATAATAGGATAGGAAGGAGTAATAGCACTATAATATTTTAGGAAAATTTTATATAAGGAAAGTAAGGTTATATAATAAAAATAAATAGTAAGTAGTAAGTAAGGGTTTTTACACTAGTAAAGGATAAGTTATGCCCTAGTGGGGGCAGGGCTACTATTAATATAATAATAATACAGGGCTAAGAGAACGCGTTACATGCCTTACCTAGACCTAATATTAAAATAATAAGTCTCTATAATATATTAAGGGGTAAACACCTATAATAACTATAGTTAAGGATAGTAGGAGGGGAGGAGTAAGGGCATATATAAGGGCTTAGGCTTTACCTAAGCATTTACTATAGTACATATAAGTAAGGACAGTCCTAAGCAGGCAAGGACATAGAAAAGAGGGCTAACATAAGGTAGCTAGGGGTATAAGGGGCTCTAGTGAGGATAGGTTTCCTACCTTCCTCTTTCCTTTCCTTAAGTTTCTTAATATTATACTAACGCCCTATTGTAGTCGCCTAGGGGCCAGTCCATAACATAACCTTAGCTATACTCTTCTGTATCTTTTCTCTAGTATAGTTAAATCTTAGTAGGGTATGCTTTATTCTACTATAGAGAGCAGGGTTATTAGCGGTAGTAATAGCTCCTTAGTTATTACTAAAAATTAGGACTAGAGGGTTATAAGTAGCTTTATTTCCTTAAAAGGTTATAAAGCTACTTAAGCTCCCTAATAGCTTTATATATGGCATTAGATTTAGCCTCTAAGGTTAATAAAGCTATTATAGTTAATTTCTTTAATTTCTAGCTAATAGGGCCTTTTACTAGCTTAAAAAGATAAGTATAGGTTAATTTTAAAGAGGTTCTATCTCTAGTAAAGTTGCTATTATAGAATCTAATAAGAGTTATAAAGGCTTTAGAATTTAATATAGTTCTAGACCTTCTATAGGTTATAGAATAACCTATAGTGCTAGAAAGGAATCTAAGTAAGTGTTTAGAAGTATTTAGGTGCTTTATAAATAGCTTAGATAGCACTATAGAAAGCTATTAGACTAGAAAAGAGATATTAGGTCTAGTTAGAAGCATTAGGTATATAATAGTCCCTACTATACTCTAATATAGCTTATAATTAGGGGTAAAAGAGGTTTAGTTATTGCTTATTTTATAATTCTAGGTTATAAGGGAATTTAAATAGGCTTAGTATCCTTTAAATTAAACCTTTCTAAGGCTTTAGAAATATACTAGGACTAGTGGATAGTAATAGTCCCTTTCTTTTAATTTCTAGTGATTTAAATGCCTAGGAAAAATTTAGCTAGTCCTTAGTCTTCTATAGGATAAGCTTTATATAAAAGCTTCTTTAATCTATTAATATAGTTAAGGTCTAGTCCTATTAGAAGGCAGTTATTTACATAAGTCACTATATATATAGATATAGTTAGGTTATAAAAAGACAGCTAGGTTAGATATTAAGGGTGGAAGCTATGCTTATAGAGAAGATCCTTTAAAGCCTGCTACTACTCTCTAGAGCTTTGTTTTAATCTATATAAAGCTTTTTAAAGGAAAATAACCTACTTTTAAGAGGGTTTATAGCTATACTTCTTAAGTAATTTAGCTAATTTAGGCATAGCTTTAGTAAATTCAGTAAATCTATCTAGGATTTATATATAATTAGCTTCCTTTAGCATGCTATTTAAAAAGGCCCCTATAAAATTGATTTGCTTAACTTCCTAGTTATTAGAAGCTACTAGAGCTAATAATATTCGCTAACTAGAAGGGATGCTTATAGTAGCATAGGTCTTAAGATAATCTTAACCTTCTATCTATATAAAGCCTTTTAGTAATAAGGCAGGCCTTGTATTTTAAAGGATTATTTTCTTTATCCTTTTAAGCTTATAAATAAGCCTATTTTTAGAATCTTCTAGCCCTTAGGGACTTAGTCTATCCCTATAAATTTAAAGGTTTGAGTAGTTAAAAGCTACTTAAATTCGCTAAAAGTAGTATTTATCTATTTTTAACTATCCTTGCTTTTTAAAGCTTATTTCTAGGTCTTAGGGGTATCTAAGTTATTATTAGTGGATAATTTAGCCTTTTCCTAAGCCTTAAAGTATAACTCCCTAATAAAAGAAGTTATATTAAAATTATTAATATCTATAGCATTAGAATTAGCTAATAGATTTCCTATAGGTACCTTACTAGGGGCTATAGGGCTAGGGCTCTCTAGGGTACTAGATTTTTAGGCTTTAGATTATCCTAAACCTCTAGATTATCTTATAAGGGATTACAAAGATTATTAATTCCTCTCTCTAAAGGATAACTCCCTAAAGGCTTAGGGGTCCTTATAGAGCCTATATCCTTTATAATTTTAATAAAGCTAGTCTTTATAACTAACCTTTTAGAGGGAATATAAATAAGATAGATATTAGAACCTAGAGTAGCTAGTAACTAACTAGGATAGTCCTAGGGGCTAGCTTTTATAGCTTAGATCTTTACTCTAGAGGTATTAAAACCTTGTAATAAGACCCTATAGCCCTAATCTTAGAAAAATTAGGTTTATAGGTAGTCTTAGGCTCTAAGTTAGCTAGATATAGCTACTTAGGGGTTAAAGGTTTAGTTATATTAGTAGTGATATTAACTAAATCTACTATAGCTAGTAGGATATAAGACTATAGATAAAAGGGCAACTTAGACCACTAAAGAGTAGCCCTAAGTTAGTTAAGGATAACCCTAATAGCTCTCTTAACTAGCCTATTCTATTTATAAATATAGGGTAAGAGATACTAAAATAAATTCCTTTAGAAGATAACTATAACTAAAGGTTATTATTAATTTTAGTACCTCTATTAAAGTAAAGGTGCCTAGGATACGCGTTATATTGGTTTTTAGGGCCTTAAAGAAGCCCTTAATAGCATTATAAAGAGTCTAACCTTCTTTATTAGCTAATAAAAAGCACTATTTATACTAGGATTTTCGGTTAATAAGAATAAGGACTAGGGCCTTCTTATTATGCGGTATAGGTTCGATTTTAACTATATCTCCCTCTAGAATATCTAAAACTCTAGGGGGTCCTAAATAGGTCTTTTACTAGGTCTTCTAATAGCCTTAGTTTGCGTATAGGCTAAGTAGTTAAAATCCTTTTCTTTAATAGCGGAAAAAATTAGGGATCCCTTTAGCTAATTTAAATAATTTCTTTAGTAAGGAAGCCCTATATATCTAAGTTAAATATACTAAAGAAGGGCTAAATCTAGTAATTTCTTATAACTAGAATCTAGCTTTTTAGGGCTATTATCCCCTAGCTCCCTATCTTACTAGGCTTCTTAAGAATCACAGGCCTTAGGGGATTCTAGACAGCTACTATTATTATCTAATATATTAGGATATAGACCTTCTAAATCCCCTATAGAAAATGCCTAACTAGGAGCTTTAGTGGGATATAGGGCTAAATCTTCTTCTTTAGAGTTAACTTCTTTAATTCATTAGTATTCCTTAGGATCCAGGGTAGGTTACTATGGAATTTAAACCTCTATAGGGCAGGAAAACCCTATATAAGTCTTATAGGCTTAATATTTAGTGTAACTTTAAGAGCTTATAAAGGAGAGGTAGGTTAAATACTTACAAATCTTAGGGGTTACTTGCCCTTTAATCTATAAAAAGAAGCTATGTTTAGTAGGTTCTAATAACCTATAGGGACTTTTATTAGCTAGGAATAGCTAGTTTTTATAAGATAACCCCTAGAAAGATAGTAGGTTAAACCACTAACTAGGTTTATATCTATACTTAGGAAATATAGGGCATCTAGTAGAGATAAAGGCCTATATTCTAGTGGATTTTTCTTAACTAGAATATTAAAAACAGCGGTGCCTCTTCCTTTAGGATAAATTAGTTCTCTAGCTATAATTATAGGGCTAGTATTACCTTTCTTAAGGGGTTTAAAATCCCTAAAGAAAGCCCTATTATTATAAATATAATAAGAAGAACCTATATTATATAAAAAGGAGTTTTTAACTATATTATTAGAGTAGCTAAAAGTAGGCTTACTAGTAGTGTTACTAGTAGTACTAGAAGTATCTAAATTAGATTTAGAATCACTACTATTATTACCGCTAGATTTGCTAGAATCTAGTTCTTTAACGTATCCTATAGCTAGGCTATAGCCTAAAGTAAAAGCAGCTTCTTTTCCTTTTTCTTTAGCCCTATTATTACTACTCTTCTTATTCTTCTTTTAGAGGCTTTAGAAAGGTTTAAATCCTTCTTATCCTACTTTTTCTTAGTGTTAGAGTCCTTCTTAAGGGTAGGATTAGATAACTTTTCCTAGTCCTTAGAATTTCCCTTATTATTATTAGAAGCCTTATAGCTAAGAGCTTTAGCTATAGGGGAGGTTTTATCTCTTTACTTTTCTAATAAGTCTACTATAAGGAACTATAAATTTAGGGTATTTATAGGTAGTCCTTATGCCCTAGAAGCTCTAATAGTAAATCTTTATCTCTTAGCCTAACTAGGAAAGGTTTGCTTTAATATATTAATATAATAATTTACTTAATTAATAGGTGTAATCTCTATATTATAAAGTTATAATCTAGCTAGTAAATTATTAAAATTAGTATTAAAAGCCTCTAAAGATCCCTTATAATTTAAAAAATTAGGGAATAGTAGCTAGTATATAGCGTACTACACTAGATTTTAGCACTTTATAAATACTACCTAATAAGGACTTTATAGGCTTCTTTAGGGATGTTTACTAATATATAGCTACTTAAGGTCCTAATTAGTAGCTATCTCTTAATATTATTAAAAGAATAGCTTAATTAGAGTTAGCTAGCTAGCTTACTATGCTTAGATTATCTAGAAATTTAGGTAATCCTAGGGCTCTAAATTAGATATTTAGGGCTTACTTCTACTAATTATCATTTTTAGGGCCTTTTAGCTTAGCTTCCTCTAGAATATAGTGTACTTTCTTCTTTAGTTCCTTTATAGTGCTTCTATTAAAAGTGGCTTAGAGGTTACTAGAAGGTAGTATAGAAGATTTAGTAGCTAGGTCTTCTCTAGGAACCTTAGTATTTTCTTCCTTAGGTCTAGAAAAGGCCTAAAGACCTTATATAGCTAATATAGTTTATGTTAATTTACTTAAAAGGTTATTAATACTAGCCTTATTTTTAATATAATTATCTTTACTATACCTAATAAAATTAGTTAAGGTCTTGCCTTATTACTTAATTTAGCTCTATATCTATTATTATAAAGCACTAGCCTAGGTAGCTAAAGGTTAACCTTCTATATCTATCTAATTAGGGTCCCTAGGGGGCTAGAAGGCCCTATAGTAAGGCCCTTACCCTTAAAATTAGGTAATATTATCTTCTAAAATCTTAAAAGATTTTCTATATATAATCTCTAAATATCTTCCTATTATAAATAACATATACTAGGAATTACTTATGTTATAAATCTGCTTATACACATAAAATACGTGGTAAGGCTGTTTAATAGGGTAGCCTTTAAGGTTAAAAAGTGGGTCTAGTGTATATATAAACGAAAATAGGCTAGTGAAAATTCTTAGGAAAATTTTCTTAACACTAAAAGCTATAGATAGGAATATAGGCAAAATAGAATATGTAGCGTAACGTAGTTACAATATAACGTAATATAATAGGTTAAAAAGCCTAGTATATAATATACTAGAAGTCTAATGTAATATTAAGGGAAGTGTAGCGTATCTATAACGTAAATAATATTAATAATAGTCACGATAGTAAATAAAATCACTAAAAAGAGGTTATGGTTGTAACTAGTAGTTATAGGTGCAGCTTGTAATGAATTTAACACTAAAGGTCTAATATTGCAATGCGTGGTGCTAGTGGATAAAAAGCTTCAAATTCTAGCGGATTTCCGTTATAATCTAAGAGCCTATAGTGTAGTAAAACTATAGCTAATAGCTAAAAATCTAGTAATTATAGTGGAATAACGCAGTGTAATAAAGTAAATCTATAGGCCTTCTAGGCTTATAACCTATTAAGAATTAGAAGGGGAAGATATTAGAGGGATAGGAAGACCTCCTAATAGATTCCTAGATAGCTAGCATAATAAAGGGCATAGTAACCTATAGATAACTAGATTATAATAGATTATTCACTTTAAGAGCTTAGATAGTTAGATATAGTTAATTTCTAGCGTATAGACAGTCTAATGAGTAATAAGAGGATATTTTAAGTCCCCTTATAGACTTACTAACTATATTAATAGAAGGGGGTTACTAGGAGAGTCTTATAAGCTACTTTTTATTTTCTATAAAATTTATTTATATAGGAAAAGTAAAAATCAACTTATAGCTATATAAACTAGACGCTTACGTAAACTAACTTATTACTTTTAAAGTGTACCCTATAAATAAAAACCACTATTAAATCTAGTAAAATTCAAGGATTTGAATAGTATATATTAGCCTTTTATATAACTACTAGTTCCCTAGTTATAGTTAATTTTAGCTTCCTATAGGGTAACCTAGTTAGCTTAGTCATACATGCTATAGCTTTGCTTTAGTGGCAACGTAGGTTGTGTGGCAACTAACGCTATAACTAACACTGCAACCAACACTACAGCCTAGGTTATAGTAACGCAACTAGGCAACTAGTGGGCCTATAAAATAGTGCTATAAATAGCATTATTTTAACAATAATATTATAAATGCCTTTCTTAATACTAAAGTATAAGGAGATATCTATATTAAATAACCTTATAGTTACACTAATAGCATAGCTAGAGTATATAAGCTTAATAGAGCTCTCTATAGCTTACCTATATTTCCTCTCTAGTAGCTAGAAGATATTACTCAGGAACTTAAAAGTAGGGATTTTATTAACTAATAAGTAAACTCTGTATTTTTAATATAATAATGTTATACTTCTTCTATATATAGATGTGATGGACTGGCCCCTAGGCGGCTGCTGTTAGGCATTAATATAATATTAAGAAGCTTAAGGAGAGAAGAAGAGAAGGTAGGAAACCTATCTATACTATGCCCTCCTTATACTTCTTAGCTATTCTATCTATCCTCTCCCTATCCCTTACTATCTTCCCTAATAGCCTTATCTCTAATCCTTTTATCCCTTTCCTTATTCCTTCTATCCCCTTCCTTATTCCTTTTATTCCTTATTTCTAGACCTTCTATCCCCTTATTACTTCCTATTAGCCCCCTAATATCTACGTTTTAGCTAATACTTAGGCAAAGCCTAAGCCCTTATATACATCCCTACTTACCTATCTTAATATTGCCTTAAAGACCTAAATCTATAACTAAGAGCAATACCCCTCTTCGCCCTATTATAGCTTAGTTGCGGGTGGTGTGCGTGGCATATGCCTTTAATTATGTTATGGAAACTCATAGAAACCGTCCCTATCTAGTATAGAAGCTTATAGAAACTATCCTTATTTAGTGCGTAATATTTATATTATTATATAATATATATAATATATATTCCCTAACCCCCTTTATTACTATAATAACCTCTAGCCTTTTCTCTTACTTATTTATAACCCTTTCTTTATAGTTATACTTCCTATATAAATATCCTATTTTCTTTCCCTATATAACCCCTCCTCCTTTATATAACCTTTATCCTATAAATATTATAACTCTAATATACCTTTCTATCTTATTACTCCCTTATCCTTCTTATCCTATTTATTTACTTACTAAAAATACCTTATCCCTATTATCTTACTCCTATTCCCTATAAGTCCCTATTATACCTCTAGCCTATACTATAGGTAAATTCCTTATAAAGGGAGACTTAAATAATAAATAGTATACTATACTTATATTAGTTTTTATCCTTATAAACCTTATATTAAATAGTCTCTAACTACTAGTATTTTAAAATATTATCCCCTAAAAGTAAGAAGTCTTATTTTTCTTATTATTATAACTATATAACTTATATTTAGTTAACTAGGTTCCTATTTACTAACCTAAGGCTTTACTATACCCTTAAAGATCTAGAGGCTATAATTACCTTAGGTATATATATTATTATATTTAGTATTACTAGGACTAAGACTATAAAGTAAAAGATACCTATTTTATCTTAGGACTTCTATATCTTTATAGGTAAATAAACTATACTACTAAACTAGGTATAGTTTAATCTAGCTTTAGTTTCTTTAGCCCTTAGGCCTTCCTTTTTACTAATATACTTATATTAAATATAACTAAGCTTAATATTATTTCTTTTATAGGTAGTAGTCCTTTAGCTAGCTATAAAATAGGTAATACTCTCTAATAGGTTACTAGTACCTTATTCTAATAGAATTAGTAACTTATAAGTAATATAACTACTATATATAAAGAGTTTTATAACTAATTTATAGTAATAATTAAAGCACTCTTCCCTTATTATTATAATAGTAATCTAAGCTATTCTTAACTTATTAAAGTAAGTAATAATTTACTTTCTTACTAGTATTAGTATTACTCTTATCTTACCTCTAGTGCTAGTTTTATTAACCCTTATTTTCCTTATACTATTAGAAACCCTTATATTCCTACTATAGCTAGTAGCTACTAAAGAAGTAAGGCTTTATCTTTATATATTTACTATATACTTACTAACTATTATTTTACTTATACTATCTAAAACCTAGGTAAGGGCTATAGCTAGTAATATTATCCCTAGTAAAGATTATTCTATACTCTCCTAAATATTAAGTAGGATTATCCCTAGCTAATTTATATATAGTAAATAATAATATAGATTTCTATAATAACTTAAGTAAGCTAGAAAATATAGTAAAGAAAGTAAGGTAAGTTTTTTAAGGGATATATAAGTATTTTTAGGTAGTAATATATATCCCCTTAGGGTTCTATTTATAGTCTTCCTTAGTAAACTAGTTTTACTTAATTAATTTAGTTTATCTTTATATTATATATTCCCTTACTCTCTCTTAAACTTATTAAGAGCTTATATTTTTATTATATTTTCTAATAATTCTTATATTAGCTATAAGTAACTTACTTATTTAACTAAAATATTTTATTTATTACCTTTTCCTAGTGTATTCTAAGCTACTAGAATCTATTTTATATAGTATTTCTTAATAAGTTTATTATTATTTTTACTAGGACTTATTTTAGAGCTAGCTAGGAGTCTTATAGCTTCTAGCTTAGGAAAGGATTATTTACTACCTATTTAATAAGGTTTATATAAAAACTAGGTAAATACCCTATAGTATATCTAGCTAAACTATAAGTAATATAAGTATCTTTATAATAGTATATTTTACTATAACTTAGTTAAGTTTTTATAATAAGTAGTTTATCTTAATATTTTAAAGGAAAGCTATACCTTATCCCTAACCTAAAAGCACTTTACTAGGTATTATAATACTATAGTTATATCCTATTATTATTACTATATATAGGCTATTATAGCCTAGGCTAGAGAGTTCTCTCTTAGAGGTATTTTAGGAACTAAATAGCTCTTTCCTTAGGTATTATAGTAAATACTAATAAGTCTAGTTAGGATTAGATAGGTTCTAGATTATAGCTATAAAGTAATCTATTTAGGCTTACCCCTATAACTAAGGAGGTTTTATTATTTATTATATACTAGTAAGTAACTAAGTATTTAGGCTAATTATATTAAGAGAAGAAGATTACTACTTATAATATTACTTATACTTCCTAGTTTACCTATTTTATAGTATTATTAGTCTATAGATAGTATAATATAGAAAGTAACTATTCTATTCTAACTAATAAGTATAATATTATCTAAAACTTCCTAACTAATCTAAACCTTAGTTTATAATAATAAACTAAGGGAATCCCTAAATCTTTACTAGACTATCTTAAACTATTTTATATACTCCTTAGCTTTAATAAAGATTATTATCTCTAGCTATATAAACTTAGAGAGCCTATTAGTAATAACTATAAGGTATTATAGCCTCTTTAAGAATAAAGTAAGTAAGTTTATAATAAAATTAATAGAGATTTATAACTAGAACTAGTTAGGGATTAGTAAAGGTTTTAGTAAGCCTTAATATTATTAATAGCTCTTATAGCTCTTATTATAATAGTAATTATAAATAAACCTAGCTATATCCTATAATATCCTATTCTAGTAAAATTACCACTATAGGATCTAGAATATAGTATTATAGCCTAGGTACCCTATAACTAGGAAATTATAGTATTATTAAATAAGGGTTATTATAAGGGGTTCCTATACTAGGACCTAAGTATAGCCTCTAAACTATAGTGCCCTATAAGCACTAAGTAAGTAATCTATAACCTATTCCCTTTTAGCGCTTTTAGGGGAAACTACTATACCCTTTCCTAAATAGCCCTTAGTTAAATATAATATATAGGGTCTAATAAGATAGCCTAATCTTATAGAGTCTATAGGTATTTTATAGTAAAGAGAGTCTCCTAGCTAGTAGTAAGCTTATATATAATAGAGGTAAGTCCTAACTATAACCTTCCCTTAAATCTAATAGTAACTAAGAGAGCTATATAATAGTAATAGGCTATAAAATCTATCCTATCTTTATACTAGTGCCTTTTCTATCCTATTCTCTTTAAAAGAGAGTATCTAGTTATTAGGCTTATATACTAGGTCTATAATATAAGTAAAAGTTAAATAAAGCTAGAGTATTTACTTACCTAGCTTACTATTCTAATATTAAGTAAGGAGTAGTAAAGTATTTTAGGTTCTTATAATTTATATAAATTATAAATAACTAGGAAATACCTTATAACTTTACTAACTATACCTTAAGGTAAGAAAGAATAGCTAAAAGCTCCTTATTATAAATAGTATAGTTCCTTTATACTAATAATAGGCTTATAAAGTAATATATAACTAGGTATATAATATAGTTAAATCCTTTCTAAGATAAGTACCTTTAAGGGCTATACCTAAGTAATTTACTTTAATTACTATAAGGTAATCTAGATTCTATTATATAAGAACTAGGTACTTAATAAAGGCCCCTTTAGCCTCTTAAAAGCCTTATTCTTCTTAGGCCCCTATTAGAAAGGAATATTCCTCTTAGTAAGTTATATAAGTAATATTACTATCTTAGAAAAATCCTTAATAAAGTCCTAGTAAAAGTTTATAAATCCTAGGAAGCTTTAGACCCCTTATAACTTTATAAGTACTAACTATTCCCTTATAACTATAACCTTTACTAGGTTAGGATAAACTAAGTAACTTACTATAATAATATACCCTAGATATTAGACTTTCTTTATAGTAAATATAGACTTATTAAGGTCTAGATATAGCCTTACTACCCTTAAGTAGCTAAGTATTAATTAGACCTTTACTATATAGTCCTTTCTTAATTCCCTAGAGTAAACTAAGATATTATCTAAGTATACTATAATAAAGTTTCCTAATATATTCCCTAAGGACTTATTAATATAATATTAAAAGATTATTAGTATACTTATTAGTTTAAATAAGTAAACTAGCTACTTAAATAGCCTAAACCTAGTCTAAAATACTATAAGGTACTCCTTACCTTTAGCTATCTATAGTTTATAAAATACTATATATATATTTACCTTTATAAACTATTATACCTAGGAGAGAGATTAGAGTGTTTTCTTAATTAGTAAGAGAGGGTACTAGTTCTATACTATAATCTTATAAAGGGTATAGTAGCTAATATAAAAACACTACTTACTATTTAACTTCTTAACTAGAAGAATAGAAGCTATAGCTAATAAGAAGCTAGTATATATCTATCCCTTATCTATAAGATCTATAATTTAGTATTAGATTTCTAAGAGCTAGTCCCTTAGTATATTATATAATAGTCCTTATAGTAGTGCTAGCTTAGAACTATCTAGGTTCTTATATATCTAGATATAATAGTTAAGAGACCCCTATAAGGAGGTAAACTATTTACCTTAGCCTTATTAAATAAGTCTATAAAGTCTACTAGCTTCTCTAGTAGTATTATTATATTAGGGCTACCTAGTTATAGCTTTAGGGCTATAAGCTATAGTACTAATATAATTTCCTTATACTTATAGTAATAAAGTAAGTTATAATATCCTTTCTCTATTAAGCCTAGCATACCTCTATAGTATATAGGGATCTAATAATCCCTAAATAGGTTTCTCTATCCCTTACTCTAAGGCTTTAAATATATATAGGCCCTTTATAGCCCCTATAATTAACTATTATTTAGCTATATAAATTACTATATCTTATTATTCTAGCTATAGTATCCTAAAGATTATATCTTAGGTAAGGCCTAGGATTATATATAAGTATACTAATAACTCCTATCTATTAATATTAATCCTAGCGTATACTATATAAGTAATTAAAGAGGTATTTTCCTAATATACTTCTCTTACTTCTTTATTTTTATTATAGTATAGACTTATCTTTATTTTAATAATTATATAAGCTTTAGGCTAAGCTATTATACTACTAGTTTACTTATAGTAATTATAACTATAGTTAATCTAAATATTAAGGTATAAGTATATATTAAAGAGTATAGGAACTAAGAATAGTAGTTAATCTATAAAATATTTTATATCCTTTTTAGTCTTTATATACTAACTATACTTATCTATAACTATAGCTACTAGCTAGCCTTTTTACCCCTATATAAGGCTTTACTTAGGGGCTACTTATTTTCTATAGTGTTAATATTAACCTCCTTATTAGCGCTTTCCTTATTTACCTTATATGCGTTAATATTAACCTTTAGTTAATAAGGTAAGAGAAGGGTATATTCCTAGATATAGTAGTCCTTAGAGCTATAATATAAATAATATCCCTCCTAATAGTGTTTAGCTATCTTAGCCCCTAATACCTATCTAGCCCTCTATAAGTTAGTGTTTTTCTTTTAACCTTTATCCTTTTTATCTAACTTATTCTTCTTCTTCCCTAGCTAGGTTATTATAGCTTAGACCCCTATTATTAGCATATCTCCCTTATTATTAATTTACTAGAGTACTAGGTAAGCTAGCTAGGGTTTGCGTTAGTTCTAATACTTATTCTCTAAGGTAAGGGACTTAATATTAACTATAATACTATAGTATTAGGTAATAGTAGTATAGTATTTTATTTAACTAACTCCTTTACTAATAGAAATTTCTCTTATTTATTTATTAAGTACTTATTATAGCTTAGTTACCTTAATATTATTTACCTAATAGGCCTCTCTAGCTAGGAGAGTTTTTACTTAAAATAAATAAAGAATATAGTAAATATCTCCTTAGATACTTATTCTATCTAATTAAGTTCTATAAGAGCTATTTCCTATTTATAGGGGTTTATATATAGGGTCTCTAAGTAGTAAAGGAAAGTATCTAGGTTATAGTTACTTAATTCTCTTACCTTAAAGAATATAATAATATAAGCCTAAACCCTAGGCACTAGGTTTTAGTAAATAAATATCTATTAGTTTTTATTATTTCTAATAAAGTCCTTATCTATATTTAACTTATATTATATTAAGAACCTCTAAGTAATAAATATATTTTTATTACTATTATATAGATTACCTATTAGAATTAGTTTTTACTAAATTAAGATTATATTAGAGACTATTAGTTATATAAGAGTATTTAGTATAGTAGTAGCTTAAGATATAGACTTTAGATTTATATATATATTTTATTATAAAGAGTTAATTACTCTAGCTTATTATTTTAATATTAATTAAAGTATTTTAAATTAGGTATTATAAGCCCCTAGTAATAGTATAGTATTTAATAAGGGAGTTAAAGTTCCTAGCTAAGTAAGTCCTATAGTTAAAGAGAGTCTATTATATAGTTTATTATTTTTAGTAGTTTTCTTTTTAAAACTAAAGAAAGCTTCTTAAATATAATAAACTAGCCCCTAGGTAGCTACTATTAGGTATTAATATAATATTAAGAAGGTTAAGGAGAGAAAAAGAAGGTAAGAAACCTATCTATACTATACCCTCCTTATACTCCTTAGCTATTCTATCTATTCTCTTTCTATCCCTTACTATCTTCCCTAATAGCCTTTTCTTAAATCCTTCTATCCCCTTTCTTATTCCTTTTATCCCCTTCCTTATTCCTTTTATTCCTTATTTCTAGACCTTCTATCCCCTTATTACTTCCTATTAGCCCCCTAATGTCCACGTTTTAGCTAATTCTTAGGCAAAGCCTAAGCCCTTACAATAGATAACATAATTATTATAAGAAAGACCCTTATAATTATTAAAGATATTATTAAATAACTATAAAAACACTATAAATTAAAGTAACTAGGCAAGGTTAAGTTATTCCTTAGTATTAAATTTATCTATAACTACACTAACTAAACTATCCTTCTTTATTAAAAACTCTATATATAGAGTATTATAAAGAAATTTAATATTAAGAATATTAATATATTAAACATTCTATAGCTTCTAAAGACTATAATCCTAGCTAATTAGAAGGAGCTTAATATAGCTTATAATCTTTCTAACTAGGTAAAATATATAGGAAGCTTTAATTAGCTTTCTATATTTATATAACCTAATATTACGTTTATAATAAATTCACTTTATAGTGTAAACTCTACGCTAAAGTAAGTTTATATAGATCTTTAGAAATATCTCTAGTAATACCTCTTTAGATTAGATAATTTAGGGATTATTCTTAGAGAATTAAACCTTTTAGACCCTAAATTAGTACTTTAGGTAAAGGGATTTAGTAATATATTACTTACTAATAACTTAGATACTAGGAGATTAACTATAGGATATATTATAATACTAGCTAGAGGATTAATCCTTTAGTAATTAAAGAAATAAACTCTTATAGCCCTTAGCTTAATAGAGGTAGAATTTATTAATCTTATACTAACTAGTCTATCTATGCTCTAGGTTACTAATCTTCTTAATAACTTTAGGATTAAATAATTATAACTATTATTACTATTTACTAATAGCTAGAATATAAAAGCTAATATACTTAATAAGAAGTATAAGGGATATACTTATTATATTAATTTACGCTATAAATAGATAGTATAAAAGGCCTACTAAGGGGATTTTTGTCTCTAATAGATTAGTATAGAAAAATAATTATAGATAGATTTATAAAGGGTTTAGAATAGGTTAAACACTCTAATTTTATGCGCTTTCTTTGTATAATTAAGGCTAGGGACTTTACAAAGGGAGATATTTTAGAAGGGGCCTTTTAAGGACTTTAATTTTCCTATTTCCTTTCTTTTCCTTATTTTTAGCTAGATATGCTACTAGGGGTGGTGTTAAGAATATTCATAGCCTCACATCGTAGCCTTAGGCATTATCCTAGTTATCTTTATTGTTTAATAATGTAGTTTCCCACATCTTGTTTGTTATTGCGTTTTATTATAAGCTTTATTTAAAGACCTAGAATTATTAGATTAATAGATTTAAAGCTTATAATAAGCTTCCTTTTCTTTGCTAGATTCTGGAATTCCTAGATAGCAATTCTACATCATCTTCTCTTCCATCGTTCTTTGCCACCAAATCACTCAACATAAGGCATCAAGTAATCCGTACTCTTGCCGTTGCAAAACCTTGTCACAACTTGGACTGCCCCCTTCCCTGCCGTGCAGATCCAGATCTCTAAGCTGCCTCCTCAGGATTTTCCCAGAAGGGCTTCGCGGAACCACATTCACGAAGACGACGCCCCCTCAGCTGCTTGTACCCCGAGACCTGCCTCCTCACATGGTCTTTCAGATCCTCCTCGGAGACCCTGCCCCTCGCGTCGGGGGCCAGTACGACGTACGCCCGCGGCAGCTCGTTCCCGTCCCGGGGATCCCGACGACAGCCGCGTCCGCGACATGGGGTGCGCGACGAGGATGCCTTCGAGCTCGGCGGGCGCGACCTGCAGGCCTTTGTACTTGATCAGCTCCTGTTTCCTCGGGGTGGTCAGCATATGCAGAAATTCAAAAGGTGTTTTTGTCTCGGATCGGGATTTCCTACCTTTTTCCTGTCAACGATGAACAGCTGGTCGTTTTCAACGCGCAGCACGTCTCCTGTTTTGAACCATCCGTCGGCCGTGAAGGAGCATCTGGTGGCCCCGGATTGTTGTGGTAGCCCTTTGTTACGACGGGGCCCTTGATCCATGATTCGCCGGCTTCTCCGGGCTTGACGTCGTTTCCGTCCTCACCGACGAGTCTGTCTCCCGTCAGAATTGTGTGTGTTTTTTTTTTTTAAAAAACACAGGGTACTATAGTAGGGTTTTTCGAAAACAAGGCGGGATTTTAACTCACCGCATGGTCACGTTTGGAAGCAAGAACCCGAGCGATGCACTGGCGAGCTTCACATCGGGCGGCGTACTCGTGACTGTCCCGGTTGTCTCGCTCAGCCCCCAGACCTGCGAGATGTACGCGCCGTCCGGCAGCTTCTTCTCGGCCGCGTCCTGCGTGTCGGCGCTCAATGGTGCGGCGCCCGTGACGGCGAACCGGATGTGCCTGAGCTGGTCTCTCACGGCGGCGGGTGCTTCGCGATGGCCATGAATATCGGCGGCACGCTGAAGAAGTGCGAGATTTCGAGGCGCTGGCAGTACTCGATGAAGTCGTCCAAGTCGAACTTGGGCATCCAGTAGACGCATGTGCCTTCGTACAGGGGCGTGACGAAGTAGCCCTGGGCACCGGCGATGTGAGCCGTCGGGAGATGACCGAGCGTTCGCCGGCCGAATGGTCTGCCTTCCTTTTCCCACCTGTCGAAGACGGGGCGGGACTGGTGGGAAGACAGCACGGCTTCAGCAACCATGTTCGCGTGAGATACCCGGACTCCTTTGCTTTTCCGGTCAGCTCTCCCAGGTTTTCTTCCTCTCTGCAGGGAGGGCCGAAATTATATACGGAGTTGCGGAGTTACATGTTACCTTTGGCAGGCCAGTGGTCCCAGAGGAGTAGAGGATGCAAACAGCGCGATTCTCAAGCTCGTTTGGATCCGTCAACCTCGGCCACTCGAGCTCATGCTGGAAGTCGCACGCGAGGGCACCGTCTGCGCTGCGGAGCTCCACGCGCGGGTAAGACTTGAGGAGGAGAAGATTTCTTTTCGGGATACCGGCGGCCTCGGCTGCGGCGGCCCCGAGAGGAGCGAGATCCTCGGTGCAGACGAGCAGCTCCCCGGCCCGTCCCGGATCTGCCTCGCGATGTCCGCCGGGGTGCCGGCAGACGACGCCGCCGAGTAGATGCCCTCGGCGGCAATGACGCCCCAGAACAGGCATGGGAGCGCACACTGGCCGTTCGAAACGCACACGACAATGTCCCTGTCTGGCCCCGAGCCGCCGATGCCGTAGCTGTGGCGGAGGAAATGCGCAAACTGCCGCGTCAAGGCGCGCGCCCTCGCTTTGGTGATGACATGGCTCGGATCGTGTGCTTCTGCGTGGACGGCGGAGTCCTCGGCCGCGCGACATTCCGGGCTGTCTGTACGGAGTACCGAGTTATTGCTTGCTGTTGTCAGAGAAAACAAGTTTTCCCAGAAGGAGCTGCGAGTTCTAAAGTCCGGAGACGACTGGTTCACGCACCGAACAGAAATGTCAGCAAATCTACATTGGGCAACTGCGCGACATTTCCACTGTTGTAGATCATGGCGGCGGGCTATACACGGTGCACAGGAGTGATGAGGCTGGAGAGAAAGGGTTGTCTTTGGGCTCGATTCAAGTACTCGAGACACGGCGGTGTCCAGCCTCGGCATGATCTAACGATCCGAGGTTCGGTTGCCAATTACGAAATTACCCCGCAGAGTTGCGGGGAAGCCAAGGGCTCGGCAGAAGTGTTGGACCGCGAAGCTAGGGTTCAATGTGATCACCTCTATTGAGTTGTCCGACCCTGTAAGAGGGTGCGGACTACGGTTTAAATACCTAAGTACCTCTACCATTAGTGGGGTACTTATACAGTGCTAAAATATACTATAAAGTTATAGAGGTCGTGGAAAATAACTAGCTAGGGGTAGACTCTTATCTTAGCTAGTTAAGTAGTAAGACTATTATGCGGCTAGGATTAATTATGCCCTTATAGGTATAATATACCCCCTAGGGGACCTTATTTATAGTTCCCTATAATAATTCTAAATTAATAAAATTAGTTAAATTAATATTATAATATTTAAATTAATTCTATAGTATAAAAATATAGTTAATTAGTTATAATCTTATCTAAATTAAGGTTATTATATAATACTTAGTCTTTAGGTTCTTTACTAAGTATACTAGAGGGTAGTTATATAAGCCCTAATACCTTATAGAAGCTTATAAAAGTATTCCCTATAAGAGGCTTTATAAGGCTATTAGTAATTATCTCTTTAGTAGTAATCTAGGTAATATTAAAGGTTCCTTTATAACCTCTTAATAAAGCTAGTGGTAATAAATATCTATATACTAAAGCTTTATAATAAGCTTAATAAACTCTTTCTTAAGGAGGTAAATTATCTATATATTATTATATTTAATTTTAAGTGTGTTATTACCTAGGTATAGCCTAACCTCTTAATATAGTTATCTAAAGGCTATAAGCTCTTTACTATAGTAAGAGAGCGCTAGAAGCTTTACTTTAGTTAATAATATTATTATAGTAGCTTACCTTCCTACCTTAAAGAGTATAAGTCCTCTAAAGAGCTTTATAATATAGCCTTATAAGCTCTTTTATATTATAGGATTATTAGTAAAGGAAGTGTTACTATATACCTCTAATTTAGGGTTATTATTACTATATTTAATTACTAGGTTTATCTATATATACCTATACTTAAGGGCTCTTTTTACTACTTCTATATACTATAGCCCTAGGTTTTATAGGTATTATAAGAGTTATAAAGCTATAAAAGTAATATTAAATCTTAAAACTATTATTTAATATAGTAAGGTTCTAATTAAAGATTAATATCTCTTAAGATCTTAAGCACTAACCTCTCCCTTAAAAGGTTCTAGTAGTATAGTAGTTATTAGGGCTATAAGCCTTTATTAAGGAATCTTTATATTAAATTTAGTAGTAGCTTTATCCTAATAGGACTTCTAATTAAGCTATACCTTCCTATTAGTATAGTCTCTAATAATTTTAATACCTAGGAACTATTAAAGCTCTCTAAGGTCTTTAATATTATACTTTATAAAGAGTCTTACTTTAAATTTATTATATAAATATAATTTCCTTTAGTAAATAAGGTAATAAGGTTATTTATATAGAAGAAGATAATTAACCTATTCTTAATAAATATATAAATATCTTTAAAGATTTATATAAAGCCTTTACTAATTAGCTAGCTAATTAGTTCTTTTATCTATAGGAGAGGCACTCTCTATAGCCTATAGACTACTCTAAGAAGCTTTAGATAGGCTTATTTATCTTTATAGCCTAGAGGTATCTTATAGTAAACCTCTTTATTAAGATCTAAATTTAGGAATACTATAATAAAGTTATACTAGTGTGCTTCTAGGTTAAAGTAGTATATAATAGCTATAAATAGCCTAAAGGTATTAGTAGCTAGGGTTACTACTTAAGTTAATAGATAACTCTTTAGTTAATAATTTCTAAGAATATAGAGATAAGCTTTATATTATAGGAGGTAGCCTTACTTATCTAATTTATAAGAAAAGACCTAAGTAAGGCCTAGAAGCTTTATATCTATAGGAACTTTAGTTCTAGATACCTTCTTAGCTACCTTTCTATTAATAATCTTATTATATTCCTTATCTTATACTTTATAAAATTCCTTTTCCTTTAGATAACTAGCTAAATTATTATAATAAGCTAGAGAAGAGGAAGCCTTAATATATAAGGCTTTTCTTTACTTTTAAGTCCTAGCTTAAAGGCTATAGTAAATGCTTTAAGATTATTATAATCTTATATATTTATTAATATTTTATAATTATTACTGCTATTAGGTAAGTTAAGTAAATTATTAATACTTAATAGTATATAATCTATTAAACCTAGAAATTATCTAGGTAAATTTAGAGGAGTTAGTAGATTTATTTCTTAACTTTCTTTTTCTTTTTCCTTATAATTATAACTATTAGGAGTTTTAACCTATTAAAGCTAATTAAGTAGTTATTATAGTAATAAAGGGTACGCTATCTATAGAAGCCTTATATTAGAGCTTTTATCCTTATTATTATTAACTAGCTCTTTAAGGAAGTGTCTTTTAACCTCTTTTATAGTTAATAATAGGCCTCTCTCTTAAGCATAGAAGATAGACTTATTAAAGGTAATATAGCTTAATAAGAACTAGTAGCTTCTCTTTATTATTAGTACCTAAATTAGGTATTATATAGAGGAAATATATCTAGCTAGGTATCTAATATAAGCTCTCTAGGCAAGCTTTAGACCTGCCTTATAGAGCTTACTTTATATTATTATAAATACTTTATAACTAAAGGCTTATAGGTAAGTTATAAAGGTTTCTAGATTCTCTAGTAAGTAACTCTATTAAAGCTTATTCTCTCTTAACTACCTATTTAATACTTATTAAGGTAATTACTAGTTAAGTAGCTTTTAAGGCGTATAGTTTAAGATATAAATAGCTACTTTAGTAGCTATAGGCTATAGGTCTTCTAGGAAGCCTAATTATATTATAAGAGTTATTATAACCCTTATTATCACCCCCTAGACTATTTAGTATGCCTATTTTAATATAAGTAAGCTAGGCTAGATTTTCTAATAATAATGCCTCTATTTATAACCTTTTTTTCTTGCTTTTTAGTCTAGAAGGTAGTCTTACTATTAGTTATTATAACTATAATATAGATACTATATACTCTTATATATATAGCTTCTAACTAATTAAAGTAAAGTATAATATCTATTTTTAATAGGATTATAAAGATATAGCGTAAACCTATAGCTTTATAGGTAAAGAGAGTAATATATTAGTCTTTATTATACCCTAATAATTAAGTAAAGAGGTTAAAAGAAATTACCTAAAGTAATCCTAAAGATAATATTCCTACTTATAGGACTTATAATATCTGCCTTTATACCTTAGCTATTTAGCAGACCTTATATTTACCTATGCTTCTTTCCTTTAAAGGAATTTAAAGCTTCTTAAGCACTTAATTTATTATATCCTTACCTAGATACACTAATCTAGCGTGCTATAGGTCTATAGGCATTATTATTATAGCCTTTAGGTCTTATAAATCTCCTTAATAGTAAAAACCTCTAATAGGCTTAAGCCCTCTATATATAGCTAGGTACTAATAATCTAAGTTTAAAATATCTCCTAATTACCTCTTACTAGGTCTATTACCCTTCTAGTAAGGTTATCTTACCTTATTCCTTTCTATATAAGTAGCTAAAGAGATATAAGGTTTATAAAGAATATTAGTTAGTACTAGGCCTTTAATAAGGTAAGGGTCTAGCTATTTATTAAGATAATCTAAGCTATACTAATGCTATAAGCCTTAGTAACACTATAACTAGCTTAAATTCTAGGTTACTAGCTATAATTAAGGTCTATAAACTAGCATTTATTATTAAAAATATAGATTAAAGTGCTACTATTAAGTATAACCTATAATTTACCCTAGGTAAGGAAAGCCTCTATAGACTCTTCTATAGCTAAAAATATAGTATTATTTTCTTTAAGTTCTTTTACGCTATTATCCTTTAACTACATATTATATACCCTTTTTATATTATTAGGTTAATAATTTATTACTTCTATTACCTTCTTTAATAGCTCTTTATTAATTTTCTAGTCTTTTATTAAGTAAAGCGCTCTATAGATCTTCTATAAGTCTTTTAACTTCTTTACCTTATATTTTTATAGTAAATATAGGAATCTTTCTTTATTACCTTCTCTTTTTAGCTTTATCCTTTACTTTACTATTAAGAGTTAGCTTAGCTCTAAAGGCATTATTAGCCTTTACCTAAGATCTTCCTTAGGCTTTAATTAGGTACCTAATCCTACTTATAATACTATAGAAATCTAGGACCTTTCCTTACTCTCTACTAAATAAATTAATAAGCTAATTTAAGCTAAGATAGTAGGAATTATACCCTAATAGCGTTATTAATTATTTCTATAGGTAAGTTACCTTTAGTAATAGGGTAGTTTACTTAAAAGTATCTCTTATAGCTAATTAAAGTATTTATAAGCTACTTATTAATATTTACCCTTATAAGGTTCTATTTAATAGTCTTATTAAAATTAACTTTAGTATAATACTTAATAGTCTTACTTAAAGGTATTATATTCCTTATAAGCTCTTTAATCTTATTATAAAGAGATATATACCTTAAGGTTATTTACTTATACTTAGGCCTAAGTATTACTATAAACTAAGTATAATACTCTTATAGGGCCTTTATAAGGCTCTAGAATTAGCTATTAAATACCTAATAATAACTACTAAGGACTATAAACTAGGCGCTATCTTTAGTATTATTAGGTTATTAAGGGTACTAAAAATAACTCTCTTTAGGTATATTATAACCTTTAGAAAAGCTTTCCTAGGGTTATTATATACTACTAATTATAGCTTTACTACTATATAAGCGTGTTTAAACTCCTATAGTATCTAATATAAATAATTAACTCTATATAGCCTTTACTACCCTTCTCTTTACTAGAGTTTTATTTCCTATAAGAATTAGAGGCTTAGGAGGGTAATCTAGCTATATAATTAAATTAGGATTAATAAAGACCTAGATTCTATCTTTAATAGCTCTTACCTTAACTATCTTATACTATAGGTCCTAGTAGTAGGGCTCCTATAGCTTAATAGCTAGCTTATTACTCTTAGAAGACTCCTTAGATATTATAAGAATACCTATAGTATTATTATTATTAAACTAATAGATAGTTATATTACTCCTAGTATACTAGGGTTACCTAATTATAATATTAATAAATTAGGCCTCTCTTTTACTATATATATACTAATTATTTAAAGATTAAATAATTAGTTAATTTAAAGAGAAGAGTACTAATTTAGAAGAAGGTATAATTATTATAAACACTATATAATTACTACTATATTAGACTATAAAGCTAGGGTTTAATATAATTACCTCTATTAAGTTATCTAACCCTATAAGAGGGTGTAAACTATAGTTTAAATACCTAAGTACCTCTACTATTAGTGGGGTACTTATATAGTGCTAAAACATACTATAAAGTTACAGAGGTCGTGGAAAATAACTAGCTAGGGGTGGACTCTTGTCTCAGCTAGTTGAGTAGTGAGACTATCGTGCGGCCGGGATCAATTATGCCCTTGTGGGTGCAACAAGAAGCAATGTTCAAAATAACGTCTTACAGTGGGGCGTGGCTCGATTAGGTAATTCCGAAAATTATCTGGTATTATGATATTTATGATCCGAGTATCCGGGGCAGTGGGACGGCAATCCGAGCACAGGCATCCTTTCTGGGATGAGTTGTTTGGCCGGAGATTACCGTGCGGACCTCGGCTCGAACCGTATCCTCGTCATGATGCAAGGAGTCGCATTGGTTGTGCACCAAGTCTGGTCTGGTCTGGGCGCGAGTGACGGCGGCAACGACTTCAGATTGTCCTGTTCTCTTCTCGAGGTGGAGAGGCCGGCGCTTTGACGCAAATCACGGCGTGACCACAAACGGGGCAGAACCTAATCGGGAATTTTCGCGCACCAACATTGGCGGCCTGTGCGCTCGCTCCTCAATCGCAGAGATTGCATCTCGGGCAGAGACGATGATGGTATCATCTTGGAAGCAACGTGGAGAGACAATGCCCCGCCAACAACAAGTGTGGCCGACCTCGAGGCCATCGTCAAGGTCACATCCCTCGACACGTGGGTTGCATCGTGATAATCGGCGATTGAGCTCGCCGTTTCACCATTTCAGGTGTATAGCCCGACTTTGTCATCCAATGGGATGGGATGAGCACGGCAACGACAAAACTCCAACGAACCATGCCGGATTCGTAGGTCCGTGTCGCGGGGTATGCCCACTTCGCCCAAGTACTCGGTAGCAAGTACGCGACTATTCGCATGGAAAGCTCGAGCGTCGACAAGTTGACGAGGAGAGAGGCGGCTATCGAGTCAAAGCGTCGAGTCTTATTTCTCTTCGTTGCGCACAGAGGCCGCCACAGAGGCCGCCACATGAGATGGAACAGGCAAGCCCGTCCAGAGTATAATACCAAACTACATGACGCGAGGAAGCATGAAAGAAAAAAAGACCCTCCTCCAAGCACTTTGATCTGCCTTGCCCCAAGGTTCATCATCATCATGGCCGGACACTCGAACGAGTCGGTGCAGTGGGACACTGCCGTGCTAGGAGAATACCGGATTGCGCAGTAAGATTTAATGTCCCCCGTGAAAGACACCATGTGTTGACGATCAGATGCGGCGGTCTAGAAATCATGCATGGGCATATTGTCCGCAGACAGGATCCCATGTCCCGCCGTGGCCGACAACGGGACGGTGATTGAATGCGTGCTGAATGCGTGCACTGCACCGGAAGCCATATGTAAGTTAAGCCGGTGCCGGTGCCAGTGCTAGTATCAGTGTCAATTCCAGAACACTAATATTCGGGAAACAAAAGTCACCAGGAACCTCACCGGCGTCGTGTGCCAGCAACCCGTCGAGGACAGGTCACGAGAGTTCATCATCCTCATCATCACCTTCGGCATGGTCACGACGGTCATCACGTCGATCCGGCTGGTCTACAAGCTCATCTACGGCCGGCAGCGGTTCCGGCTGGGCTGGGACGACTTCATGATCGTGGCCGCCGTGCCCATGGCCATCACGGGCATGGTCCTGATGCTCCGCGGCCTCTGGACGCGCGGCCTGGGCAAGAGCGTCTGGGCCGTGCCGGCGGGCGACATGCTCCGGTACGGCATCGACCTGTACATCACCGAGATCCTGTACCTCCTGGCCCTGACCATGGTGAAGCTGACGCTGACCTTCTTCTACATGTCCATCTTCCCGGGCAGGGTCACGCGGAGGCTCCTCCTGGGCACCATCGTCTTCCACATCACCTTCTGCGCCGTCTTCGTCGTCAAGACCATCTTCCAGTGCACGCCCATCAGCTACAGCTGGACGAGGTTCGACAGCGCCCAGGCCGGCCGCGTCCGGGGCCACTGCGTGCAGATCGGCGCCTCCGTCTGGGTCCACGCCGCCGTCAACGTCGCCGTCGACTTCTGGATGATTGGCATCCCGCTCTTCGAGATACGCAAGCTGCAGCTGCGGTTTAAGAAGAAGATGGCCGTGGCCCTGATGTTCATGACTGGTTTTCTGTAAGTCGTCACATACATACTGGGAAACCTCACACCCCACCCTGACTTTTGATAAAAGGGTGACCGCCATCTCGATCCTGCGACTCGGCTCCCTCACCAAGTTTGCCGACACCTCGAACCCAACCCACGACCAGTACGGGGCAGTCCTGTGGTCCGGCATCGAGATCAGCGTCGGCATACTATGCGCCTGCCTCCCACGCTCCGCCTGTTCATACTGCGCATGTCGAAGCTGGCCGCCACCCCAGGGGGCCCTCCGGCTCTCCCGGCTCTCCGGGCGCCGCCGAAGCACAGGCCCAGGCCCAGTTCCCTTCGCCGCGGAAGCCTTCTTTCCAGCACCGCGAGAAGATCTCGGCAGACACCACGCTTAGCACGTGGGCCGGGACCGGGACCGGGACCGGGACGGCGTCGGTGAATGCAGATTCGGTAGCCGAGGCCGGAGCCGGAGCCGAAGCCAAGTTGGTTGCGGACAGTGCATCTGAAAAAGAATGGCCCCTGCCGTCAGAAGAGAAGGACTTGGATCGACCGCGTGAAGACATAGACTGGAGTCAAGCACTAGGAGAACACGAAACCGCCGGGCCATTATTTGGCAGCCAGGAGCGGTTCTCGATATTGTTCTGTTATTAGGGACATCCTGTACATGGTTCATGCATTAAGAACGCACAGATGTATACATTTATTTTGAACAAGAAACTTTTTAATACCTTGCTACTTCCTGCTTACGCTATGAATGCATTAGTATGCCCCCAGGAATTGTACCTCTGCAGTACGTACAGTGACAGCACCTTGATATGCGTTGCGAAACTACGGACTCGGACCATGACCGGTTCGGTTTTCCGAGAATAAAAGGGAAGAAATGAATGCTAGCTCTACGCCTATTTTCATGCAAAAACACCCCTATGTACGAGCACGTTATACTTATATATACAACATCCATCTACCCTTGCCACACAAACGGCCAGGGATCATTGTCTGGCCCAAAGGTGCCGCCGTCCTGCGCCGCGGACGACTTTCGATGGCCACTGCACCTTTGCCGTGACTCCCTTCCCTCGCCGAGGGCCTGCGCGAGCTGGTCGCGGACGCGCCCGGAGCCCCGATGCGCGACAGCAAGGCGCTCTGCAGCATGCCGGGCACGCGCAGGGTGGGGAGGCGAAGAGGATGGGGAGGCCGGGCGAGGCGCGAACGAGGAGGTAGTTTTCGTAGACGCCGGTGAGACGACCGTTGGCTGGCTCCTGCTGGTGCTGTTCGGCGGGCGACTCTTGAGGAGAAGAGGCGCCGTCCCCGAGCACGAGATACGACGTATGCCCTGGTGGGAGGAACAAGACCCTGCTGGGCTGTGTTGTCTTGGACGTTTCCGTCGTCTTCGTCGTCTTCGTCTTCGTCGTCTTCGTCGCCCGTGTCGCGACAAGAAAGGGCGCTGCCCATTGGTCTCTCGAATTCGTCATGGTTCGGCAGGCTGGGCAGTTCCTTCTCTCTTCCTCTTCCCTCTCCGCTGGCTCGCACCAGTCGCTTGAGGCCGTCGAGCCCGGCACATTCTCGAGCCAGCCCCGACACGTCCACCTGGGCTCCTAGGAAGTACCGGACCGTGCCCCTCGAGTCGATCAGGGCGCGCACAGCAGGAGGTTCATGAACGGGGACCCATCCCGGCGGTAGTTGAGCAACGTTTCAAAGTGCTCCTTCCCCGCCTCGAGCTGCGCCCTGATTCGCCTGACGCTCAAGGGATTCGTTCCCGGGCCTTGCAGAAATCTGCAATTGCGGCCAATGACGTCGCTGATGCCGTACTGCGTTGTGCGATGGAATTCTGCGGGGCTGGGTTATCAGTATTACCAGACAGTGAGATTTGATTTTGGATGAACCTTACCGCTCGAGGCGAGAATGATGGGATTGTCATGCCGGGACGGGTCAGTCAGGCAGAAGACCTCGGCCAGTCCACTCGACGCCTCTCGCAGGTGAGGCGGCATGGTCCCCATGACCCTCTGCTTGATGGAGAGGCTGACGATGCGGATCCATACATGGGTGATGAACATGGGCAGCTCCTCTCTCGCCAGTGCCTCGAATGCGGCGTCGTGCTTGGCCTCGAGGGTGCGGCTCGCCACCTTGTCAGCGGGGCCGGATGCAAAGTCGTATCCGTCCAGCTTCTCCAGTCCCGCGGCGACCGAGTTGGCGTAGTCGATGGCCCTGATGGCCTTGTCCGCGTCGAGGTAGTATGTCAGGAGCGGGACAGAGCGCGGTCTCACGCTGGCCAGGAAGTGACTGAACTGGCCGAGAAGGCGCGCGTCGCTGAGGATGATGCCCATGTGCTCCTTTGAGAACAGGTCCTCTGATCGCTTCGCGAGAGAGTACACTTTGGGCTCCTGCCTGAGGGGAGCCACGATGTCGAAGCTCCCTGGGTCCAGCTCCTCCTCGGACAGAGGGTGGAGGAGGCCGTTCTCGGCGAACTCGCCCTTGATCTGCAGGGCCGGCAGCAGGACAACTGAACTTGTGCTCGTGCTTGCGCTCGTCGCCGTGGAGTCGGCCGCCGAATCCGCGAGCGAGACATGGGACATCTGGGACCGCAGGCTCCTTGCCGGCGAGAACTGGGAACGACGAGGTGAACCTTCTGCTGCGAGCCCGGGTGTCATGCTCATGCCGTCGAATCCGTCAAAGTTCAGGGATGGTGCCCGCGTGCTGGACAGAAGTTAGCCAGAAGTCACTGAGAAACGGTGCTATGCTAGTAAAAGACAATGCCATTCAAACAAACCTCGCGTCGTTGGCATTCGATTCCATCGTGGAGAGGACGCTGCTAGAACATGCAAAGAATGCTTGAAAAAAAGAGCAAAAATATGAAAATGAGAAAAAAAAAAACCGTGCTTGCTCTTCGTCTTCTACATAATAGGCGTGAGATGATCATCGCAGCGGCTACTACCATGATGATCATGTTGGATTCAGGGTGAGACAATGCAAGGGTCCGAGCACAACGTTGAACAAGTTGGCTGGTCAGGGCGGCCTCTTCCCGACTTTCCCGAGAGAACAGGGTCCAGGGAAAGTGACTAGGGCACCCGCTGCAGAAACTATCAGACAACAAATTTAAATTTAATCCGTAAACGTTGGTGCAACGCGGACCAAGGTTGTGGACCACCAATCCTTACGTGGTCCAGCCTGGTCCCCCTTTCTACAGAGATGCCACGTGGAGATGAATGTAAAGTCCCTCCTCCGTAAGCGCAGAAATTCGTTCCATCTAGTCGCACATCCATGTCAAGCCATGCATGGGCTCGAGAACCCAGCCCGCTCTACGTCCCATTGAGCCCAGTGTTTACACTCAGACTCGGCGGCAAGTCTTTCACCAAAGTCCCCACTTACTCTCCCTGCTCCCCAGCGTAAGAACCAGTTCCTTGCCCTCGGTGAAGAATGAGTGATCGATCCAGTTCTTCGTGTACGGCTTGCCATTCAAGGTCGCGCTCTGAATGTAGATGTTCTTGTAGGTCGGATCAAAGTTGATGTTCCGAATCGTCGCCGTCTTCCCGGTAAGTGGGTGCTTCAACTTGACGCTCTCGAAGTACGGGGAGTGATCAGGTACACGTTTTGTCCCGGGTTGGGGAATAGTCCCATCATGGCGAATGCTACGAAGGAGCCCATTGCGCCGCCATCATCATTGCCTGGCCCCCTCCGGGCGTGGCCGGAAGTAATTCGGGATGTAGAAGTGGCTCCGTCGCGCGGATTCGGCTGGGCGCCCGGCGTAATGGTATTGGAATACCGTCAGGAACGCAGGCTCATTGCCAATGTACGTAATCTTCTGGTCGTGGAGGTAGTTGAGACGTTTCACGAACAACTCTGGTCCGCCGTAGAGGGAAATCAGCCGAGCTTGGTCGTGGGGAACAAAACTTGCAGGATGAATCAGCTCCAGCCGTACAGATGAATTATACATGTGAGATTTTCACTCTCTCTCTCTCTCAAAACGGAGAAGGACACTTACAAGCCATACTCCCACACACTGCTTTCGAATGTTTCGGGCCCACTGTTCTGAAGTGAGCAGACACTTTTGGAGTCGGTCTTGCTGCACTTGAGAGGGTCCTGGAATCCCCAAGTCTTGTTCTGATATTTCGGCTGGAAGAAGCCGGTGAAGCCTGTGTTTGTCCCGTCAGGCAACGACGACTTCTGGTCAGCCTTGTACAAGTTGTGCCAGTTTCCGCTGCTCCTAATGTATTTTCCTCCTCGTCCTTGTGGCCGAGGCCTTTTGCGATTTGCGCAATGCAGAAATCGTTGTACGCATACTCGATTGTGCGGCTGATGGTTCTCGTCAGTGTTCCGAATCCCTTGTAGTCGAAATCTTGGACAGGCACGTAGCCCAGGCGTTTCCATGAATCAATGCCGCCTCTCCCGCGACAGCACCAGTCGTACGGCTCCACCTCGGCGTCCTTCTTTACCGCCTCGTAACCCTTCTTCCAGTTAATGCCGCCATCGATTCCTTTCACATACACGTCCGCCAGCACGTTGTCGGCATTCGAGCCGCCCTGGGTGTAGCCTCTGCTGAAGCTCATCCGGCAATCGGGGAGCCAGCCATCGTTTTCATAGGTCGAGATCAGTGAGCGCACCATCTGCGCCACGGCCTTTGGGTCCAGGATTGTCAAGAAGGGGAACTGGGTGCGAAAGAGATCCCAGATGCAGTAAAACGAGTCGAAATACGGCTCCCCGTCGTGCCACAACGGGTTCTCGCCGGTATAGTTTTGCGGGTTGACCATGGTGCGATAAATGCCGGAATAGAAAGACTTGACCAAACTCGCATCGACACCCTTTGTATCAACGGTGATGGGGCTCAGCTTTTCCCTCCAGGCCTTTTGCGCATCAGCCTCATGTTTCTCAAAGTCAAAATTCGGCATTTCCCGCTCTGCATTCGCGCACGCCTGGGCGCTGCTGATGAAACTGAGGCCGACGCGGGAGTACACTGGCTTCTTTCCATTGACGAAGCGGACAAACGCTCCCCAGGCAAGGGTAGCCATTGATGGAGCGTGATATCTTGAGGTCATGAACCTCGGCGCTGGCGCGGCTATCGACAAAGATGCCGCTGTCGGCAATCTCGGCACCGTGGAAGTCGGTGCAAAAGTACGGTCGGTATGTGCCCTGGGCGAAGCTGGGAACAAATACGGCGTCGCCCGTAATCCGACCAGTCTTCGGGTCGACCCGTACCGTACCGTTGTCCTGGCGCGAATCCGAGAGGTCGCTGAGGTCCTGGAGAATGAGCGGCTTGTCCGTGTCACCGGCTCCCTTGAAGGTGAACTTGAAAAGCGCGGTATGCTGCGTCGTCGTCATTTCAACCTGCGGCCCACTGTTGAGAGTGACGCCAAAGTATCCCGGCTTGGCGTGTACACTGGCTTTGGAGAAATTGCCAAAAGCTTGGTTCGTGATGCCTTGGGATATACGCACGCGTTGACATCGTTGCCTGGGCAGCCATTGTACGGGAACAGAGGAAGTTTCCCAGTGATGGGCTTCCGCCAGTCCCGGAGTCGTGTAGAACGCTGAACCCGGTGATGGGCCTGTCGTCCAGAGTGAAGCCTCCTGATTGGATTGACTGTTGGTGTCGGCGACGGCTTTGGCCATTCCATAAGGCAGGGTGGCGCCAGGGAATACATTTCCACCGTCGCTTGATCCGATGAGTTGATCAACGTATTGGAGCGGATCGAAACGTCCAGCATGTTCCTGTGCATTGGCGCATGGGAAGAGGTTCAGCGTCGACAAGGCCGAAAGCCAGACGAGAACGATTGAGGTCGGCATGGTCCTGCTACTGCGCCGCGGTACGAAGATGATGATGTATTGAAGTGCCAACCGCAAGAACCACTCTGCCTGGGCCGGGTGCTACCTTTTGTATTAAGTGGTGAAAGGGCAGACAGGGGAAGCAGACGAATTCGGAACATGCTCCCGGGGTTTCCGTGCATGATGCATGAGGAGCACTCCTTCAACATCTGAGCCCAATGATAACACAGCATCTGTCCATCTTGCTGTCCATCTCTGTGTATTTAGCCGGTATCACTCCAAAGTGGACCCCCGCGATTTTGAGACAATTTTCATCAGAAAGGGGTTGATTCTGGGGTGTCCACCTTGGAGGTTACGCTGGTACGGAGTACTCCGCGCGTGCAGATTTGGATGAATCCTGAGATTGCATTGGCATGGTAGCATTCACTTGTTATTACATACTCCGTACGGGGTTGTACTTGGGTGCACAATTCAGCTATTCCGTGCGCTCCGTGGGTCAATCTGGGAAGCGGCAAACTGGTGTTCAATGTCGGCGGTCGGTGGTCGGCAGTCGGCAGTTGGCAGTCAGCAAGTCGGCAAGTCGTCAAGTCGTCAAGTCGTGCCCAGCCAAGATTCGATAACAACTGGAAAATGAATGATGAATGGTGAATGGTGATGAAAATGTCGGACTTCTCAATCCCGGGACTGGCTTCCCAAACAGCCATCCCGGCCCGTCCACGTGCGAGGGGGAGGTGGGGCAGGCACATTGCGCCGTCCCCTGTTGAGGTGGAGAATAGCTTAGGTAATGATTGATCATAGATATATAGGGCGGAGCTAGCTAGAACCCTTACATAATATAACTATCTTCATCCCTATTAATTATAGTACTACTTTATAGTAATAAGACTAGGACTTCTTATCCTTTCTATAGCTTAAATAAATTAGCTTAAAGTTTATATATCTAATTAATTAAGATAATACCTCTAGGAGAGAGATTAGTAATCTAAATAAATAAATATCTATAATTAAATAAGAAGGAAGTATAAAGCTTACTAGAGTATAACTATAGCTAGAAATAGACTAATAGAATATAGCTATAGTTATTACTATAGGAAGGAGAAAGAGATTAATAGAATATAGCTGTAAGGGCTTAGGCTTTGCCTAAGCATTAGCTAAAACGCAAATATTAGGGGGCTAGTAGGAAGCGATAAGGGGATAGAAGGTCTAGAGATAAGGGATAAAAGGAATAAGAAAGGGGATAGAAGGAATAAGGAAGGGGGATAAATAAATTAGAGATAAGGCTATTAGGAAAGATAGTAAGGAATAGGAAAGGATAAATAGGATAGCTAAGGAGTATAAGGAAGGTATAGTATAAATAGGTTTCCTACTTTCTTTTCTTCTCTTCTTAAGCTTCTTAATATTATATTAATACCTAATAGTAGCTACTTAGGGGCTAGTCTATTATATTTAAGAAGCTTTCTTTAGTTCTAAAAAGAAAACTACTAAAAAATAATAAATTATATAATAGACTCTCTCTAACTATAGGACTTATATAGCTAAGGAACCCTAACTTCTTTATTAAATACTATACTACTACTAGGGGCTTATAATACCTAATTTAAAACACTTTAACTAATATTAGAATAATAAGCTAAGGTAATTAACTCTTTATAATAAGATATATATATAAATCTAGAGTCTATGCCTTAGGTTACTACTATACTAAATACTCCTATATAACTAATAGTTTCTAATATTATCTTAATTTAGTAAAAACTAATTCTAATAAGTAACCTATATAATAGTAATAAAAATATATTTACTACTTAGAGATTCTTAATATAATATAAACTAGATATAAATAAGGACTTTATTAGAAATAATAAAAACTAATAGATATTTATTTACTAAAACCTAATACCTAGGGTTTAGGTTTATATTACTATATTCTTTAAGGTAAGAGAATTAAGTAGCTATAACCTAAATACCTTTCTTTATTATTTAAAGACCCTATATATAAACCCTATAGATAAGAAATAGCCCTTATAGAACTTAACTAGATAAAATAAGTATCTAGGAGATATTTACTATATTCTTTATTTATTTTAAGTAAAAACTCTTCCTAGCTAGAGGGGCTTATTAGGTAAATAATATTAAGATAGCTAAGCTATAATAAGTACTTAATAAATAAATAAGAGAAATTTCTATTAGTAAAGGAGTTAGTTAAATAAAATACTATATTACTATTACTTAATACTATAGTATTATAGTAAATATTAAGTCCCTTACCTTAGAGAATAAGTATTAGAACTAATATAAACCCTAGCTAGCCTATCTAATACTCTAGTAAATTAATAATAAGAGGGATATACTAATAATAAGGGTTTAAGCTATAGTAACCTAGCTAGAAAAGAAAAATAAGTTAGATAAAAAGAATAAAGATTAGAAGAAAACACTAATTTATAGAGAGCTAAATAGGTATTAGGGGTAGAGATAGCTAAATACCACTAGGAAGGATATTACTTATATTATAGCTTTAAAAACTACTATATCTAGGAATATACCCTTTTCTTACCTTACTAACTAAAAGTTAATATTAATATATATAGGGTAAATAAAAAAGCACTAATAAGAAAGTTAATATTAATACTATAGAAAATAAGTAGCCCCTAAGTAAAGCCTTATATAAGGGTAAAAGGCTAGCTAGTAGCTATAGTTATAAATAAGTATAGTTAGTATATAAAGACTAAAAAGATATAGAATATTTTATAGATTAACTACTATTCCTAGTTCTATACTCTTTAATATATACTTATACCTTAATATTTAAATTAACTATAGTTATAATTACTATAGTGCTATAAGTAAACTAGTAGTATAATAGCTTAGCCTAGAGCTTATATAATTACTAAAATAAAGATAGGTTTATATTATAGTAAAAATAGAGAAGTAAGGGAAGTATATTAGGAAGATATCTCTTTAATTACCTATATAGTATACGCTAGAATTAATATTAATAAGTAGGAGTTATTAGTATACTTATATATTATCCTAGGTCTTACCTAGGATATAATCTTTAGGATACTATAGCTAGAATAATAGAATATAGTAATTTATATAGCTAAATAATAGTTAGTTATAGGGGTAGTAAAGGGCTTATATATATCTAAAGCCTTAGAGTAAGGAATAAATAAACCTATTTAGGGATTATTAAATCCCTATATACTATAGAGGCATACTAGGCCTAATAAAGAAAGAATACTATAACTTACTTTATTACTATAAGTCTAAGGAAATTATATTAATACTATAACTTATAGCCCTAAAAGTTATAACTAAATAGCCCTAATATAATAATATTACTAAGGAAGCTAGTAGACTTTATAGACTTATTTAATAAAGCTAAAGTAAATAGCTTATCTCCTTATAGGGGACCCTTAACTATTATATCTAGATATATAAGAACCTAAATAGTTCTAAGCTAGTATTACTATAGGAACTATTATATAATATACTAAGGGATTAACTCTTAGAAATCTAATACTAAATTATAAACCTTATAGATAAGGGATAAATCTATACTAGCTCCTTATTAGCTATAGCTCTTATACTTCTAGTTAGGAAGTTAAATAGTAAGTAGTGTTTTTATATTAACTACTATACTTTTAATAAGATTATAGTATAAAACTAGTACTCTCTCTTACTAATTAAGAAAATACTTTAATCTCTCTCCTAGGTATAATAGTTTATAAAGGTAAATATTTATATAGTATTTTATAAACTATAGATAGCTAAAGGTAAGGAGTACCTTATAGTATTCTAGACTAGGTTTAGGCTATTTAAGTAGCTAGTTTACCTATTTAAACTAGTAAGTATACTAGTAACCTTTTAATATTATATTAATAAATCCTTAGGGGATATATTAGGAAACTTTATTATAGTATACTTAGATAATATCTTAGTTTACTCTAGGAATTTAGGAAAGACTATAAAGAAAGTCTAGTACCTAGGGTATATTATTATAGTAAGCTATTTAGTTTACCTTAACCTAGTAAAGGTTATAGCTATAAGGAATAGTTAGTACCTATAAAGTTATAAGAGATCTAAAGCTTCCTAGGATTTATAAACTTTTACTAGGACTTTATTAAGGATTTTCTAAGTTAGTAGTATTACTTATATAACTTATAAAGAGAAATATCCCCTTCTAATAGGGGCTAAAGAAGAATAGGGCTTTTAAGAGGCTAAAAGGGGCCTTTATTATATACCTAGTCCTTATATAATAAAACCTAGACTACCTTATAGTAGTTAAAGTAAATTACTTAGGTATAGCTCTTAGAGAATACTTATCTTAGAAAGGATCTAACTATATTATATACCTAGTTATATATTACTTTATAAGCCTAATAATAGTATAAAGAAACTATACTATTTATAATAAGAAGCTTCTAGCTATTATTTCCTACCTTAAGGTATAGTTAGTAAAGTTATAAGGTATTTCCTAGCTATTTATAATTTATATAGATTATAAGAACCTAAAATACTTTACTACTTCTTACCTAATATTAGAATAGTAAGCTAGGTAAGTAAATACTGTAGCTTTATTTAACTTTTACCTTTATTATAGACTTAGTATATAGGCTTAATAACTAGACACTCTCTCTAAAAGGAAATAGGATAGAAAGGGCGCTAGTATAAAGATAAAATAGATTTTATAGCTTATTACTATTATATAACTCTCTTAGTTATTATTAGATTTAAGGGAAGGTTATAGTTAGAACTTACCTTTATTATATATAAGCCTATTACTGGCTAGGAGGCCCTTTTATTATAAAATACTTATAAATACTATAGGATTAAGCTATCTTATTAGACCTTATATATTATATTTACTAAGGGCTATCTAGGAAGAGATATAGAAGTTTCCCTAGAAGTACTAATAAGGGAATAGATTATAGATTACTTAATTAGCGCTTATAGGGCACTATAATTTAGGGGCTATACCTAGGTCCTAGTATAGAAACCCCTTATAATAACCCTTATTTAATAATACTATAATTTACTAGTTATAGGGTACCTAGGTTATAATACTATATTCTAGATCCTATAGTAATAATTTTACTAGAATAAGATATTATAGGATATAGCTAGGCTTATTTATAATTACTATTATAATAGAAGCTATAAGAGCTATTAATAATATTAAGGCTTACTAAAACCTTTACTAGTCCTAGACTAGTTCTAGTTATAAATCTCTATTAATTTTATAATAAACTTACTTACTTTATTCTTAAAGAGGCTATAATACCTTATAGTTATTATAGATAGGCTCTCTAAGTTTATATAGCTAGAGATAATAACCTTAATTAAAGCTAAGGAGTATATAAAATAGTTTAAGATAGTCTAGTAAAGATTTAGGGATTCCCTTAGTTTATTATTATAAACTAAGGTTTAGACTAGTTAGGAAGTTTTAGATAATATTATACTTATTAGTAAGAATAAAATAGTTACTTTCTATATTATACTATTTATAGACTAATAATAGTATAGAATAAGTAAACTAGGAAGTATAGGTAATACTATAAGTAATAATCTCCTTCTCTTAATATAACTAGCCTAAATACTTAGCTACTTACTAGCTTATAATAAATAATAAAACCTCCTTAGTTATAAGGGTAAGCCTAAATAGATTACTTTATAGCTATAATCTAAAACCTATCTAATCCTAACTAGACCTATTAGTATTTACTATAATACCTAAGAGAAAAGCTATTTAGTTCCTAAAATACCTCTAGGAAGGAACTCTTCTAGCCTAGGCTATAATAGCTTATATATAGTAATAATAATAGGATATAACTATAGCTTTATAATATTTAGTAAAGTGCTTTTAAGTTAGAAATAAGGTATAGCTTTCCTTAAGAATATTAAGATAAACTAGCTATTATAGAAACTTTACTAGGTTATAGTAAAATACACTATTATAAAGATACTTATATTACTTATAGTTTAGCTAGATATACTATAAGGTATTTACCTAGTTTTTATATAAACCTTATTAAATAAGTAGTAAATAATTCTCTCCTAAGCTAGAAGCTATAAAACTCCTAGCTAGCTTTAAAATAAGTCCTAGTAAAAGATAATAATAAACTTATTAAGAAATACTATATAAAATAGATTTTAGTAGCCTAAAATATACTAGGTAAAGGTAATAGATATAATATTTTAGTTAAATAAGTAAGTTACTTATAGCTAATATAAGAACTATTAGAGAATATAATAAAGATATAAGCCCTTAATAAGTTTAAGAAAGAGTAAGGAAATATATAATATAATAATAAACTAAATTAATTAAGTAAAACTAGTCTAATAAGAGAAACTATAAATAGGACCCTAAGGGGATATATATTATTACCTAATAATACTTATATATTCCCTAAAAATACCTATCTTACTTTCTTTACTATATTCTCTAGCTTACTTAGGTTACTATAGGAATCTATATTATTATTTACTATATATAGATTAGCTAGGGATAATCTTACTTAATATTTAAGGAGAGTATAGGATAATCTTTACTAGGGATAATATTACTAGCTATAGCCCTTACCTAGGTTCTAGATAGTATAAGTAAAATAATAGTTAGTAAGTATATAGTAAATATATAAAGATAAAGCCTTATTTCTTTAGTAGCTACTAGCTATAATAAGAATATAAGGGTTTCTAATAAGGTAAGGAAAATAGGGGTTAATAAAACTAATACTAGAGATAAGATAGAAGTAATATTAGTACTAGTAAGAAGGTAAATTATTACTTACTTTAATAAGTTAAAAATAGCTTAGATTACTACTATAATAATAAGGGAAGAGCGCTTTAATTATTACTATAAATTAGTTATAAAACTCTTTATATATAGTAATTATACTAATTATAAGTTACTAATTTTACTAAAATAAGGTACTAGTAACCTATTAGAGAATATTTCCTATTTTATAGCTAGCTAAAGGGCTATTACTTATAAAAGGGATAATATTAAGTTTAGTTATATTTAATATAAGTATATTAGTAAAAGAAAAGGGCCTAAGAGATAAATAAAGTAAAGCTAGATTAAACTATACTTAGTTTAGTAATATTATTTATTTACCTATTAAGGTATAGAAGTCCTAGGATAAGATAGGTATCTTTTACTTTATAGTCTTAGTCTTAGTAATACTAGGTATAATAATATATATACCTAAGGTAATTATAGCCTTTAGATCCTTAAGGGTATAGTAAAGCCTAGGATTAGTAAATAGGAACTTAGTTAACTAAATATAGGTTATATAATTATAATAGTAAGGAGAATAGGATTTCTTACTCTTAGGGAAATAATATTCTAAAATACTAGTAATTAGGGACTAATTAATATAAGGTTTATATAGATAAAAACTAATATAAGGGTAGTATACTATTTATTATTTAAGTCTCTTTTTATAAGAAATTTACCTATAGTATAGGCTAAAGGTATAATAGGGACTAGTAAGGGAATAGGAATAGGATAATAAGGATAAGGTATTTTTAGTAAGTAAATAAATAGAATAAGAAAGATAAGGGAGTAATAAGATAGGAGGGTATATTAGAGTTATAATATTTATAGGAGAAAGGTTATATAAAGAAAGAAAGGGGTTATATAAAAGAAAGAAAATAAGATATTTATATAAGAGATATAACTATAAAGAAAGGGTTATAAATAAGTAAGGGAAGGGCTAGGGGTTATTATAGTAATAAAGAGAGGTTAGGAATATATATTATATATATTATATAATAATATAAATATTATATACTAAATAAGGAGGGGTTTTATAAGGTTTTATACTAAATAGGGTAGTTTCTATAAGTTTCTATAATATATTTAAGTGTATATACTATATATACTACCTAATAATAATACACACACTACCTATAACTAAGCTATAATAGGGTAAAGAGGGGTATTTAAGGTTATTACTCTAGGTTATAAATTTAGGTCTCTAAGATAAGATTAAGATAGGTAAGTAAGGATATATATAAGGGCTTAGGCTTTACCTAAGTATTAGCTAAAATATAGATATTAGAGGGGCTAATAGGAAGTAATAAGGGGATAGAAGGTTAAGAGATAAGGGATAAAAGGAATAAGGAAGGAAATAGAAGGAATAAGAAAGGGGAATAAATAGATTAAAGATAAGGCTATTAGGGAAAATAGTAAGGGATAGGGAAAGGATAGATAGGATAGCTAAGGAGTATAAGGAGGGCATAGTATAGATAGGTTTCCTACTTTCTCTTCTTCTCTCCTTAAGCTTCTTAATATTATATTAACGCCTAACAGCAGCCGCCTAGGGGCTAGTCCATCACAATAGCTATAGTTATTACTATATTTAAGAAAGATATCTAGCTATAGTTATAAGTATCTCTATTAATAAAGTAAGATTACTAAGAACTATAGGGCTTAATATAATAGATATAGAACTATAGGACTATAGAAAACTTATAAACTAATAGGAGAAAGGAAACTTATAGAGTACCCTAGATAATAAGAACTATTTAGAGATAGAAGTTATATAGCTAATTAGTATAAGAGGCTATTATAACTCTAGGGAAAAGATAGGCTATTATAGGAATAAAGTAACTTAGGAAGAGATAAAATATTAAATACTAATATAGTATTAGGATAGTATTAGGTCAGTAACCTTAATTATAGGGAGTTATAACTTATTCTTATTAATAGGGAGCGAATTTAATCCTAAAATAAACCTTACTAGATAGAGCACTATAGTTTATAGATTTAAGAAGTATTAGAAAGTCCCTCTAACCTAGAGAATTAAACTATAGAAATTAATATTTACACACTTAGTAAAATAGGAACCTAGCTTATGCTATAATATAATACCTAATCTAGAGCTAGATATAACTAGATAATAGATATAACCTTAGGAATTTTCTTAACTATAGAATCTAAGCTAAACCTTAAAAACCTTATGTAAAAATAGGTATTTTACTACTTAGTAAAATAGGAGTTACCCTCCTATTAATAAAGAAGGACTTATATTATAATAGATATAATAAGATATAGACTTTAATTTACCACTTTAGGAGGTATTAAAAATACATTATAAACTAGAGAAACTGATTATACGATTTACTATAAGACCTACTAGGAATAACTAACTATTACGTTAATAGCTAGGAGAAGTAGCAATGTTTACTAGGTGTTTAGGTACTAGATAACCTAAGGGGCACACTAGATATAACGTAGACTAGAAACTAACCTTTATACCTCGCGGACCTAGCTAAGATGCCTCTTAACTTTAGAAACCTTAGTTTACTAGAATAATTATACTACTATTACTGGAGGTATAATATATAGACTACTACCCTTATTTTTACCTTACTCTTAGGTTTACTTCTTTACTTATTAGGACTTCTAATTAGATAGTACTATATAGATAGCTATTGAGAATTGGAAGGGGAAGGTATTAGAGGGATAGGAAGACCTCCCTAATAGATTCCTAGATAGGTAGCGCAATAAAAGGCGTAACAACCTATAGATAACTAGATTACGGTAGATTGTTCACTTTAAGAGCTTAGATAGTTAAATATAGTTGTATTCTAATGTACGGATAGTCTAACGAGCAATGAGAGGATATTTTAAGTCCCCTTATAGACCTACTAACTGTATTAACAGAAGGGGTTACTAGGAGGGTTTCGTAAGCTATTTTTATTTTCCGTAAAATTTATTTATATAGGAAAAGTAAAAATTTACTTATAGCTATATAAACTAAACGCCTACGTAAACTAACTTATTACTTTTAAAGTGTACCCTATAAATAAAAACCACTATTAAATCTAGTAAAATTCAAGGATTTAAATAGTATATGTTAGCCTTTATATAACTACTAGTTCCTAGTTATAGTTAATTTTAGCTTCCTATAGGGTAACCTAGTTAGCTTAGTTATATATACTATAGCTTTGCTTTAGTGGTAACGTAGGTTATGTGATAACTAACGCTATAACTAACACTATAACTAACGCTATAGCCTAGGTTATAGTAACGCAACTAGGTAACTAGTAGGCCTATAAAATAGTGCTATAAATAGTATTATTTTAACACTCCTCTAGAAAAGTATAAGGTAACTAATTTAATGCCTAATAACTTAGCTCTTTAATAGATATCTAAGTTATCTATAAATTCTAATAACTTTTAACTATAAATCTAATAACTTTTTAACTAGAATTCTAGTGTTTTTATTAGTTTATTATTTTTCGTCTATTTTGTTGATTTTATAATTATATCTAAGTCCTTGTGTTTATAAGGCCTAGTAATTTAATAAATTATTAAAATTTATTATTAGGCAGGGGCTTAGTTAAGCTATCTATAGGTATATCTTTAGTGTTAATATAGATAACCTTAGCTATACCCTTCTATACCTTTTCTCTAGTATAGTTAAATTTTAGTAGGGTATGCTTTATTTTACTATAAAGAGTAGGGTTATTAGTAGTAGTAATAGCTCCTTAGTTATTACTAAAAATTAGGACTAGAGGGACTATAGGTAGCTTTATTTCCTTAAAAAGGTTATAAAGCCACTTAAGCTCCCTAATAGCTTTACATAGGGCATTAGATTTAGCCTCTAAGGTTAATAAAGCTATTGTAGTTAATTTCTTTAATTTCTAGCTAATAGGGCCTTCTAATAGCTTAAAAAGATAAGCATAGGTTAATTTTAAAGAGGTCCTATCTCTAGTAAAGTCACTATTACAGAATCTAATAAGGGTTGTAGTTACAGAGGCTTTAGAGTTTAATACTATCTTAGACCTTCTATAGGTTATAAAATAACCTATAGTGCTAGATAGAAATCTAAGTAAGTGTTTAGAAGCATTTAAGTGCTTTATAAATAGCTTAGATAAAGCTATAGAAAGCCACTAGACTAAAAAAGAGATATTAGGTCTAGTTAGAAGCATTAGGTACATAATAGTCCTTACTATACTCTTATATAGCTTGTGATTAGGGGTGAAAGAGGTTTAGTTATTGCTTATTTTATAATTCTAGGTTATAAGGGAATTTAAATAGGCTTAGTATCCGTTAAATTAAACCTTTCTAGGGCTTTAGAAATATACTAGGACTAGTAAATAGTAATAGTCCCTTTCTTTTAATTTCTAGTAATTTAAACGCCTAGGAAGAATTTAGCTAGTCCACAGTCTTCTATAGAATAAGCTTTATGTAAAAGCTTCTTTAATCTATTAATATAGTTAAGGTCTAGTCCTATTAGAAGGCAGTTATCTATATAAGTCGCTATATATGTAGATGTAGTTAGGTTAAAGAAAACGGCTAGGTTAGATATAAGGGGGTGGAATCCGTGCTTATAAAGAAGATCCTTTAAAGCCTACTACCACTCTCTAGAGCTCTGTTTTAATCTATATAAAGCTTTTTAAAGGAAAATAACCTACTTTTAAGAGGGTTTATAGCTATACTTTTAAGTAATTTAGCTAATTTAGGCATAGCTTTAGTAAATTTAGTAAATCTATCTAGGATTTGTATATAAATAGCTTCCTTTAGCATGCTATTTAAAAAGCCCCTATAAAATTAATTTACTTAACTTCCTAGTTATTAGAAGCTACTAGAGCTAATAATATTCGCTAACTAGGAGGGATGCTTATAGTAGTATAGGTCTTAAGATAATCTTAACCTTTTATTTATATAAAGCCTTTAGTAATAAGGTAGGCCTTGTATTTTAAAGGATTATTTTCTTTATCCTTTTAAGCTTATAAATAAGCCTATTTTTTAGAATCTTCTAGCCCTTAGGGACTTAGTCTATCCCTATAAATTTAAAGGTTCTAGCAGTTAAAAGCTGCTTAAATTTGCTAAAAGTAGCATCTATCTATTTTTAACTATCCTTGCTTTTTAGAGCTTATTTCTAGTTCTTAGGGGTATCCGAGTTATTATTGTTCTTAGTGGATAATTTAGCCTTTTTCTAAGCCTTAAAGCATAACTCCTTAACAAAAGAAGTTATATTAAAATTATTAATATCTATAGCATTAAAGGTTAGTTGTGAGCAACGCAGGTCACAACTAACGCTGCAAGCAACGCCTGTAACTAACGTTACAACAACGCAACTAGGTAACTAGTGGGCCTATAAAATAGTGCTATAAATAGCATTATTTTAACAGCTATAAAGTAATCTATTTAGGCTTACTCCTATAACTAAGGAAGTCCTATTATTTATTATAAGCTAGTAAGTAGCTAAGTATTTAGGCTAATTATATTAAGAGAAAGAGATTACTACTTATAGTATTACTTATACTTCCTAGTTTACCTATTTTATATTACTATTAGTTTATAAATAATATAATATAAAAAGTAACTATTCTATTCTAACTAATAAGTATAATATTATCTAAAACTTCCTAACTAATTTAAACCTTAGTTTATAATAATAAACTAAGAGAATCCCCTAAATCTTTACTAAACTATCTTAAACTATTTTACACACTCCTTAGCTTTAATTAAGGTTATTACCTCAAGCTATATAAACTTAGAGAGCCTATTTATAATAACTATAAGGTATTATAGCCTCTCTAAGGATAAAGTAAGTAAGTTTATTATAAAATTAATAGAGATTTATAACTAGAACTAGTGTGATGGACTGGCCCCTAGGCGGCTGCTATTAGGCGTTAATATAATATTAAGAAGCTTAAGAAAAGAAGAAGAGAAAGTAGGAAACCTATCTATACTATACCCTCCTTATACTCCTTAGCTATCCTATCTATCCTTTCCCTATCCCTTACTATTTTCCCTAATAGCCTTATCTTTAATCTATTTATCCCCCTTTCTTATTCCTTTTATTTCCTTCCTTATTCCTTTTATCCCTTATTTCTAAACCTTCTATCCCCTTATTACTTCCTATTAGCCTCTCTAATATCTATATTTTAGCTAATACTTAGGTAAAGCCTAAGCCCTTATATATATCCTTACTTACCTATCTTAATCTTATCTTAGAGACCTAAATTTATAACCTAAAGTAATAACCTTAAATACCCCTCTTTACCCTATTATAGCTTAGTTATAGGTAGTATATATATTATTATTAGGTAGTGTATATAGTATATATACTTAAATATATTATAGAAACTTATAGAAACTACCTTATTTAGTATAAAACCTTATAAAACCCCTCCTTATTTAGTATATAATATTTATATTATTATATAATATATATAATATATATTCCTAACCTCTCTCTATTACTATAATAACCCCTAGCCCCTTCCCTTACTTATTTATAACCCCTTCTTTATAGTTATATCTCTTATATAAATATCTTATTTTCTTTCTTTTATATAATCCCTTTCTTTCTTTATATAACCTTCCTTCTATAAATATTATAACTCTAATATACCCTCCTATCTTATTACTCCCTTATCTTTCTTATTCTATTTATTTACTTACTAAAAATACCTTATCCTTATTATCCTATTCCTATTCCCTTACTAGTCCTTATTATACCTCTAGCCTATACTATAGGTAAATTTCTTATAAAGAGAGACTTAAATAATAAATAATATATTACTCTTATATTAGTTTTTATCTATATAAACCTTATATTAAATAGTCCCTAACTACTAGTATTTTAGAATATTATCCCTCTAAGAGTAAGAAATCCTATTTTTCTTACTATTATAATTATATAACCTATATCTAGTTAACTAAGTTCTTATTTACTAACCCTAGGCTTTACTATACCCTTAAGGATCTAAAGGCTATAATTACCTTAGGTATATATATTATTATACCTAGTATTACTAAGACTAAGACTATAAAGTAAAAGATACCTATCTTATCCTAGGACTTCTATATCCTAATAGGTAAATAAATAACACTACTAAACTAGGTATAGTTTAATCTAGCTTTACTTTATTTACCCCTTAGGCCCTTTTTTTTACTAATATACTTATATTAAATATAACTAAACTTAATATTATCCCTTTTATAAGTAATAGCCTTTTAGCTAGCTATAAAATAGGAAATATTCTCTAATAGGTTACTAGTACCTTATTCTAGTAAAATTAGTAACTTATAATTAGTATAACTACTATATATAAAGAGTTTTATAACTAATTTATAGTAATAATTAAAGTGCTCTTCCCTTATTATTATAGTAGTAATTTAAGCTATTTTTAACTTATTAAAGTAAGTAATAATTTACCTTCTTACTAGTACTAATATTACTTTTATCTTATCTCTAGTATTAGTTTTATTAACCCCTATTTTCCTTACCTTATTAGAAACCCTTATATTCTTACTATAGCTAGTAGCTACTAAAGAAGTAAGGCTTTATCTTTATATATTTACTATATACTTACTAACTATTATTTTACTTATACTATCTAAAACCTAGGTAAAGGCTATAGCTAGTAATATTACCCCTAGTAAAGATTATTCTATACTCTCCTTAAATATTAAGTAGGATTATCCCTAGCTAATCTATATATAGTAAATAATAATATAGATTTCTATAGTAACCTAAGTAAGCTAGAGAATATAGTAAAGGAAGTAAGATAGGTATTTTTAGGGATATATAAGTATTATTAGGTAATAATATATATCCCCTAGGGTCCTATTTATAGTTCCTCTTATTAGACTAGTTTTACTTAATTAATTTAGTTTATTATTATATTATATATTCTCTTACTCCTCTTAAACTTATTAAAGGCTTATATCTTTATTATATTCTCTAATAGTTCTTATATTAGCTATAAGTAACTTACTTATTTAACTAAAATATTATATCTATTACCTTTACCTAGTATATTTTAGGCTACTAAAATCTATTTTATATAGTATTTCTTAATAAGTTTATTATTATCTTTTACTAGGACTTATTTTAAAGCTAGCTAGGAGTTTTATAGCTTCTAGCTTAGGAAAGGATTATTTACTACTTATTTAATAAGATTTATATAAAAACTAGATAAATACCCTATAGTATATCTAGCTAAACTATAAGTAATATAAGTACCTCTATAATAGTGTATTTTACTATAACCTAGTTAAGTTTTTATAATAGCTAGTTTATCTTAATATTCTTAAGGGAAAGCTATACCTTATTTCTAACCTAAAAGTACTTTACTAAATATTATAAAGCTATAGTTATATCCTATTATTATTACTATATATAAGCTATTATAGCCTAGGCTAGAAGAGTTCCTTCCTAGAGGTATTTTAAGAACTAAATAGCTTTTCTCTTAGGTATTATAGTAAATACTAATAGGTCTAGTTAGGATTAGATAGGTTTTAGATTATAGCTATAAAGTAATCTATTTAGGCTTATCCTTATAACTAAGGAGGTCCTATTATTTATTATAAGCTAGTAAGTAGCTAAGTGTTTAGGCTAGTTATATTAAGAGAAGGAGATTACTACTTATAGTATTACTTATACTTCCTAGTTTACCTATTCTATACTACTATTAGTTTATAAATAGTATAATATAGAAAGTAACTATTTTATTCCTACTAATAAGTATAATATTATCTAAAACTTCCTAACTAGTCTAAACCTTAGTTTATAATAATAAACTAAGGGAATCCCTAAATCTTTACTAAACTATCTTAAACTATTTTACACACTCCTTAGCTTTAATTAAGGTTATTATCTCTAGCTATATAAACTTAGAGAGCCTATCTATAATAACTATAAGGTATTATAGCCTCTTTAAGGATAAAGTAAGTAAGTTTATTATAAAATTAATAAAGATCTATAACTAAAACTAGTCTAGGACTAGTAAAGATTTTAGTAAGCCTTAATATTATTAATAGCTTTTATAGCTTTTATTATAATAGTAATTATAAATAAACCTAGCTATATCCTATAATATCCTATCTTAGTGAAATTATTACTATAGGATCTAGAATATAGTATTATAGCCTAGGTGCCTTATAACTAGTAAATTATAGTATTATTAAATAAGGGTTATTATAAGGGGTTCCTATACTAGGACTTAAGTATAGCCCCTAAACTATAGCACCCTATAAGCACTAATTAAGTAATCTATAACTTATTCCCTTATTAATACTTCTAGGGAAACTTCTATACCCCTTCCTAAATAGCCCTTAGTTAAATATAATATATAGGGTCTAATAAGATAGTATAATCCTATAGAGTCTATAGGTATTTTATAGTAAAAGGGCCTCCTTAGCTAGTAGTAAGTTTATATATAATAAAGGTAAGTCCTAACTATAACCTTCCCTTAAATCTAATAGTAACTAAGAGAGTTATATAATAGTAATAAGCTATAGAATCTATCCTATCTTTATACTAGTACCCTTTCTATCCTATTCCCTTTAAGAGAGAGTGTCTAGTTATTAAGCTTATATACTAGGTCTATAATATAGGTAAAAGTTAAATAAAGCTAGAGTATTTGCTTACCTAGCTTACTATTCTAATATTAAGTAAGGAGTAGTAAAGTATTTTAGGTTCTTATAATCTATATAAATTATAAATAGCTAGAAATACCTTATAACTTTACTAACTATACCTTAAGTATTATAAATAGTATAGTTTCTTTACTATATACTATTAATAGGCTTACTATTCTAAATTTACTTTAACTACTATAGGGTAGTCTAGGTTTTATTATATAAGGACTAGGTATATAATAAAGGCCCCTTTTAGCTTTTTAAAAGCCTTATTCTTCTTAGGCCCTTATTAGAAGGGGATATTCCTTTTAGTAAGTTATATAAGTAATACTACTATCTTAGAAAATCCTTAATAAAGTCCTAGTAAAAGTTTATAAATCCTAGGAAGCTTTAAATTACTTATAACTTTATAGGTACTAACTATTCCCTTATAGCTATAACCTTTACTAGGTTAAGGTAAACTAAATAGCTTACTATAATAATATACCCTAGGTACTAGACTTCCTTTATAGTAAATATAGACTTATTAAGGTCTAGATATAGCCTTACTACCCTTAAGTAACTAAGTATTAATTAGACCTTTACTATATAGTCCTTTCTTAATCCCCTAGAGTAAACTAAGATATTATCTAAGTATACTATAATAAAGTCCCCTAATATATCCCCTAAGGACTTATTAATATAATATTAAAAGGTTACTAGTATACTTACTAGTCTAAATAGGTAAACTAGCTACTTAAATAGCCTAAACCTAGTCTAGAATACTATAAGGTACTCCTTACCCTTAGCTATCTATAGTTTATAAAATACTATATAGATATTTACCTTTATAAACTATTATACCTAGGAGAGAGATTGGAGCATTTTCTTAATTAGTAAGAGAGAGTACTAGTTCTATATTATAATCTTATTAAGGGTATAGTAATTAATATAAAAACACTACTTATTATTTAACTTCTTAACTAGAAGAATAAGAGCTATAGCTAATAAGAAGCTAGTATAAATCTATTCCTTATCCATAAGGTCTATAATTTAGTATTAGATTTCTAAGAGTTAGTTACTTAGTATATTATATAATAGTCCCTATAGTAGTACTAGCTTAGAACTATCTAGGTTCTTATATATTTAAATATAATAGTTAAGAGATCCCTTATAAGGAGGTAAGCTATTTACTTTAGCTTTATTAAATAAGTTTATAAAGTCTACTAGCTCCCTAGTAGTATTATTATATTAGGGCTACTTAGTTATAACTTTAGGGCTATAAGCTATAGTACTAATATAATTTCCTTAGACTTATAGTAATAAAGTAAGTTATAGTGTCCTTTCTCTATTAGGCCTAGCATGCCTCTATAGTATATAGGGATTTAATAATCCCTTAAATAGGTTTATCTATTCCTTACTCTAAGGCTTTAGATATATATAAGCCCTTTACTACCCCTATAACTAACTATTATTTAGCTATATAAATTACTATATTCTATTATTCTAGCTATAGTATCCTAAAGATTATATCTTAGGTAAGGCCTAGGATAATATATAAGTATACTAATAACTCTTGCCTATTAATATTAATCCTAGTATATACTATATAGGTAATTAAAAGGTATCTTCCTAATATACTTCCCTTACTTTATTTTTACTATAGTATAAACCTATCTTTATTTTAGTAATTATATAAGCTCTAGGCTAAGCTATTATACTACTAGTTTACTTATAGCACTATAGTAATTATAACTATAGTTAATCTAAATATTAAGGTATAAGTATATATTAAAGAGTATAAGAACTAAGAATAGTAGTTAATTTATAAAATATTTTATATTCTTTTTAGTCTTTATTTACTAACTATACTTATCTATAACTATAGCTACTAGCTAGCCTTTTACCCTTATATAGGGCTTTACTTAGGGGCTACTTACTTTCTATAGTATTAATATTAACTTCCTTATTAGCGCTTTTCTTATTTACCCTATATATATTAATATTAACCTTTAGTTAATAAAGTAGGAAAAGGGTATATTCCTAGATATAGTAGTCCTTAGAGCTATACTATAAGTAATATCCTTCCTAGTAGTATTTAGCTATCTTTACCCCTAATACCTATCTAGCCCTCTATAGGTTAGTATTCTTCTTCTAATCTTTATCCTTTTTATTTAACTTATTCTTTTTCCTAGCTAGGTTACTATAGCTTAAACCCCTATTATTAGCGTATTTCCCTTATTATTAATTTACTAGGATACTAAATAAGCTAGCTAGGGTTTATATTAGTTCTAATACTTATTCTCTAAAGTAAAAGACTAAATATTAACTATAATACTATAGTATTAGGTAATAGTAGTATAGTGTTTTATTTAACTAACTCCTTTACTAATAGAAATTTCTCTTATTTATTTATTAAGTATATATTATAGCTTAGCTACCTTAATATTATTTACCTAATAAGCCTCTCTAGCTAGGGAGAGTTTCTACTTAAAATAAATAAAGAATATAGTAAATATCTCCCTAGATATTTATTTTATTTAGTTAAGTTCTATAAGAGCTATTTCTTACTTATAGGGGTTTATATATAGGGTCTTTAGGTAATAAAGGAAAGTATCTAGGTTATAGCTACTTAATTCTCTTACCTTAAAGAATATAGTAATATAAGCCTAAACCCTAGGTACTAGGTTTTAGTAAATAAAATCTATTAGTCTTTATTATTTCTAATAAAGTCCTTATTTATATTTTACTTATATTATATTAAGAATCTTTAAGTAGTAAATATATTTTTATTACTATTATATAGGTTACCTATTAGGATTAGTTTTTACTAAATTAAGATTATATTAGGGATTATTAGTTATATAGGAGTATTTAGTATAATAATAGCTTAAAGCATAGACTTTAGATTTATATATATATTTTATTATAAAGAGTTAATTACTCTAGCTTACTATTCTAATATTAGTTAAAGTGTTTTAAATAAGGTATTATAAGCCCCTAGTAGTAGTGTAGTATCTAATAAGGGAGTTAGAGTCCTCTAGCTAGGTAAGTCCTATAGTTAAAGAGAGTCTATTATATAGTTTATTATTTTTAGTAGTCTTCTTTTTAGAACTAAAGGAAGCTTCTTAAATATAATAGACTAGCCCCTAGGTAGCTACTATTAGGTATTAATATAATATTAAGAAGCTTAAGGAAAGAAGAAAGAAGGTAGGAAACCTATTTATACTATACTCTCCTTATACTCCTTAGCTATCCTATCTATCCTCTTCCTATCCCCTACTATCTTCCCTAATAGCCTTATCTCTAGTCCTTCTATCCCCCTTGCTTATTCCTTCTATCCCCCTTCCTTATTCCTTCTATCCCCTTTCCTTATTTCTTTTATTCCTTATCTCCAGACCTTCTATCACCCTTATTGCTTCCTATTAGCCCCCTAATATCTACGTTTTAGCTAATGGTTAGGCAAAGCCTAAGCCCTTACAATTAGCACCTAATAGCTCCTATTAACATTATATTACCCACAGATATATAGTGGCATAGAAAGGGCTAACTAGGAGGTATTAGCTATCCTATAGGTATTACTATCCTTTTCTTAACTTAACTAGGTGGACTACTTACTAGCTTGCTAATTAGCATTAAATAATAGGGATTTATTAGTAATAGGCATAAGTGTAAATATAGCCCTATATAGCTTTAATATACCTATAATTTAGGAGGCACCTCCTATATAAATATTAATAACCTTTATAAAGAGGTAGACTTAAGCATTTCTATAATACTTAAAGGATAGTATAGATCTAATATAGGCTACTATAGCTTTTATCTAATAATAATAATAGGAGAATATAAATAGTAGTTAAAGACTAGTAAAACGGTTTTAGGTTAGGGATTATATATAGTTAAGTCTCTAGAATATTAAAATAAACTATCCTTATAAGAAACTAGACTAGGTAATAGCTAAATATAAGATACTAAAGGTCCTTATACTATTAATAGTTAAATTAGATATCCTAAGGGGACTATACCTTACCTTCTATATTAATTTAGTATAGAGGGTAGTAGAAGATCTATTACTAAGTTAGAAGCTAGCTAATAAGTAACTACTACTAGAGTTAGTTATAACTAATACTAATAAGGATCTCTTTAAGTATTAGGTTAAGGAGATTCTTACTACTAAAAATACCTAAGGTTAGGGATTAAACTATAATATCTTAGTAAAATAGAAAGAATATATATAGCTAATATAAGAACTATTAGAAAGTATATAAGATATAGAGGCACTAGATAGATTTAAGTTATAATAGGGGATATATAAATAAATAATAGTCCTAAAAGGGTATAGTTTAATTTAGCTATAGAAAATTAATATCCTAGTCCTTCTTTAGTATATATATATTATAGTACTATTTATTTACTATAGTAAAGAGTAATTAAAAAAAGGGAGGCTTTTAGGCTAGTAATAATATTTATAGTAATTCTCTATAATAAAGTAAGTAAGTTTAGCTATAGCTTTAGTTAGGCTATAGGTATTAGCTATAACTTACTACACTATAGTAATACTTACCTCCTAGGCTTAGATAAACTATATAAGGTTATTACTAATATTAGTTATACTATAGAAGAATTTAGTAATAAGAGGGTTTTATACCTAGTAAGTAAGTATAGTTTATATAAGTATAAGAGCTTATACCTTAATAGCTTCTTAGGTATAGGCTATACTTATAGGAAAGGAGGCTAAAGACTAGGCCTTAGTAGGATTAATATAGGTAACTATAAGTATACTATTAAAATACTTATAGTAATAAATAAAATCTTTTATAAGAATAATATAGTATCCCTTCTTACTAGTAAACTACTTTATAGCTATAGTTTTAATAGCTTAATTAGTACCTATAAGGGTCTTAAGGTACTTAAAGATATAATATAATTTAGGGTTACTATAATATAAATATATCTCCTAAATATATAAGTAATAGGCTACCTAGTAAGGACTATAAGCCTAGTTTATACCTAGAATATAAGTATATTAGCCCTTAGTATATAAATTATTAATATAAGGGGTATATAGGAAATTATACTCTTTACTATTAGAGATAGCTTTATTATTAGAGTTACCCTTAAAAATATATTTACCTAGGTAGCTTCCCTTACCTAGTATATAAGAAGGAGAAGAAAAGGAGGGGGTATAGTAATAGTAGCTTTAGAAATAACTTTAAATATAGTAAAAGTAAAATAGGAAATAAAGAGAGCTTAAGGGAAGTTAAGAGAAAATAAAAGGAATACTTTAAGGAATATTATAATAATAAAAAGGAAATAAAAGTAAGAATTAAAGGAAGAGAGAAGGAGTATTTATATTCCTAGGAGTAAGGGATTTACTTTAACTAAAATCTAGGCTAGCTATAATATTAAAAGTAAGCTAGGAATAGGTAAGGATAATATATTATATAATTATTTAGTAAGTAATTAGAGATAAGAGAGATATTAGGGTAAAGTTAGGATTTAGTAAGTAATAGGGAGAAGGTAAAAAGAACTAATAATATAAAGTATAGAAATAGCTAGTAATAAATATAAGAAATAAGTAAGCTAGTGTTTTTAGGTAGTAAAGTTAAAGTAAGTAAGGCTATTAGTATAATAGGGAAGGTTAGGGGTAAGGTAAGTCTATAGTAAAAATTTTTATAACCTATATAGTAAGGTTTAGCTTACTAGCTACCCCCCTTACTAGGGGCTAACTTTATATATATAGGAAATATAGCCTTATACTAGGGTCTTATGCTTATTATTTGCTTACTTATATATAAGAGGATAAGGGAGGGTAAGTAAGGGGGTATATTATCGACTTAAGCTAGGAGCTTAGGTTAAGTCTAGGTTAAGGTTAGGTCTAGAAAGGTGTGAATTATACATAAGTTATATAAGGGCAAACATAGGTTAGTGCGTAAACCACACATAAACTAAGTGTAATCCCTATAAATTAGGATATAGTGTAACCTCTAGTTTAGTTCTCTTCTTCTTCTATAAGAATAATAATCGCACTTTGAACGCTTATGTGCAACAGCCATACGGCTAGTTCATAACACAGAGTTCTATTTAGCTATAAATACTTTAGACATAGGTATTAGAGGAGTTTTATTTTAGATAGAAGATATAGAACCTAGTATAAGTGTTGTTAAAATAATGCTATTTATAGCACTATTTTATAGGCCCACTAGTTGCCTAGTTGCGTTGCTATAACCTAGGCTGCAGCGTTGGTTGCAATGTTAGTTACAGCGTTAGTTACCACATAACTTGCGTTACTACTAAAGCAAAGCTATGGCATATATGACTAAGCTAACTAGGCTACCCTAAAGGGAAGCTGAAATTAACTATAACTAGGGAACTAGTAGTTATATAAAAGGCTAATATATACTATTTAAATCCTTGAATTTTGCTAGATTTAATAGTGGTTTTTATTTTAGGGGTACACTTTAAAAGTGATAAGTTAGTCTACGTAGGCGTTTATTTTATATAGCTATAAGTTGATTTTTACTTTTCCTATATAAATAAATTTTATAGAAAATAAAAAATAGCTTACAAAACCCTCCTAGTAAACCCCTTCTATTAATACAGTTAGTAAGTCTATAAGGGGACTTAAAATATCCTCTTATTGCTTATTAGACTATCTATACGCTAGAAATTAACTATATTTAACTATCTAAGCTCTTAAAGTGAATAATCTATCGTAATCTAGTTATCTATAGGTTACTACGCCCTTTATTATGCTAGCATCTAGGAATCTATTAGGAGGTCTTCCTATCCCTCTAATATCTTCCCCTTCTAATTCTTAATAGGTTATAAGCCTAGAAGGCCTATAGATTTACTTTATTACACTGCGTTATTCCACTATAATTACTAGATTTTTAGCTATTAGTTATAGTTTTACTGCACTATAGGCTCTTAGATTACAAAGGAAATCCGCTAGAATTTAAAGCTTTTTATCTACTAGCACCACGCATTATAACATTAGACCTTTAGTGTTAAATTCATTATAAGCCGCACCCGTAACTACTAGTTGTAACCATAACCTCTTTTTAGTGATTTTATTTACTATTGTAACTATTATTAATATTATCTACGCTATAGATACGCTGCACTTCCCTTATTATTATTAGACTTCTAGTATATTATATACTAGGCTTTTTAACCTATTATATTACGTTATACTACACTGTAATTACGTTACGTTACGCTACACGTTCTATTTTACCTATATTCCTATCTATGGCTTTTAGTGTTAACAAAATTTTCCCTAAGAATTTTCACTAGCCTATTTTCGTCCGCGTATACACTAGACTTACTTTTTAACCTTAAAGGCTACCCTATTAAATAGCCTTACTATGTATTTTACGTGTATAACTAGATTATAACATAAGTAATTTTCTAGTACGTATTATTTGTAATAGGAAGAAATTTAGAGATTATATATAGAAAATCTTTTAAGATTTTAGAAGATAGCACTACTTAATTTTAAGGGTAAGGGCCTTGCTATAGGACCTTCTAGACCTGCTATAGGCCCTTCTAGCCCCCTAGGGACCCTAATTATATTAATATAGAAGGTTAATAACCTTTAGCTACCTAGGCTAGTGCTTTGTAATAATAGATGTAGAGCTAAATTAAGTAATAAGGCAAGACCTTAACTGATTTTATTAGGCATAGCGAAGATAATTATATTAAAAATAAGGCTAGCATTAATAATCTTTTAAGTAAATTAACGTAAACTATATTAGCTATACAAGGTCTTTAGGCCTTTTCTAGACCTAAGGAAGAAAATACTAAGGTTCCTAGAGAAGACCTAGCTACTAAATCTTCTATATCTATACTACCTTCTAGTAACCTTTAAGCTACTTTTAATAGAAGTGCTATAAAGGAGTTAAATAAGAAAGTATATTCTATTCTAGAGAGAGCTAAGCTAAAAGGCCCTAAAAATGATAATTAGTGGAAATAAGCCCTAAATATTTAATTTAGAGCCCTAGGATTACCTAAGTTTCTAGATAATCTAAGTATAGTAAGCTAGCTAGCTAACTCTAATTAAGCTATTCTTTTAATAATATTAAGAGATAGCTACTAATTAGGACCTTAAGTAGCTATATATTAGCAAATATCCCTAAAGAAGCCTATAAAGTCCTTATTAGGTAGTATTTATAGAGTGCTAAAATCTAGCGTGGTACGCTATATACTAGCTACTATTCCCTAAATTTTTTAAATTATAAGGGATCTTTAGAGGTATTTTATGCTGATTTTAATAATTTACTAGCTAGATTATAACTTTATAATATAGAGATCACACCTATTAATTAAGTAAATTATTATATTAATATATTAAAGCAGACCTTTCCTAGTTAGGCTAAGAGATAAAGATTTACTATTAGAGCTTCTAGGGCATAAGGACTGCCTATAAATACCCTAAATTTACAGTTCCTTATAGTGGACTTATTAGAAGAATAAAGAGATAAAACCTCCCCTATAGCTAAGGCTCTTAGTTATAAGGCTTCTAATAATAAGGGAAATTCTAAGGACTAGGAGAAGTTATCTAATCCTACCCTAAGAAGGACTCTAACACTAAGAAAGAGTAGGATAAGAAGGATTTAAACCCTTCTAAAGCCCCTAAAAGAAGAAGAAGAAGAGTAGTAATAATAGGGCTAAAGAAAAGGAAAAGAAACTACTTTTGCTTTAGGCTATAGCCTAGCTATAGGATACGTTAAAGAACTAGATTCTAGCAAATCTAGCGGTAATAATAGTAGTGATTCTAAATCTAATTTAGATACTTCTAGTACTACTAGTAATACTACTAGTAAGCCTACTTTTAGCTACTCTAATAATATAGTTAAAAACTCCCTTTTATATAATATAGGTTCTTCTTATTATATTTATAATAATAGGGCTTTCTTTAGGGATTTTAAACCCCTTAACAAAGGTAATACTAGCCCTATAATTACAGCTAGAGGACCTATTTATCCTAAAGGAAGAGGCACCGCTATTTTTAATATTCTAGTTAAGAAAAATCCACTAGAATATAGGCCTTTAGCTTTACTAGATGCCTTATATTTCCTAGTATAAATATAAACCTAGTTAGTGGTTTGACCCACTATCTTTCTAGGGTTATCTTATAAAAACTAGCTATTCCTAGCTAATAAAAGTCCCTATAGGTTATTAGAACCTGCTAAATATAGCTTCTTTTTATAGATTAAAGGGCAAGTAACCCTAAGATTTGCAAGCATTTAACCTACCTCTCCTTTATAGGCTCTTAAAGTTACACTAAATATTAAGCCTATAAGACTTATATAGGTTTTCCTACCCTATAGAGGTTTAAATTCTATAGTAACCTACCCTAGATCCTAAGGAATATTAATAAATTAAAGAAATTAACTCTAAAGAAAAGAAAATTTAGCCTTATATCTCACTAAAGCTCCTAGTTAGGTATCTTCTATAGGGGATTTAGAAGGTCTATATCCTAATGTGTTAGATAATAATAGTAGGTATCTAGAATCCCCTAAGGCCTATAATTCTTAATAAGCCTAGTAAGATAGGGAGCTAGGGATAATAGCCCTAAAAGCTAGATTCTAGTTATAAGAAATTACTAGATTTAGCCCTTCTTTAGCATATTTAACTTAGATATATAGGGCTTCCCCTGCTAAAGAAATTATTAAAATTAGCTAAAGGGATCCTAATTTTTCCGCTATTAAAGAAAAGGAGTTTAACTACTTAGCCTATACGCAAACCAAGGCTATTAGAAGACCTAGCAAAGACCTATTTAGGACTCCCTAGAGTTTTAGATATTCTAGAGGGAGATATAGTTAAAATTAAGCCTATAATATATAATAAGAAGGCCCTAGTCCTTATTCTTATTAACCGAAAATCCTAGTATAAATAGTGCTTTTTATTAGCTAATAAAGAAGGTTAGACCCTTTATAATGCTATTAAGGGCTTCTTTAAGGCCCTAAAAACCAATATAATACATATCCTAGGTACCTTTACTTTAATAGAGGTACTGAAATTAATAATAACCTTTAGTTATAGTTATTTTCTAAAGGAATTTATTTTAGCACCTCTTACCCCTATATTTATAAACAGAATAGGCTAGTTAAGAGGGCTATTAGGGTTATTCTTAACTAACTTAGGGCTACTCTTTAGTGGTCTAAGTTACCCCTTTATCTATAGTCTTATATTCTACTAGCTATAGTGGATTTAGTTAATATCACTACTAATATAACTAAACCTTTAACCCCTAAGTAGCTATATCTAGCTAACTTAGAGCCTAAGACTACCTATAAACCTGATTTTTCTAAGATTAGGGCTATAGGGTCTTATTATAAGGTTCTAATACCTCCGGAGCAGAGATCTAAGCTACAAAAGCTAGCCCTAGGACTATCCTAGTTAGTTACTAGCTACTTAAGGTTCTAATATCTATCTTATTTATATTCCTCTAAAGGTTAGTTATAAAGACTAGCTTTATTAAATTTATAGAGAATATAGGCTCTATAAGGACCCCTAAGCCTTTAGGGAGTTATCCTTTAGAGGGAGGAATTAATAATCTTTATAATCCCTTATAAGATAATCTAGAGGTTTAGGATAATCTAAAGCCTAAAAATCTAGTACCCCTAGAGAGCCCTAGCCCTATAGCCCCTAATAAGGCACCTATAGGAAATCTATTAGCTAATTCTAACGCTATAGATATTAATAATTTTAATATAACTTCTTTTATTAAGGAGTTATGCTTTAAGGCTTAGGAAAAGGCTAAATTATCCACTAATAATAACTTAAATACCCTAAGACCTAGAAACAAGCTTTAAAAAGTAAGGATAGTTAAAAATAAATAGATACTACTTTTAGCAAATTTAAGTAGCTTTTAACTACTAGAACCTTTAAATTTATAGGGATAGACTAAGTCCCTAAGGGCTAGAAGATTCTAAAGAATAGGCTTATTTATAAGCTTAAAAAGGATAAAGAAAATAATCCTTTAAAATATAAGGCCTGCCTTATTACTAAAGGCTTTATATAAATAGAAGGTTAAGATTATCTTAAGACCTATGCTACTATAAGCATTCCTCCTAGTTAGCGAATATTATTAGCTCTAGTAGCTTCTAATAACTAGGAAGTTAAGTAAATTAATTTTATAGGGGCCTTTTAAATAGCATACTAAAGGAAGCTATTTATATGCAAATCCTAGATAGATTTACTAAATTTGCTAAAGCTATGCCTAAATTAGCTAAATTACTTAAGAAGTATAGCTATAAACCCTCTTAAAAGCAGGTTATTTTCCTTTAAAAAGCTTTATATAGATTAAAACAGAGCTCTAGAGAGTGGTAGTAAGCTTTAAAGGATCTTCTTTACAAGCATAGCTTCCACCCTTAATATCTAACCTAGCTATCTTTTATAACCTAACTATATCTATATATATAGTGACTTATGTAAATCACTGCCTTCTAATAGGACTAGACCTTAACTATATTAATAGTTTAAAGAAGCTTTTATATAAAGCTTATCCTATAGAAGACTATAGACTAGCTAAATTTTTCCTAGGCGTTTAAATTACTAGAAATTAAAAGAAAGGGACTATTACTATCCACTAGTCCTAGTATATCTCTAAAGCCCTAGAAAGGTTTAATTTAAAGGATACTAAGCCTATTTAAATTCCCTTATAACCTAGAATTGTAAAATAAGTAATAACTAAACCCTTTTACCCCTAATTACAAGCTATATCAGAGTATAGTAGGGACTATTATGTACCTAATGCTTCTAACTAGACCTAATATCTCTTTTCTAGTCTAGTGGCTTTCTATAGCTCTATCTAAGCTATTTATAAAGCACTTAAATACCTCTAAACACTTACTTAGATTTCTATCTAGCACTATAGGTTATTCTATAACCTATAGAAGGTCTAGAACTATATTAAATTCTAAAGCCTCTATAACCCTTATTAGATTCTATAATAGTGACTTTACTAGAGATAGAACCTCTTTAAAATTAACCTATGCTTATCTTTTAAGCTAGTAAAGGCCCTATTAGCTAGAAATTAAAGAAATTAACTACAATAGCTTTATTAACCTTAGAGGCTAAATCTAATACCCTATGTAAAGCTATTAGGGAGCTTAAGTAGCTTTATAACCTTTTAAAGAAATAAAGCTACCTATAACCCCTCTAGTCCTAATTTTTAGTAATAACTAAGGAGCTATTACTACTACTAATAACCCTACTCTTTATAGTAAAATAAAGCATACCCTACTAAAATTTAACTATACTAGAGAAAAGGTATAGAAGGGTATAGCTAACGTCATCTATATTAACACTAAAGATATGCCTGTAGATAGCTTAACTAAGCCCCTACCTAATAATAAATTTTAACAATTTATTAAATTACTAGGCCTTACGAACATAAGGACCTAGATATAACTATAAAATCAACAAAACAGACAAAAAATAATAAACTAATAAAAACACTAAATTCTAGTTAAAAGTTATTAGATTTAAAAGTTATTAGATTTATAGTTAAAAAGTTATTAGAATTTATAGATAACTTAGATATCTATTAAAGAGCTAAGTTATTAGGTATTAAATTAGTTACCTTATACTTTTCTAGAGGAGTGTTAAAATAATGCTATTTATAGCACTATTTTATAGGCCCACTAGTTACCTAGTTGCATTACTATAACCTAGGCTATAGCGTTAGTTACAGTGTTAGTTATAGCATCAGTTACCACATAACTTGCGTTACTACTAAAGCAAAGCTATAGTATATATAACTAAGCTAACTAGGCTACCCTAAAGGGAAGCTAAAATTAACTATAACTAGGGAACTAGTAATTATATAAAGGCTAATATATACTATTTAAATCCTTGAATTTTGCTAGATTTAATAGTGGTTTTTATTTATAGGGGTATACTTTAAAAGTAATAAGTTAGTTTACATAAGCGTTTATTTTATATAGCTATAAGTAAATTTTTACTTTTCCTATATAAATAAATTTTATAGAAAATAAAAATAGCTTATAAAACCCTCCTAGTAACCCCTACTGTTAATATAGTTAGTAAGTCTATAAGGGGACTTAAAATATCCTCTTATTGCTTATTAGACTGTCTATACGCTAGAAATCAACTATATTTAACTATCTAAGCTCTTAAAGTGAACAATCTATCGTAATCTAGTTATCTATAGGTCGCTGCGCCCTTCATTGTGCTAGCATCTAGAAATCTATTAGGGAGGTCTTCCTATCCCTCTAATATCTTCCCCTTCTAATTCTCAATAAGTGTAATAGACTTAAACTATTTAAGAGTGTGAATTATTATATAAATATCCTATAGATTAGGAGATGCTAAAAAACAATATACTATGCCTAAAAAGAGATATTAGCTATTATTATTAGGTTAAAAGAGATGTAATAGCTAGTGGATAGTTTACCTTATCTATTAAAGGTGTATATGGATTATAAAAGAATTATTAATTCTATAGCTAATCTCTCTAAGGTTTATAGGAAGGTGACTTAATAGGTAAATATCCTATAAGAATTAAATGTGGAATATATACATTACCTAATATAACTAAGATTATAAAGATTACTAATAGGATATTATAATTACTAGAGGAACTTAGATCTAACCTATATAAGGTAGAGAGGAGAATAGGTATTAACGTGACGCTAGCTATAAAGAGTAACTAGTAATAATCTTAATAAAAAGTAAGATAATTATACCTAAAGGCAAAAAATTAGATAATAAAATATTAGAGATAATTAAGATTAAACTTAGGGAATAGTTAAACTCTAAATAGTATAGGGAGATTTTAACTTCTATTATTTATAGTTACTATATAATTCTAACTAAATAATAAAAACTAGTTTAATATTAAGCTCTAAAATATTAAATCTAGGATTATAAACTTTATTATCTAGAACTAGATAAATTACTAGTAAAATATATGCTTTCTAAAGAGATCCTAATAAAACTCTAATAAGCTTATAACACTATAGGGCATTTTAGCTTAACTATAACTATATAAAAGCTTTATAAGAGGTATTTCTAGCTAGATAGAGTAAGAGATATTAAGTCTTATTATTAATCTTACCTTATATATTAGTAAATAGGATTAAGACTACTAAGATCTATACTAAGAACTATTATAGTACTAGAACTATAGGCGCTAGTTATAATAGATTATCTTAGGCCTATTACGCCTAAGGCTTAAAATAGGGACTTATATATATTAATTACTATAGACTATATAATAAGATTTACATTAGGTTAGTCCTATAATAAAGCTATAGGGGATTTAGTTACTTAGATATAGGATAAACACTAGAGCTCTATTTTTAGGTAGCTAAGGGGAATATATTATAATAATAGATCTTACTTTAAGAATCTAAACTTTAAATTAATTACTAGAAGATATAGTATAATAGTTACTTTTAGACCTATCTTATATCTAGCTTCTATAGGACTTACTAAGTAGAATATTTATCTAGTAAAATAATAATTAATAAAGTAAGCTATAGAATAAGATAGGGTATTACTTAATTTATAGAACTAAACTATCCTAGGTATTATAGTTATCTTAAATAATTAGTTTATATTTAGTATTAGAATAACTCTAGTAATATTAATATTAGGATTTAATCTATTTACTAAACATATAGGAGTTAGTAAGTTAGATAAAATAGAATTACCTACCTTAGAGAATAATCCTATATTAATTAGAGAGATAAACTTATAGTATTTAGATTTAAGGAAAAGAGAAGGAATCTATTTAAACTTAAAAATTAATAGTAAAGGGATTTATTAAAACTACTATATTAGTTTGAAGTTAGTAATCTAGTATAGAAAAAATAAATAAGAAGAATAAGCTAAAAGGGAAATTCTATAAGACCTAGGAAAGCTTTTAATAGTGTAAAAGAAGTTATTATTAGTATTATATAAGATTAAACCTTTAGGTAAAGGTCTAGGTTAAAAGATTTATATTAATAATCTAAAGGTATATATTTTACGCTAGGAAAGGCTATAACCTCTAAGACTAAATATATAGGATATAGCTAATTAGGAACTAGAGAAGGAGATATAAAATTATTAAGGAATAGAGAATAATAATTAAGAGTAAGAGAGGGAATAATAGCTTAAGAAACTAGCTTAGTAAATTACTTATAGTGTTATAGTTAATACTATCTTAAAATAGGCTAGTTTATTAAGGTAGAGAATAGCTTAGGTAATAATTAATTATAGATATATAGGGCGGAGCTAGCTAGAACCCTTACACAATACAACCATCTTTATCCCCATTAATCATGGTACTACTTCACCCCTCTTGCCATGAGTCAGTCCATGATGCCTGTGGCGATGCCTGTGGCGCCCGGAGCTGCTGCATTCGCCTTTGCCTGGCATCGTTTGTTCTCCCGACGCCCGACGCCCGACGAAAAACACTTGCCAGATTGGCTTCATGATTGTCCCGCGACAAGTTTTCCTACACGAACCATTGACCGACCCCATGATTATTTGGCCTACATATTAATACTGCTGCGCATTCACCCCGCAACGGTTTTGACATCGCTTTGCTCGCGCGCCATGATGCACATGTCTGTTGTTTTGGCCGGCATTGCCCTCGGCGCTGCCCTGATGGTGATGCTCGTCAATTCCGTTCTGACGTCACTCCGACACAGGGCCAAGGCGAAAGAGCTGGGTTGCAAACCTCTTGTCAAGACGCCTTCCCTGGATCCCAGCGGCATCTGGGCGCTATACCTCGGCTTCAAAGCCTCCAAGGCCAAGAGGTTCCCCGACTTCTTGCAGGAAGTTTACAATCGGTTTCAGGAACGCCAAGGTCGTGCTGTCAGCACTTTAGCTCTCATGTCGCCATTCTTCAAAGGGTCATCTTCACAGCCGAGCCGCGGAATATCCAAACCATGCTGGCGTTGAAATTCAAAGATTTCGGACTAGGTGTAAATCGAACGGAAAACTTTGCGCCTCTGCTTGGAAACGGCATTGTAAGTTTTGTCTTTTTCTTCTTTTTTGCGAGCACAACAGCACGAGCATGCATCATGACTGATTGCCGCTCAGTTCGCCACAAATGGCAAGCAATGGGAACATTCACGCGCTCTTCTCCGCCCACAATTTGTCCGCAGCCAAGTCAGCGATCTGGACCTGGAGGAAAGACATGTCAAGAACATGATGGCAGTTTTGGATCAGCATCTTGGTCGCGACGGCTGGACCGGCACCGTCGATCTTCAGGTCCTATTCTTCCGTCTCACTCTCGATTCGGCGACCGAGTTCCTGTTCGGCGAGAGTGTCAACAGCCAGATTGACCAGCAATATAGCATCAAAAACACCGGCAAGGACGACGGCAGCTTCGCATATGCCTTCGATCGCTCCCAGTTCATCATGGCCATCGCGGCCCGGCTTGGCAACAACTACTGGCTGATGCACACCTCTGAATTTCGCCGCATGGTGCAGCGAGTCCATGATTTTGTGGACTACTTTGTCCAGAAAGCCATGAACAAGCCCTCGGAGAAGAAGGCTGATCATTACGTCTTCCTGAACGCTTTAGCAGAGCAGACGCAGGATCCCGCCGAGGTGCGGTCGCAGCTTCTAAACATCCTTCTTGCTGGCCGTGACACGACCGCCTCGCTGCTGGGATGGTTCTTCCATACTCTGGCCGACGATCGATATCAGCCAATCTATAAGAGACTCCGCAAAATCATTGTGGAAGATTTCGGGCCGTATTCTGATCCTCGTCCAGTAACTTTCGAGAGAATGAAGAATTGCCAATATTTGCAATGGTGTATCAATGAAGCATTGAGACTGTTTCCCGTTGTACCCATGAATGTTCGCACAGCACTGACGGATACGACCTTGCCCACGGGCGGTGGCCCTGACGGCACTTGGCCGGTTTTTGTGCCCAAGGGTACAGATATTGGATACTCGGTGAGCGCTATTTCATTCCTCCTCGCAACTTGCTTGCTGTCCAGTGTCCAGGAACTATTGTGACGAGAATAGTATTGACCACCTCTCTCTCTCTCAGGTTTACATCATGCACCGACGGAAAGACCTCTGGGGTGAAGACGCCGAGGTGTTTAGACCAGAACGCTGGGAGACGAGAAAGCCTGGATGGGACTATCTGCCTTTCAATGGCGGCCCTAGAGTCTGCATTGGTGGGTGACTGCTTGCCGTCATCATTGTCAATCTACTCTCGTTTACTGACTTTCTGATTATAGGACAGCAATTCGCATTAACTGAGATCGCTTACGTTGTTGTGCGAATGATGCAGCGCATCGACGAGGTTGACGGCTCTGCCGCTGGTCCTGTGAAACACGGCTTGACATTGACGAACTGTCCGGCTGATGGTGTCAAGCTTCGTCTTCACTTTGCCGAGCAAGGGTATGGGAGTAGGAGCGACGTGAGATGATGAAAGGGGAAAGCATGGGGCCACAACCTCTTGCGGCCATCAAGTCAACGTTTGCTGGCAAAACCTCTGCTGTTGTCTGTATGTCACTTCACCTATTGGCTCAATCATGTCTGGCGCACACCACTGTAGACTGACAATGTTGATGGAAAACGGCGAAGGGGGGTGCCATTTAGTACGGAGTACGGAGTAGTCCGAGTGACGAAAATTTGACCACCACTTTTGAAAAAATCGTGCGGAGTGGGGTAGGTGAGGAGACTCGCCGGACGTGATTGGACTATCCACGGCGTGCCCTGGATCTATGTAGAGTACCAAGGACGATTTCTTCAAGATCGTCGGCTGCTCGTCACCTCCTTCATCGCAACCCCGTCCTTCCAGCCTCGAGAGAAGAGTTGCGCGCGTGGGAAGCACGCGTGGGAACAACAACAATCAGCAGCCCGGCTGATGGTGATCCGCTGAACTCAGCACAATGAGAGTCACGTGGGCGGCGCTCAGTGTCGTCGCGTCCTTGATCGGCCTCGTCGATGCCACCACTCCTGCTTCGACAAAGACGACATGCACCGCCGGGCCGCGTCTGGCCCACTGGCCACCGCAGGCAGCAAAGGCTCTCAACGACATGATTGCGCGCAATGCTCACAGGGGCCGCTACGCCGTCTTCGACATGGACAATACCAGCTATCGATTCGATCTGGAGGAGTCGCTGCTTCCATTCCTCGAGGCCAAGGGTGTTCTCTCGCGCGACAACCTGGATCCCTCTCTGAGAGTCGTACCATTCGAAGATTCTGCTTCGTACAATGAAACTTTGTACAGTTACTATCTCCGCCTCTGCCAAATCGACGATGCAGTCGGCTACCCCTTCGCCGCGCAAGTGTTCAGTGGTATCCCACTGCGACAGCTCAAGGTCCACGTTGACGAGTTGATGGCGTTGAACGGGACGATTCCGGTCACGTACCGAAAGGAGGGACACTGACAAGCTCCACAGTCAGCCCGCCCAAGGTGTTCCGCGGCCAGGTCGAGCTGTACAATAAACTCATGGCAAACGGCATCGATGTGTACGTCGTCAGCGCTGCCTCGGAGGAACTGGTGCGCATGATTGCCTCGGACCCCAAATATGGCTACAACGTCAAGCCCGAGAACGTAATCGGCGTGACTCTACTGATGAGGGATCTCAAAACTGGAAACGTCACTTCGGCTCGGAAACAAATCAAGGACGGCAACTACAATGAAAGGATAACCTTGAGCTGGTCATGACGCCTACCTTGTGGACACCCGCCGTGTGGAAAGAGGGTAAATGGGCTGCCATTCTGGCCTATATCGACCCGTGGAAAAGACCCATTCTTGCTGGCGGCGATACCCCGGACAGTGATGGCCCAATGCAATTCCAGGGCGTGGATGTCGGCCGTGGTGGCATCCATCTCTGGGTCAATCGCACAGAGAAGTACTGGCAGCAGATTAGCAAAATGAGGAAGGATTTCGCAGAGGCTCAACAGCGTGAAGGACTGCCTGTCTGGGCGGACAAGAACTGGGTGGTCGTCAAGCCCGAAGAAATCCTGTAGATGGGCAGAAGAAACCATGACGGGGCAGAAGCCGAGGTTGTACTCATGTGACCGAGGTTATGCGGCGCGGTTCACGGACAGGCTCCGCTACCGTTAGACTAATTAACTCCGTAGAGCGTCTTCAAATACCCCGCGGGGAAAGCATGACATGGTGAAGCAACGACGGAGATGAAGATTCTGGCAGGAAAATAGCGCCCAAGTGCTCGTCACATGCTCCAATCGTGATTTTGCCGCAACCAGACACTGGGCGATTGACGCTCATGTATATGCACTCCCCGGCTTGATGTAGGACAGGTGTGCTTGGCACCGCTTGCACTGCATCGACTGTACAACTTATCTAGTCGATCTGCGCTCTCAGGAAGCAAGTTGTTCTTCTACCCTTCTACTGGCTGCGACACAGTCACACAGGTGCGGGGTGGAGACTCTGGAGATGCGTCTATGCCACGTCCCCTCCTCCCCTCCTCCCCTTGAGCCACATAGTTCCTACATTATTACATTATTAGTTCCCAGTTCCCGACCCCTCGCAAGCTGGACGAAGACGATGCTCGGAGCCCGCTGCCAGTCTGCGACCAGCCCCAGCCCCAGCCCCAGCCCCAATCTTTCATCATAACCTTTTACTAGTTACTCCTTGCGACAGACAGCCGCACCAGGACAAGGGCCAGGAAGGGCGGCAAGAGAGGCAAGAAGGGCGGCAGGAGATTTCGCCATGCTGCAGATGGCAGTGAGTATATGGACGGCGGTTCTGGCCCTGCCAGGACTGCTCGTGGCACTCTGGATCTTCCAGCTCTTCTACATACCATTCCGTATGCGAAAGAGCTCTGGTGTCACCGCTCCCGTCTTGGCAAGTAATCCATTCCATGGTAATCACCTCCTCGTACCTGGCTCTCCCTAGCCCATCATCATCATCATGTGTCGCTCTCTTCTAATCCATCGTTCGGACCAGTCTTGTACATGTTCCTTGAAGCCGCCTATATGCAGGCCAATAACCGTATGCTTGCGCACTTCAACAACATGATTGCCCGAGGGGACTCAAAGACACCCGACGTCGTGGAACTTCAGTTTAGCCGTCGGCGCATCATCCTAACTCGAGATCACGAGCACATCAAGACCATCCTCACCACCAAGTTCACCCAGTATGGAAAGGGCGAATACATGCACTCCGCCACTAGTCCTTTCTTGGGCGATTCGATTTTACAACTGATGGACAACTGTGGCAAAAGAGCCGCGCTTTGATACGCCCCATGTTCTCTACCGCACGAGTGCGGGATATCGAAATCTTCTCGCGATGGACAGACATGCTCATATCCAAGCTACCACCATCGGGCCAAACGGTTGACATCTGCGATCTATTTTATAGAATGACGCTAGACGTGTCCACGGACTTCCTCTTGGGCGAGACTGTGGGCGCACTGGAAAACCCCAACACTGAATTCAGTTGCGCTTTCACCGACGTGCAGCGCATGCAGATGATTCGTGTTATCTTGTAGTAAGTAATGTATTTTTTTCCCAAGTTACATCTGCATGTAAGACTGTTTTGGGCCGGCCATGATGGGGGTTTTTTTTCCTGACTCACTCCATAGTACTTTCCGTCGTGTACTTCCACTAAGAAAATATCACGACGGCATCAAGACCATTGAGCGCTTCATCACTCCGTACATTGACGCCACTTTGCAGTTGTCCATCGAGGAACTTGAGAAACGCTCCAAATCGGACAAGGACTTTACCTTTCTGCACAACATCGCCCTATTTTCTCGCGATCCCAAGGTGATCCGTGATCAAATCTTTGCCGTTCTCATAGCAGGGCGCGACACGACTGCGGCGACTCTATCATGGGCCATTTACGAGCTCTCCAACTACCCAAAGATTTGGCGAAAGCTCCGTGCTCAGGTACTGGAACATGTTGGTCCGACTCAAACACCGTCATATGAGCATCTCAAAAACCTCACATATTTGACCCACACGATCAATGAAACTCTTCGGCTGTACCCAGCCGTGCCCTTCAACATTCGCGGATGCAGTACGTGGCCACCCAAATACACAGGCGCGAGGCGCCGTCACCGAGCTGGAGCTAATTTCTGTGACGTAGTCGAGGATTCAACGCTGCCTATGCCGGAAGGGCAGCCCGAGATTGCGACCTCGGTGGGGACATTATCGTCTATAGCACCATGGCAATGCAACGCCGAGCAGACCTGTACCCTGCTATTTCTGATACTTTTGCCGACCCTGCGATTTTCAGTCCCGATCGATGGGAACACTGGACGCCCAAACCCTGGCATTATATCCCTTTCAATGGCGGCCCTAGAATATGTATCGGTGGGTGGCCTCCTGCCTTGATCGTTGTTAATTGACTCCCATTTTCTGATTTCACCATGTAGGACAAAACTTTGCGGTCACTGAAATGGGGTTTACATGTGAGCTTACTTACTTCCACGGATAGTGTGCATCGCCATATCACTCGATACTGACGTCAAGAAATCATAGTGGTTCGGCTGTTGCAGAAATTCGAGCGGCTTGAGTATCGCGGTGATTGGAAAGCCCAATTTCACAAGGCAGAGTTAGTCGGGTGTCCAGGCCAGGGTGTTCCAGTAGCATTCTATGGAGCAGAACAGCGGTAAATTCGGGCTCTATCGATTCCCGTTTCAGTCATCAACACGAACAGCTAGTCACAAAACAAAGGAAAGCGGCTTTAAAAACGGTTCATTCTGGGATTTCCAGGTGTATGTATCCCATCATGCAGCAGTCTAGATAAATTTTCCGCTCAACCCGAACCTTGACACAACTGGGGTTCTGGGCCTTTCCATTAATGACTCGGCAGATCTATGCCTTTGTTTGCCATCTTTGGCCTGGATCGTCCGTTGTAATTCTCTTGCTGAGTTTTGACAGCAATATACAAAACAACGTCAAACAGTTCTCTAGCACACCGTCTTCTTCTGAAATAATATCAAGTGTTTCCCATGACTATGCGTGCCAGTGAGTATCCCTCATTCAGGCCCCCGAAAACTCTTCTCAATGGAAGTAGTAGGTTCGACGATGACGAATGACGATGCCCTCCGTCGCTCTTGAGAATGGGGAGAATCTCCGTCGCCAAGTCCATCCGGGCATTTCTCAATCTGGCCCGGAGCTTGCTGATTGTTCCTTGCTGCGAAGAAGATGAAATAGTGCCAGGAGGAGGTATCAAGGCGCGCAGAAGTTGGTATCTTTGCGGCCCAGTATCTCGCCAATGTTGATGTCCACGGATTGGGTCGCGCCTCGCATCGCAGACTCCAACCAGGGAATCTCCTCGCCGTTGACTCGAACCTCGTGGACCCGTAGCTGGAAAGGGATGATGCCCTTCTCACAAAACTGTGGACTCTTTACAAGCTGCAAGACCTGCATCTGGTTTACCATGGAAGTTATGGGGATGTTGTTGATTCCAGGGCGGAGCAATAGATGATTGACGTCCAGAGTACCGGTGGAATGGTCATTCGCGAAGACGTCGAATGTAACGTTGCCCTGTTTGAAAATTTGTTAGCAATTATCAGACAGTTTTGGTGTGTTTTGAAGCGCCGACCATATCTATAGTGTAATACGACGGATTCGTGATGATGGCTGTCGCATTCAACAAGGCTGAGCCCCCGAGAGAAATTCTGGTATCCTTGATTTCCGTTCCTCTCAACATGTTGAGACCTTTGAGCTCTATTGTCTTGCGGAATTCCACGGGATACTTCTTGGCCAAACCAGCTGGCTGGGCGTTTGTTCGTCCGAAAATGTCTATTGCCAGGCTTTCGCTTCGGAAGAACAGTCGGTTGTACTGCGCGAATGCCTCCTTGTCACGGATCATGACCACCTGGCTGATGTTGATTGCCTGAAACCTGTCGGCGCTCGTTGGAGGAAACCGAAGGGACATGAATGGTGCGGCATTGGGTACCCCGGAGAGCGTCAAGTTCCCTCGAACGCATCGAGATTGGCCTTGACCGCTCCATCCGTGGTAATGGTTGAATTGATCTGTATGAGAAGCGAGTCGGGCTTGCACTCCAAGGCATTGATGCCCTGGACCTCGAGGTGCGCGTCGTCGACCTTGTCTTGCGCGGAGACCGGGACGATGACAAAGATGCTGCGTCTCGCAATGGTCAGAAACTGCTTTGCTCCGCACCCGTACCGTTACTTGCATGGTGTCGTGCTCCCGTCGTCACACTTACGTGATGCAGACAACGAGGACAGTGATGCATATCCACACCACGAGGTGCCAGGCCCAGAATCGTTTCAAGTGGTTCTTGAGGGCCCGAGACTTGTGGGTTTCCTTGGATTGGTGGCTGACGATGGGACTTGGCTTCGAGGTGGACATGTTCGGCTTGATATTCTTCGGTGAGATGATGGCGCGAGATGGGGTCTTTGAGTTGAAATGGGCGCGATGAAGAAACGATGGCATCAACTGAACTTGGCCCTGGGGATACGTAATGGACAGGAAATGTTCCTTGTATCCTTTTCTTTGCCAATCTACGAGGCGTAGAAACAGAGAGCAAGGTTCGCTGGATTTGACTATGAAAAAGGTGTATATAAAGGTGTATATAAAAGGTGTATACTATCACCGAATCTGCCAGTCTATGACTTGTTACATGCTGAATAACATGAATGTCACCTGTTCATAGCTCAAGGGACTTGTGCTAATCCTTATTACTGTGATGGGCGGAACGCATGTGATGAAAGTTGGTTGGGGTCGTCACACCTCAATTGTGACCCTCTGGTCCGATAATCAATGACACGACACATGAGTCGTGACCCTCGGCTCCTTCTGATGACACGCGTGTGCATCTGAAGTAACTAGCCCAACTGGCATTGCCGCAAAACAACGCCAGGCTGGCAGCCTGGAATCTACCATTATTCAAGGAGAGATGGAATTGCAGACAGACCTTGAACTTGAATTTCTTTGACATGATCGTCTGTATCTTTCTCCGCAGCTCGGTCAGTTCTCTTCAGGATGGACAAGTCCAGCCCGGCTCTTGCCCATGGTGCATTCGAGCCTAAGTCAGCATAGATGATGGCTTTTAGAACTGTATAATTACCACCCCCTCTCCTCCCCACAGTGGAACGGACTGTCATGGTGGTCGTCTTCAAAGCTTGCTAGGGCACAGAGCCTACCGTTTCGTAACAAAATCTTGCTTGACATGGTTCCTTCCTACCTGATTGACCGTCTGCTATCTACCGGCCGGTAACCCATCCAGTTCTGAACTCATGATTTGTAGAATGACAGAATAGTAATAGCTTGGCACAATCTGACTTTGACTTTTAGAAGCACAGAATGCTGTTCTTTCATGTGTGCGAAGTGCGTTGATAAGATGGCAAGACGGACTGGTGTTTTAGATACGAATTTCAACCTCCATTGCTCCAACTCTATATAAGAATAGCACTAGCAAACAAAACAGCGGCAAGGACAACGATGATTGAGCGTCCGTCTGAAAGAGAAGCCGATCTGCTACGCACGTCTGCATCGCTAGCCATCTTGCACTTCTGACCAGAAAAGTCCTCCTTAGATTGCTGCAGGACCTGGGTCAGGCCGGAGGTAATATCTCTGGATATTTCCTGAGCTTCCGGGGAATCTTCCCATCAACGGCCTGGATCAAATCCTGGGATCTGGTATTGATGGTTGTTATTTGGAGAAGGGTGACGTCGCACAGGCCCAGCTTCTTGATCTTGGCCCTCATGGAGTTCAGATTGATCGTCAGGCCCTGGCCCAGGGCTGTGAGCTCGTGAACCGGCCGGATGAGGCGCACGGAGTCGAGAAAGTCGATTGGGGCCGTGCCGTTGACCTGCTTGCGCCCGTCTTGAGCGCCGAAATCAGGCCGTTGGAAGCCAAGAGGAGGGACGCGGGATCGTTTGCTGTGCTGACTGCTGTGTCTAGCTTCCGGATGCTGGCCTTGACGTTGTCGAGGACATCCGTGATGGTCGCCAGGTCTCGTTTGAGCAGAGGGAATGCATCGTGGGCCAGTGCCTCGACAGCAAGGCATAGGGGATGACGGAGAGCTTCATGTGTTCCTGATTGTAAGGCGCGGAGAATAAGTGCGAAGCGAGGCAAGTGAATAAATGCACGCTTTATTGTCGTCCACTTTATAGCCTAATAACGACGCATGGGATAGATATTGGGGAAGGGGGAGTGAAAAAAAGAAACAACCATGCCTGGAAATCCGGTTCCAAGCAGAGAACAGAAATCGTCCGCTCAGTCAATACCTACTAGTCTCTGCTTGCTTCTTTATAATACCAATCCATGCCATCCCATGGGTTTTCTTCTACTTTACCGAGGCCGCCCTGTTACTACTAGTCTTTGATCTAGTGGCACTAGCCAAGCTCGGAACCACGACATGACCGATTGTCATTTTGCCACTTTTCTGTGGTATCGCGTTGCCGAATCTAGTACATGTGCAATATGTACCAATCTCACATGTGTCGTGGCGTTCTGAGGTGCCCGCCTTTTTCCGCCGCGAAACCCACGGACGCAGAAAATACTACACAGCCAGAGACAGCTTTCACCCAATCCTTGTAGAGTCCGGGACTACGGATTACGGACTAGTCTTCTGTCTGACTGTCTGCCTGTCTGTGTGGTTCCCGAAATTTCACCAGATAATTTCGGTTTCACCTCCCTGCCCCTGCTCCCAGTGCGGGGATGATCCAGATCAAGTCTTATCTATACGGAGGACGGGACGGAGTACAGCAATTAACAACTCGATGCTCGATGCCTGGGTAGATGAGAGATGGATGAGAGTGAAACTATAGCGGCATGTCCATCACGCATCAAATGGCAAGTCGAGCCAGCCAGCTGAAACTCCTGTCCGCTAACACATGTCTTCAGCGGCCAGCCCGAGGATTGAATCCCGACATGGGTTCATTAGGCGAACAGGGAGGGATGTCTCAGCCTTGACCCCGGACGAATGGCGCCAATCATGTTGATCACAAACACCCAGGCAGGCTAATACATATGTACATGTAGGCTCTGGCTGGCCTACTATCTCTGGGACACGTGGAGATGGGGACATTAAGTTCGCCGTCAATGTCCGATGCGACGCGGCACTTTAATCGCTCAGGCCCCTCGTGCTATCTTGGCTCCCATGTGCTTTATCTCTGCCATCGATTTTCAACGATACGGAAGTATTGGCGAACCCCGATATATTTACGCGCTTCCACCGTTGGTTCAAAACGTCCTCGCGTCCTCGCTTCCCTCCTTGAGCCGAGATTGTCTGCTCGCAGCTCTTCTTCTCTTTTCTTTTTTTCCTCCCCCTTCTCGGTTTGTCCGAGTCAACACCGATCAATATGGCTTCACAGGCAGACACTGCTCTGAATCGTGGCCACACAAAGGACTCTCAGCCAGAGTTGGCCATGATTGAGCATCGTGCCGATAGCTCCTCGTCAAAGGAAAATGGCCTCGACGTCCAGCCCGTCGAGAAAGACTTGTTCGAGAATGGCATGGTCAACTTGATACCTATGCCCACGGCTGACCCCAAAGGTAAGCAAGCAAGCAAGCAAGCAAGCTGCGAAGAGTATTCATGGTAGTTGTATCATGTAATGGCTGATGTTGATCCAGATCCACTAAACCTGCCCGACTGGAGAAAAGTCACGGCGATTCTGTCTCTGTGCCTCTTTGGATCCATGGCCGCTGCGGCAGAGTTGATCCTCGGTGCCATGTTGCCAGTCTTCAGTTTCGAATATGCCGATATCAACCCCAAGATTCTAGTTCATGTCCATTTACCGAGCGGCATCAACGGTCTTACCGCCCTGTCTGCGTTCCCAGGACCGCCCATCTGGGAGATTTACCTGCTGGGATCTCTGCCCATTCTCATGATCGGAGTGGCAAACTTTTTCCTCGTCCCGCTCTCCATCGCCCTCGGACGCCGAACCATCCTGCTGGCAACTGGAATGATTGCCCTCGCTGGATGTGTAGCATCGGGCTTCACTCATTCTCTGGGGCGCATCTGGCTTGCCGTGTAATCCAGGCGCTGGGTGCCGGCACGGTCGAAAGCTTGATTCCGTTCATCATCCAGGACATTGTGTTTTACCATCAACGAAATGCCGCCATTAGCGTTGTTTTGCCACGCAGGTATGCGAGACCCCAACTCTCTCAATCTCTTCACAAAGAGACGAGGGCGACACGGAGTTGCGTTCAGGTACATTTGGAAAATCTTTTTTGCTAATTCCTCCCCAAGGGCCTGATCGTCGTGACTCTCGGTATTTCCGCTCCGTACATCATTGGACATGCGAGCTGGAGGGTCATTTATTTCGTGACTGCGGCTGCTGGTCTGCTGTTCTGGATCATCATGTTCTTTGTCCTGCCCGAGACAAAATTCGAGAGATCAGATGACGAACACAGTGAGTTCAGTTCTGTAACGTAGGGGCGAGGGGAGTAGTACGTTGGGATAATGGAAACTAACCCCTTGTTTTTTTCCAGAGGAATTCCCGCGACCCTCTCCGACCCGGTCAAAACCGTCCAGACATCGACCATGACAAGTATCCCGCCCGTACTTGGAAGGAGGACCTTCAGCTGTACCAGGGACATGCCGACTGGAACGCAGGGCTCTCGGCCCTGTGGGACAGTCTGCGCACCTTCTTCTATCCTCACCTGTTCTTCATCACCATGCTCAACTCTGCCGTCATTGCCGCCACCCTCGCGGCCGGCTATACCATCGCTCCCCAGCTGCTGACTGCGCCGTGGAGCTGGCCGTTCTATCATCTGGGGTTCTGCTTGTTCCCCGTCATCGTGGCCGCCGTCGCCTCCTTCGTCGTGTCCGGGTGGGGAGCCGACCGCTTCGCCAACTGGCTGGCCAAGAAACAGGGCAACCGCGATCCCGAGATCCAGGCTCTCAATCTCCTTTTCCCATGTGTCATGGGTGTGACTGGCTGTCTTCTCTTTGGGTTTGCCGGCGACAATCCCGAGAGGTTCCATTGGCTGATGTTCCTTTTCGGTATCGGCCTGATTGCCTTCGCCTTTCTCGCCACAAACACCATTGGCATCGTGTACGTCTTGGAGTCCCATCCCCAGATGGCCGGCCCTGCGCTTGTGAACATTGCGTCTTTTCGCTGTCTTATTGCGTTTGTGCTTTCCTTCCGAGTCTCCGAGTGGGTCGCCGATCTGGGCTATTTGAAGACGTTTAGTATATACGCAGGCGTCCTCGCAGCCTTCATCTTGTTCATCCCCATCATTTATCTTTGGGGAGCTGATTGGAGAAAACGCTGGCCTGCTGGGCCTTCAACCCGTGCTAGACCGGTGCAGCAGCAACAATGATGGGAGAGGGCTTGGTGGTGCCCGGGATAGTTTTGGTGGCAATGGTTTTCGGAAGCTACGGGCGGCATAAAAGTACGCCAAGTCTCATGAGAGATTGGCGGATGTCCGATGAGCACACACATGAGGGGAAGGGTGTTCCGCTCAAAGATGCGTCGGGCGCTGTACTGTTGTACATGAGTCACCCCTGCTTGAGTAATTTACGAATAGACTTGACGCATTTGTGGAACAAAACTTCCATCACTACTGTTGATATCACGTCACACTAGACTTTGTCTACATGATACAAGGCTGAGGCTGAGGTAAAGAGTAAAAGGTTAATTATCAGGGACTCGAATCGACGGCTATTCTATTTGCTTCCTCAGAGTTTCACCTTACTCTGCCTGGCAAGCACAAGCCCAAAATATGATTGACATGCATGTTGTGTCCGAAGGAATGAGAGAATCTTCAGGACCAACACCAACAGCCCGGAAGGTTTTCTGTGCGGAACAAAAAAAAGTCTCGAGATAAGGCATTTCCAAACACAAAAGACTCTACTTTTTGCCCCAAACAAGGGTGCGTCAAACTGGATGGCTGGAAGGGCTGCCCGAGCATGAATTGCTCCAGGGCCCTTGGCCTCAAAGCTGTGAGCCTCGTGGTCCCAGCATGCGCCAGACTCAACATCCTCACAGAACTTGTAAAGCTTCTTGTCAGGCATGTGGCAGAAGGTCCTCTCCGGGAACGAAACCAAGCTGGGTCCCACAGAAGTCTCGCTGTTGCACAGGAAGGTGGCGGAATGACCATGGTGGTGGGACTGGATGGATCGCGTCTCCATGACCATTGATCTTTTCTGTGGTGGTGTAGCAGTCTTGGGCTTCTTGGCCTCCTTCTCGGCCTTCTTGGCCTCTTTCTCGGCCTTCTTGGCCTTCTTCTCGGCCTTCTTGGCCTCCTTCTTGGCCTCCTTCTCGGCCTTCTTCACCGCATCTCTCTCTTCCTGGTTGGAGCCATCAAAGTACTTGGGCTCCTTGTTGTTGTAAAAGGCGAGGGCCGTGTTGTTTCCCTTGCAGTAGCTTAAAGGTGGTTTGTTGTTAGACATGACCAGATCATGGATGATTCTTAGGGAGGAGCAAAAGAAGCACACGAGACAAGACACATACTATTGCTCATCGTTTCCGTTGCCGGAGAAGCCCTTCTTGAACTCGGGAAAGTGGATTCGAATGCCCGTGGAATATCCTTGCAAGTAGCCCTTGGCACCCAGCCAGACGCAATCAAGCTTCACCGTACCATTTTCAACCTGGGCGTCAATGTCCGAGTAGTACCTAGTAGTCATCGCGGGGTCAGAACCGTCACAACATGATGCTCGCCACATGGACAATTGTAGGAGCACGGCGGCCGGCTCACCATGGTTGACAGCAGCTATGTGCCCAATTTCCGACCCAACCATACTGATCACCACTAGGATATGTCACGCCGACTGCCGCAAGGCACACTGAGTTTGTTCGTCCCGAGAGCAGCGCATACGCAGGCTGCTGCTTGATGGGCCGGACTTTGTGAACGCAGTTATCTTCTCCGTCGTCACACTTGACGCGGTCCATTGATCTTCAAGGTACTTCCCGTGATTGTCGAAGACTCGTATGTGCGGCACGGTGCCGCCGGCGCCCTTGAGGGGTCGTGGCCTTCGTTGCTGCCTGCGCCGTCAAGACCAATCTTGAAAGTGTAGTGTATCACATGTGATTCAGGCAACACCATCTTGTCAAGGGCGAATGCGACAAAGCCCAGGCTGGTGCCAGTGAAGAACGAAAGGGTAGAGGCTGTGCCGACGATGGAGCCGAATCCGATGAGCGAGGTAACCAAAGCCATGGTATGTGGTCACCGGCGGCGAGAAAGGGCCGGCTTGTTGAGGGGAGAGTAGAACTGAATGAATGAATGCCTTGATTGTCTTTTCCATGGGCAAAGTGACGCTTTATATACTCGAAAGAAGGCTTGCGAATTGTATCATGCATCTATCTATTCCACCAGCCGCAAGCGCAATATCAAAAGAGGCACGCACCCTTGGATGGCGACAACTTGGAAAGGCGTCGTCTTCCTTGCCATCAGCCACCACACCACAACAGTTCCACGTGAGCATTATGCCCGAGAAAAGGCAAAAAAATGGAAAAAGTCTACTTTGCCGACACTTTACCTGTTGGCTTAGACGAAACTTTTGCCGGCTGCGATTTAGGTTATTTACAACCTTGTCGTCCAAGTTCCACTTCACAAAGTTTCTTTCGTTCTACCTGCATTCTGGACCAATTTGTGGCAACTCGTCAAGGTTCCCAAACTGTCACGCGCGCTGTAGTCGGGTTAGTACGCCGCGATGGCGCGGAGAGCTTCGCTGATCAACGAAGCCATCGCGGCAGAACTTACGACCGGCCTCCTCTACAGCCCGCAGCCAGGAGTTGCTAGTGCGAACCAGGGGAATGGGCGTAAAGTATGCTGACCCGATGTTTCAGCATGCCGCATGAAGAACATGCGATTCTGGTGACGATGGCACGCCTAATGGGCCACTTTTCACCTTGCCACTCGGCATCTCGCCGGCGTGCCGAGTGATTGTTTGTGATCAAGTTAGACGTGGACTAAAAGGGGGAGCCATGTCTGCGCTTGGATTGGTTGGCCTGGTTCGACTTCTCGGGACGCCAGCGGAACAATCTGTCCGTGGAGAGGCAGATATGTCAACAAGGAAAACCTTGACAAGTCACCTTACCCACTCCCGAGTTTCTTCCAACTTGGTGGCGGCAGTGTGCCGAGGTGCAGTGGTGCAATGGCCGCCACAAACATGGCAAGTCTTGTTGTGGCCGTGAACCAAATGTCACGAGGCGGATACCATGACAGCACGCAATACGCCGACCGACTTGACTAGTCAGACTGCCTGGTCCTCACGTGAAAACACTACAAATCGATACGTATTTGAATATTTGATAGAAACCATGGAAATATGGAACCGGGCACAGTTCGGTCCGTTTTTATTGCCACTTGACTGTTTCGCCATGCGCCATCAATAACAAATTCGCGCACTCCCGAGCCAGCGATTTGATGGAAAGTTGAGTTAAAATCATGGCTACACTATCCTTTTCCCCGCCGTTCTTTTCCATCTCCATCTTCACCACTGCGTTGAAATATTGGCACTTCAGGTGACCGCCTCGCTGCTTGCGAGCTGATATCGTTCCTTGCAGGGCAAGTCAACAGATCTATTTCACAAAGCACGACCCATTGATTTGGCTTTTCAGTGGCCCACCTGCTAATTCTGGCGTTGCCGATTCTAACCCTAACCCATATTTTACCAAGTGCAAGTGGCGTGGCATCCATGATGACCGCGACCCGTTGGTGGGGATACGTCGTGTTGATATCCCGGCCTCACTGTCTGTCACCAATTTATTTGCAACACCCACCCGGTGGAGAAAATGATTCCATACACATACGCGTGCAGAGACACAAGAGACACAAGCGCCAATTTGGTCAGCTGTGATACCGAGCTTTTCCATATTGTCCAAGACAACGTACGAGGTCGACTGTCGAAGGGACAGCAAATATGCGCCTGAGCCAATTCTAATCGCGCCTGGACGGACAAGTACAGAAGAAACCATTAGTACAGTATAGTAATATTTGTGCCAGATGGTTGAACGACGGTAAACATGGGGTTGGGTAAGCGTGTGCGAGCCCATGAAGAGCAATGAATCGTGCCAAAGAGGCGAAGAATAATTAGAGGCATGTTTTCGGCGAGAACTAGGCGGCGCAGCTGCGTGGTCTTGCTCTCGGTGAACGGCCAGTCTCATGACCAGGTGCTTTCGCGTCCGACGCCACAGATCGCCACGAGGAAAGTAAAAGTGTAGCGCGTGCTGAGGGAGTCACGTGCCGAGTCCTGCCACGGGGAAACTGAAAGGGCGAAAAAGAGCGGGCAAAGGGTCTAGGCAAAAGATATCTCTCCCGCCGGGAATTGAACCCGGGTCTCAAGCGTGACAAGCTTGCATACTGACCACTATACTACGGAAGATCAACGGCTTTTAACCGTCGTAGTGCTTGGTGGTGTTCGAGCAATGTCCATTGGACCCTAAATTCTACTCATCAATTTGGAACCAGCAAGAACGCTTTTCGTACTGAAAAAATTGATCATGTCGCCAGGCAAGTAAGCAGCACCATGTGAAGTACGGAAAACATACGATACCACGGTGATACATGCCGTCAATTGACACAAATACTCGGAGCAGTCCAACCCAAAGACAAGCGTCAGCCTATCGGGCCAGACAGTCTACATATAATTCTTTATTTGAGCCGGATACGGCCAGTCCCCCAAGCCTCGGGGCGCTCAAGGACAATTCGAGGATATGCCCGGTTCACACGGAACCCGATAAACGTGCATCATCGACTTTGAACCAAGCCAAGTTGATTGCTAGAAATTATCCCGCTCATCAATATTGTCCGACGTGTCTCCTTTGATTATCCCGTCAATCACTGTCGTTAGGCGCGAGCTCTGGTCATTGATCAATTGGATCGTCAAGACCTTTGATCGTCAAACAGGTCTTCAGTCCTTTGATTAGTCATGTCTTCCGTCACTAATAAAATGATTCATTAATCGATCTCTTCTGACGTTGATCTCTTTTAATGATGAAATCTCCGATCACTAATCGTTGAAGATCCCGCTGATCGTCACCCTCTGATAATAGATCTCGCAGAAGCTATAAGGGCACTTATTAGTGTATTGTTGGGCCTGGTATGTGGTAGCGCCGCAGGCCGTAATGACTCACACACTCTTTTATACATTGTTGTACTAATTCATCCACTGGGCAACCACCTCGCCCAGCTCCAGCTGCTGCTACCGTACAAAGGAAAATAGAGTTGCTTTTGACACAACTTCTTTCCTACATTACTTACACGTTAAGCTTTATTTTATGTCTCCATTGTTTTAGGGTAGAAAGCTACTTACGCAACGTTTCTCAAAGTTTACAAATGCTTGGGCTTGGTGTGAAACCTCTTGTACAAGTTCGTCCACCTCTGCATCTGTCATCTCACGTCTAGCTGCTAATGGGCTTGCTAGAAAGGTGTAAGTGAGCGCAAATACAAAAGGTATAGTGAATTTCATTTTGAAAAAAAAAAATTTGGGGGATATGAGGATAATTTGTAGCAGGACAGGAACCTTCGGAAGGGGCGGTGTTGGTGATTAGGGTGGACCTTGCCCCGATGTGTGATTGTCAAAAGGTAGGGGTGAAAAGGTTGTTGAAAAGCGTTCATTTTGATCAATCAGAGGTGCAGACGGCACCTGACTTTTGTACCTAAAAGGTACACAGTGCGCTATAGTACTATCTAGCTAAATTAGGTACTTCTAATACATCGTATCCACCGTTATCTTAAGGAGGGTCTTATCTTTATTAATATGGTTAATATAGCGTGGTTAAAGCCCTTACCCTAATACACCCCCTAGCTAATAGTCTAAATAAAGCTATAGGTTATATAGGTTATATGGTATCTTAATAGAATTCTAGTGTTTTTAAATATTTAGGTATTAATTATAACCTAATTTTATAATAGAATTCCTTATGTATTAGACCTAATAGAGGCTTTATAAACCTATTAGTAAGTATCTGTTATGGACTCGAGCTAGGAGCTCGGGTCAAGTCCGGGTCAAGGTTAGGTCCGGAAAGGGTGCGGATTGTGCGCGGGTCATGTGAGGGCGGATGTAGGTTAGTGCGCGAACCGCGCACTAACTAAGTGCAACCCTATAAATCAGGATATGGTGTAACCTCTAGTTTAGTTCTCTTCTTCTTCTGTAAGAATAATAATCGCACTTTGAACGCTTATGTGCAGCAGCCATAAGGCTAGTTCATAACAGTATCTTAGAAGTCTTTATCTAATTAACCTTAATATTACTAAGGGTATATTATTCTTAAATCTATATTTAATTTATATTAAGATACTTAAGGCTAGTTTAAAGCCTTCCTTCCTTATATTCTATAATATAAATTATTTACTTATTATTATACTAGATAATTAAGAGAGGTAGTATATAAACCTTAATATTATAAAGTAGTCTTCTTAGTAATATATATTCTTTTATACTATAATTTAGGGTAAAGAGTATTACTTCTATACTTAAAGTTATTATATAATATTACTTACCTAAGTTCTAATCTATTATAGCATTATATATAATAAACACATAACCTTAGGTTAACTTCCTAGTATTAGGGTTATTACTAAGAGAGGTATTAGTGCTTAAGAATAATATATTTAAGCTATTATGCCCTAAGTATTAGATATAAAGCTTCTTTATGTTCTATATATATCTAATAATGCCTTTTGCAAGCTTAATATACTATATAGATAGGTTAGTTATAAAAGAGGCTAGCTTTAAAGCTATAAAGGCTATATGTAGTTTTCTAATAATATATAGATATACTAATAATCTAATAATAGCTCTATATAGCTTAATATTCTCTTTAGTAGCTTAGCTATTATTTAGATAGATAGTAGCTATTTAAAGAGAAGTAATAGAGCCCTTTAAATTATCCTCTATAATATTAGGAATAAATTTCTATGTAATCTTATAGATATAGGACTCTTAAGATAGCTATATCTCTTTTATAACTTAATTATAAATAATCTTAATCACTAGAAACCACTTTAATTTGCCTTAATCCTTAATATCTAGGTTATTTATTAATTAATTATATAGAGCTTTAATGTTAGAACACGCATGATATCAACCGCGCTTGGCAGCCGCAATTGTGTGGTTGGCAGAGTGGTTAGCCCGCGCGCGGGCCCCACACGCGACCCACAATACTGGCCTATAATAGGGTAGGGCTTGTGGTCACGTGACCCACATAGCCCCTTCGCGCTTTATATCTTACAAGAAGAACCCTTACTTTTGCCCTCTCTTTTCTCTCTTTGCTTTATAGCTTAGAATAGATAATTAATAATAATACTATTCTTAAGGCTTATAATATTAATAACCTAATATTAGGCACCCTATGTAACTAATACTAATTAGTAGTTAACTTTATAACCACTCCTAAATGCACGTAAAAATCGTAGATTAGTAACGTTAATAATAAAGAGACTTTCCTAGAAGTAATATAATCTAGCCCCTTTTATTAAAGTATAAGAGTAACCTTATTACTATAAAATCCTTAATTATACTAAGGAAGAAGTTTATTCTAGTCCCTTAGTTAAAGTATATAAGTAGCTAGTAATAAATAAAAGCTTAAACCTTAAAGAAAAGTTTAAGTTTAATAATAAAGTCTATTTTATTATTCTTTTTCTTAGTATATTCTATTATATATAAAGTTAACTACTTAGCCTTATAATCCTTTATAAATTATTCCCCTTAAAAGTAAAACTTTCTTACTAGTCTCTCTTACCTAAAAAATATAAAAATTTTCCTTATTCCCTTTCTCTCTAAAGGCTATAAGTTATAATAGCTAATAGAAAGGAACTAGTATAAGCCCTTAAGAGTTAAGAAGGCTCCTAAATAGGAGATAGCTTTACTAAGGTAACTAAGTAGCCTAAAGGAAGTAAAATAAATATCCTTCCCCTCCTATATATCCTATAGCACTTCTATAAGAATATTATAGGAAGGCCTATAGTAGTCTCTTTAATCCCTATATAATATACATAGAGTATAGAGGAGGAAAGACCGTTATAGTAAGGGATGCTATAGCAGTAAGGGGAGGATTAGCGTGTAGCTAGATTAATCTTATTTAGTAAATTAAGGGGAGGTAGAGGAGGCTCTCTTATTCTAATTTAAGGGCCTTAGATTACGGGTTATTATTTTCCTTTCTTTTACCTACTATGCCTATATAAGTATCTTTATTCTTTTATTTCCTATATCCCTAATTAACTATAATATAGTCTATTATTTTTTTCTTCTTTCCTATTAATATTATATATTAATAGTTATATTAAAAGAGAGAGTTTCTAGTGTTAGAATACGCATAATATTAACCGCGCTTAGTAGCCGTAATGATGTGATTAGCAGAGTGGTTACCGCGCGCAGGCCCCACACGTGACCTATAATGCAGGCCTATAATAGGGCAGGGCTTGTGGTTACGTAACCCACATAGCCCCTTCGCGCTTTATATCTCACGAGAAGAACCCTTACTTTTGCCCTCTCTTTTTCCTCTTTGCTCCGCAGCTTAGAATAGATAATTAATAACGATACTATTCTCGAGGCTTATAATATCGATAACCTGATATTAGGCACCCTGTGTAACTAACATTTAAATTTAGTTATAAATTTATTAGGAAATATTACTATAATATTATTTATATAGAAGAATAGAATTATTCTATCCTTTATAAAGATATATAGGTTTTCTTTTCCTTAAATAAATCCTATCTTTAGTAGGAATTACATTAGATATAAGAACTATTATCTAGGAGCCTCTCTTAGACTATATAATGCTTATATTATTTTCTAGAGATAACCTTTTGCCTTTAAACCTTCTAGTAGTTTATAAAAGATAGGTTCTTTAAGTTTTATATAAGGAAGGCATTCTAAATATTATATTATTAGGTATTAAAATTATTTATATAGTAAATAGTAAGTAGTATTTATAAAGATTATAAAGTAAGTATATTAGTGTAATTATTAAGGTTATCTTTTAGTTATTAATTCTCTTATATAACTATTTATACTTTAAACTTTATAATTATACCTTTTTATTAGTTTTATACTTAAATACCTATCTAAGGTTAATAATTTCCTTATAGGAATTAAGATTAAGTGCTTCTTCTAGGATATCTTTCTAGTAATTTAAGAATAAAAGCTTATTAACTTCTTTTATAATTACTTCTTTCTAGTAGTTATAATATACTAAAGCTATTACTTAATAATAATAGGTAAGTTCTAGAGGTATATCCTTAGTTCTAAGGCTATATTAAGCACCTTATAATATAGTAGTAAATATAGAATAGAATTATACCTAATAAGCTTTCCTAAATTCCTTTTATTAGTATTTTCCTATAATAATATTATTAGGGTTAATGCCTTTACTATAGGAATATAGACCTTTAGCCTATAGATTCTCTAGGCTCTTACTACCTTTAGTAGTAATTTTACTAGTATTATTAGTAGTCTCTATATATTTTATTATTACCTTATATATAAAGTTATTAAACTCTTAGAAAAGTATATTATCTCCTTATAAGGGAAGTTCTATATTCTCTATAGAAATAGAATACTTATAAGAGGAGTCTAGAGGGTTAGAAATACACTAGAATAGCTCTCTTCTTACTATAAGGCTTATAGTAGTGTTTTTACTTTAATCTAGTTATTTTCTTATATTATATTTACTAGTATTAAAGAGAGATTATTATTTTCTTTAAGATCTATTCTAATAAAATCTTAACTAATTTCCTTATTAATATCTTTAGCTTTAAGCTTTTAAGTAAATTAATTATTAATATTTTCTCTTTCTAAGCTATTATAAGTTCTTCTTCTAATTTAAAGAAGGTATTCTTATTAAATTAAATATATACTAATATAATTATCTTCTAATTCCTTAATATTAGAACCTAGATAATATACTATAACTTTCCTTTATATCTAACTAAATATCTAATATAAGCCTTTTACTTAAGTTAAGGTATTATATTATTTAATTTAATATGTTTAAGAGCCTTTATTATTATAGGAAAAGCCTTATAACTATAGGCTTAAAGGTAACATATTAAAGGCTTTTAGTTTTCTAATATCTATAAGTAAGTAAATATAGTTTTCCTAGCCTAATTTTACTACCTCAGATCTCTTTACCTTACTATTCTAACTAGGTATTAAGGAAGCTAAATTATACACCAAGATACCTAATAAGGCTATCTAATCTTATATTTCTCCTATAAAGAGAGCTTTCTTAATATTATTATATAAAAGTAAAGCTAAATCCTAAATTATATATTTAGGAAGCTTATTATTATATAAAAATAATCTTAAATCCTATCCTTAAATTTAAATAAGTAAAAGAAATATATTAAGGTTATAAAGTATATAAATATATACTAATACCTATTACTATTCTAATAAGCTAAGTTATAATAATCTAGATTAATAGATAATCTATAACCTAGGCCTTAAGGAGTCCTTCTAGTATAGCTTTTAATCTCTAGTGCCTTACTTTACCTATAGTATATATTATATATTATATATAACTAGGTCTAGTTAATTTAATACCTAGAGTTATATTTATAAGCTATATAAAGGCCTCTATACCTAGATAACTATATTATTAATACTATAGGTTTATATCTCCTTTTATAGGAGGCTTTAGTAGTTTAGAAGCTATGTAAGCCTTTTTAGATCCTTAGATAGCTTTAATAATATAAAGAGATTATTAACCTTATATATCTTAGCTATAGGATATTTTTCTTAAACTAGTATATTTTTCTTTTAATCCTAAAAGATACTTACTTTTATTATAATCTTTACTAATACTATATTAATATAGAATTCTAGGATAAATAGAGTATCTTCTAGTATAATAGTCCTTATACCTTATATAATAGGATCTATAATTATAATTTATACTATACCTTAACCTCAAGCTATATATTGTGTGCCATAAGATGCGCGCCTAGAAACACGCGATCACGATGATAAGCACTAAGGATTATTGAGATAGATAACATAACAAGGGATAATAATATTAGTTATCTAAGTAAGGGGACTATTTAATCTATAAAGAGACTGCCTATAGCTAGATTCTTTTCGTGGCACCTATGCACTACAAGATTCTTAAATTAACCCTTAAGTTTCACTAAGTTTTATTAAGAAAATACCTAAGCTTATAATAAAATAAACTAAGATTATTTCCCTTATTTAATTAAGATAGCACTTCTAATCTAATAGACTATTTAATCTAGAGTATCTCTATATAATAAGATATCTCTAGCTATTATTATAATTAATATTATTAAGTTAATTAACCCCTCCTATTATATGTAAGCTATAGAGCTACTTATAACTATAGGCTAGTATTATATCTTTTAGGGTATTATTTTCTACTTAATAAAACTAGTAAAGAAATATAGTCTTAAATCCCTAGGACTTTTGCTTTTATTTAATTTACTATAAACTAAGATTAATTAAAGTATACTTTTAGCTATAATTCTTAGCTAATACTAAACTAATTTATATAAAAACCCTTTATTTTATTTTTATTATACTATAATATAAATTAAAAACCTAAACCTAGACCCTAGAGAAGCTAAGGCACTAGTTAGAGGCTAGCTAATCTAGAGGAACTAAGCTAGGATAAGGAAAAGAAATTATATTATAAGGAGATATTAGAAATAAGGCTAACTAGCTTAGGAGAATACCTTATAAACACTAGCTAAGCTATTATGCCCTTACTAAGACTCTCTAAATATAAGGATCTAAAATAAAAACTACTATTTAGTATTATAAACTATTTAATCTTAGGACCTATAGCTAATTTTATAATAATTTAGCTATATAGTAGGATCTTATAGATAATTATAAGAAGCTATATAATTATATTAGTAATTCTTACTTATAGGTTATTTATAACTATAGATATTATCTTATAGAAAACTCTTTTTATAAAATCCTCTCTAGAATTAAAGCTTTTAGTTAAATAGTTACTCTCTTATAAGATTAATTAAAAGCGCTATTATCTAACTCTATGCCTAATTATTTTACCTTATCTTATTCCTACTAATTAAGTAAAGTAAGGTTTACTAAGTAGCTAAGCTATCTAAAAGAATTATAGGATTTACTATTACTAAGTACCCTAATTATAAGTAAGGAACTATCTAATCCTAAAATAGTTTTAATACTAACTTATACTTACTCTAATAGGCTATTAGGAAGGACCCTAATATTAAAGGAAAGCCTCTAGACCCCTTAAAGGGCTTAATATAGAGACCTTTATAAAGATCCTTAGGGAAATAATAGCTTACTAATTATCCCTTATTATAATATAAAATAGATATAATATTTAGTAGTTTATAAGGAAAATATTACTAATTTTATTAAGGACTTTAAGGCTAAGATAAAAGTAATATATATTCCTAAAAAGAATTAGTATAAGATACTTAAGTATAATATTAACCCCTAGATTTAATAAGTAGTTAAGATATTAATAGTGTTATATACTTAGGTAAAATTAAAGGAGAAAATACTCCTTTAGTTTAATACTATAAGTTAGGACTAAATAGAAAGCACTAGAGAATAACTTAAGGATCTTAATCTAATATAACTAAAGTTTATTAAAGAAACTTACTACTAGTTATAGAAGTATTAAGCTTTAATATCTAATATAGACCTAATAAAATAGTAAATAATAATAACTTAGTTAAATTATATCTATAAGGCCCTCCTAACTATTTAATCTTAAACTTTATAGATTAAAAAGGGTATATATATAAGGAAGTTCTAGTTATATAGTATAAAACCCTTTAGGTAGCACTTAATATGTATATTTAAATATAACTAGAGCTTAAGAATAAGGGCCCTAAGATCTCTAACTTAAGAGAGTATTATATAGATAATACTAAACCTAATCTAAGAAACTAGAGACTACTTAATTAAGCTATACTTAATATTTACTAGGCTAACTAGAGGAACCGCTTAGTAGTAGCTAAGTTTTCTAAATAAAAAGGGAACTAACACTTCTTATAATAAAATAAAGAAAAATAAAACTCCTAGACTAGTAAAATACTAAGATTAAATAGATAACTTAATAAAATAATTAGCTAAGTTAAAAATTATAGTTATAGCTTAGGTAAGTAAGGAGATTAATATTATAAAGTAGCTTAAGTAAAAGTATAGTATTAACCTATAATAATATAATTACTAGCTAAATAATATTAGGTTATTTAATTAGGATAATAAGCATATCTTTAATATTAATATAATAGCTAGAAGAAGCTAATAGTTAAACTAATATTATTATTATAATACTAACTCTTATATAGCTATAAAGTATAATACACTAGGATTTAATAAAATATTAAAATTTGCTACCTATAACCTAGCTATCTATATTTTAGTAATTAGAGATAATATAAGGTATTAGATAATACTACTTATCTTACTTTTAAAATTCCTTAGTATTAGTAGCTATATATAAAGGCTAGCTATATTTTAGGTTAAATACTTCCTAAATAGTAAAATTACCTATATAATACCTTAGATTAAGGAATGTAAACCCTATAGAGAATAGGATTAGGATATTATACTAGAGAAGTAAGATATCTTTAATTAAATAGAAAGCTTCTTTAATCTTACTAAATACTACCTAGAAAGAGAAAACTAGGTAACCTTAATCTTAAAGAATCTATTAGAAGTAGTTTTAGCTATTAAATTTAAGAAATTAAGTATAAAGAATAAAAAGGTAAATACCTATATTATAAAGATTATAGCCCTTAGGGAAAGGGTAATAAAATAAGTATATATTAAGGAAATTATAGAAAATAATAAATAGGACTATTAGGTTTAAGAGTAGCTTAAAAAGGTAAAGATACCTTAGTAAAAGGAAAGAAAAACCTATTAGGTAAGGTAAGCTAGAGAATTCTAGACTAGCTATATAATAAGGTCTTCTAGAAGAAGCTTAGGGTGCCCTTTAGGGATATCTATTATATTATACTAATACTAGTAAAGGTAGTTAGTAATAAATACCTTCTATAAGCAAAGGGTATAGAGGATATCTATTATTATAATAGGGACACACTAGGGCCTATACCTCCTTTAAAGATATTTAGAGTAAAGATAAGCTTAAGACTAATTAATCCTAAGAACTAGATTAATTTAATTATCTAAATAATAAAGAAAGCCCTTTAAGAGAATAAAAAAATAAGGTAAAGGCTAAGAAAAACCGCTAAAGATAGCCTTAGCTTTACTACTAGAGATTAACACTACCTTATAGAAATAAATCTAGGAATAACTAAAGGCTTAAGCTTAATAAGAAAAGCCTTAATAAGTTTAGAGTAAGCTATTTAAAGGAAACTTTATACTTAATATAATTATAGAACTATAGGCTATAGTTAATTAATTATAGGATTTACTATACTTATAGGTCTATCTAGATAACCCTAAAGGAAGCTTCTCCTAGGACTTATTAATATAGGTTCTTAAGGGAATATAATTACTAAGAGTACTACTAGGTACTTAGGCCTTAGAATCTATTCTATAGATATAATAAACACTATATTATTTTTATTATATAGGATTAAGATAATTAGGGAGGTCTAAATAAAGCTCTATCTAGTAAATATCTAGATACCTACTAACTTCTATATTAGCCTAGATTTAGTTAATATAAGCTTAATTCTAGGGATACTATTCTTTAGACTATTATAAATATAGTTTAACTATTTAAGAAGTAGTAAGCTCTTTACTTAGTATTACTTTAGGGATATAGTTATTATCTTAAGAGTTATAAGGAGTATTTAGTAGTAATATACTAGTAAGTAACTAGCCTAGTAGCCTATAATTAATATTATTATATTTAGCTATCCTATAGTTAAGAAAGAGAAGAATTAAATAGTTTATAAAGGATTAGAAGTAAAACTAGATAAGGATAAGTAACTAATCCCTATTATAACTAGGGAGGAATAGATATCCTTTAGGAAGTGATTTAGGATATAATAATAAACTACTCTTAATAACTTAAAGTAATTATAGAAGATTTCTAACCTCTATAGTAACTAAAACTACCTAATCTTATAATAAATATAATATATAAATATAAAGCTAATAAGATTTATCTATATAATAATATACCTTCTAATAGGTTAACCCTAGAAGGAGACCTAAAATAGAAAATAAAGAAATAGGAAGAAGTTAAGTTATATTTAGATATATCTAGAAAGTATAGTAAGTATATTACTAGGTAGTTTAGCAAAAACCCCTAAGGTTTTAAAATAACCTAGGAATAATTAGATTAGATAGTTAAAGGGGTATAAGAATATTTAATATAAGAAGAAGTTAATATTTTTAAAGAAATCCTTTATAACTAAGAAGTAGCGCTAGTATAGGAATTATTAGAATATAAAAAGTTAACCTACTAGTTATACTACTATAAGTTATAAAGGTTATTAAGCATAAGGTATAGTAAGCTAGTTCTATCCTAATATCTCTTAGGTTATAAGGAAAACTAGTTAATCTATTAAAGAAAAGCTAAAATATAGATACCTAGAGGAAAGCTATAGCTCCTATAGGAATCTATATTTTCTTATTATAAAGAAGGATAGAGAGATTTACCTAATCCTATTAGCTACTAAATATAATAAAGTAATAATATATAACACGCTAATTCCCTAAGGAGCGGAGGTATTTAGTAAGAGCTTTATAATATATAAAATTTTATCTATTATTAATTTACTATTAGGATATAACTAAGTAAAACTAGTGGAAAGGAGTAGGGATATAACTATAATCTCTACTATAATTAGGCTTTTATAACTTTACTACCTACTATAAGGAGCTACTAATTTAGTAGCTTAATTTATTAGAATTATTAGGCAAATCCTATTTAACTTAATCCCTAAAATTTATATAGCTTTCTAGATAATATTATAGTTAAAGGTCTAACTATAATATATAATAAGGAGGAAATTATACCTAGAGTACGTAAATATATACTAGAATATTTAATTAATATTAATAAAGTTCTAGTTAATATTAAACTCTCTAGTTATATAGCCTTAGTATCTAAATTAAAGTTTTACTAGAAGTTAGTAAAAATTATAGGGTTTATATATAAAATAAATAGATAGAAACTAACTAAGGTAAAGATAATAAAGATCCTAGAATAGATAGTTTACTAGGACTTATCTAAGGTACACTCTTTTATTAGACTAATAGGAGTTTACTATATCTAGGTAAAACACTATATATAGAAGGCAAAACTACTAGTAATTTTACTTAGGAAGATAATAGAATAGGTATAGGGGCTAGAATAGTAAGAAGCTATAGATATCTTAAAAAGGTAATAACTATAGCCCTAATTCTTATTTTACTTAATCTAGGACTAGGTTTTAGGAAATAATCCTTATAGTTAATATAAGCTTACTTAGATAGGGGCTACACTACTATAAATAGTTAATAGTAAACGCTACCCTATTTAATATAAAAGTAGCACCTAGACTATTACTAAAGCTAAGTATAATATAACTAAGCAAGAATACTAGGTAGTTATTTACGTATTATAAAGGCTATAAATTTATCTCTATAAAGTCCCTTTTACACTAGAGATAGATTTATAAGTCCTTATACACTAGCTTAATAGCGCTATTAATAATATGCCTAGAGCCCTTATTATATAGTAAATTAGCTATATACTACTCTTTAACTTTTCTATATAATATATTCCTAATAAGAAGAACTAAATTATAAATACTTTATTTAGAAAGGGTCCTAGACTGTCTAATTAATTAGATTAGGAGGTTAAGGGGGATATTAAAGACTTTATTAATCTATACCTAAATAGCATTAAGATTAAAGAAAATAATAAGAAAGATTACTTAGCTAAGATACACTAAGTAATTAATTTCTTATTAACCCTTTAGAGACTAATTAATCTTAGTATAGGAGACTATAGGAAGCTATAAAATAAGGCTAAAAAGTTCTTTCTAGAAAATAAATACCTTTAGAAAAGACTAATAGGAATTATAAAGGGACTAGCATTAGTTATTAATATACCTAAGTAATAATATATAATAGTTAAAGTAATTTATAAGGAGCTTAGTTATAAAGGTATTAAGGTAGTTTGTTAAGCGGAAAACAACACCCCAAAGACACAATGCTAGCCCACGGTCGCAAGTAGCTCTGTAGCCTACACACAATAGGAGGGGTTAATTAACTTAACAATATTAATCACAATAATAGCTAGAGATATCTTTTTATATAGAGATACTCTAGATTAAATGGTTTATTAGATTAGAAGTGCTATCTTAACTAAATAAGGGGAAATAATCTTAGTTTATCTTATTATAAGCTTAGGTATTTTCTTAATAAAACTTAGTAAAACTTAAGGGTTAATTTAAGAATCTTATAGTGTATAAATAATATAAAAAGAATCTAGCTATAGGTAGTCTCTTTATAGATTAAATAGTCCCCTTACTTAGATAACTAATATTATTATCCCTTATTATATTATCTATCTTAATAATCCCTAGTGCTTATTATTATAATTATATGTTTCTAGGCGTGTATCTTATAGTATATAACACCTCCCTAGGTATACACTAGTTATCCCTAACTAAGTATACACACTAATAACTAAAGTGCCCTATAAGTATAGTTAGTAACTAATACCTTATACTAAAAAGAGAGGGTATTATTTAATCTAGTATACTTAAGTCTAATCTAATTAATCTTTTATAATAGGACTCCTTAAAGTAAAGGGAAGTATTAAAGTAAAAGAGGTAAAAAGAAAATTTATAATAATAATAAGAGTAGTAAAAGAAAGAAAAAGAAGAGCTAAATAGAGAAAGAAAAAGGTAATAAAGAGAAAGAGAAAAAAATATATATATATATAATACCTCCCTAGCTAAAGACCTAAGTTTTTATCTCCTAAGAGAGCTTTAGTGTTTTTAGTGTTTAAGGATGTGTAGTAAGTAATATTAGTAAGGGAGTGTAAACTATAGGTTACTTAGCTTCTTACTAAGTTACTCTCTTTTATAGTTCTTATGCTAATTAATTAATCCTTAAGTATACTTCTCTTCTTACTAGTAAGCTTTAATAATCTTAGCCTATATTTTATAGGGCACTAAACTAGGTAGTACTATAGATATATATATAAATAATATTAGTAAGTATATAATAGTTTTCCTTTATATTACTCTTTATACTCTAAGGAATAGAAGGAGATTAATTATTATAGCTTAACCTATATCTCTAAGAGAATATTAAATTATTCTTTCTTTTACTTATCTAAGTAAGGTCTTATAATTATATACTTACTCCTATCTAATAACTCTATAGATCCTTAGTAATCTTAGCTAATCCCTAATATTTATCTAAAAAGTGTATTTATTACTACTTACTATATTTAAAGAGCCTTCCCTATAGTAGTAAGTGTTTAATTCTCCTTACTATATTAGAGTGCTTTAAGCTTTATAGCTAAAGATAGTAGTATTAACTTATATCTAGTAATAGATAATAATATAGATAAAGATATAAGTAATATCTAATAACTTTCTCTTTTACTTAATCTTTATTCTTCTAGATTAATTAGAGGTAAATTATCTTAGGCTTCTTACTATATTTATCTTTCTTAATCTTATAGTATTTCTTATATACTAATATTAAAGACCTTAGGGTTATTAGTAAAAATATAGGCTATAGGCTACTAAAAGTCCTAAACATAGAGATTATTATTTTATACTATATTAGTATACTATTTAATTAGGTAATTCTTATTAGTAATCTAAAGTTTCTAGGGCATAACTACTATACTAATAGGCAGCCCTCCACTAACTATCTAGGTTATAAAGCGTAGTATTAAGCACTTTATTATATTTTATACTAGATATTAAAGGTTAAAATCTTTCTAGTATACTAATTCCCTTAGTAACTAATCTCCTATTATAAGCTTATTTATAGCTATATCTTATAGGACCCTAATAGTTCTCTTAAGTGCTTTAATATAGCTATATTTTAGGTCTAGGATATTATTAGATATTATCTAATCCTTAAGATATAACTTAAACCACTAACTAATAATAGAATCCTTACTAAAAGTATATAATTATTTAAGCTTAATATTATACTTATTTAGTGTATTCTAGTCCTTTATAATTAGATTAAGTACTTAGTAACTAACCTAGTAGTAAATTATTTAAAGAAGAAACCCTAGGTATATATACCTATATTCCTAGTTTCCTTTTACTCTATTACTAGGACTATAATTACCTTAAAATTATAGGGATAGTTTATAAGTTATATAATCTATCCTTACTTACTTATAAAGTCTATAAAATAAGTTATTTTTCCTTTATCTATACTATTAAAATAGTATAGGTATCCTTACTTTCTATTAAATATAAAAGTAGTTTAGTGGTTTATAAAGAAAGTAAATCCTATAATAAGGTATTAATTACTTATATCTAAGTAAAGGTTAATAGGGTTATATTTAATGCTATACTTAATGTTAATAGGCTAATAAGTAGTATAAAGCCTTCTAGCCTTTAGGCTAATTAATTATTATAATGTTTTTATATTAAAGTCTTCTATATTATTAACCTTAAATATTTATAGTAGCACTACTACTATAGCTTTAAGACCACACTCTATAATCTTCCTTATTACTATTAACTTAAACTAATTAAGCTAGTTCTTACTTAGTGTTTTATAAGCCTTTCTTAGGAATTTATAAATATCTAGTAAATAACTATATTATTATATAGTAGTCTATCCTAGTCTAATTAGCATTACTAGATTAAAATTATTACTATTTTAATAGACTTTAAACCTTAATAAAGGCTATAGCTAGTCTCTTTATAGGTAAAATAGAGGTAGCTACTATTTATAGAGATTAGCTAGATTAATCTTAATAGTATCTTCCTCTCCTTCTCTAAAAAGGAGTTTTCTATCCTATATATTAAAATATAAATATAATATATAATAAAATATTTACTATAAAGAAAGTAAGTAATAGTGTTACTATTAACTTTAGTGTAATCTTCTTTATTTATAATAGACTCCTTATACTGCTCTATTTTCTAGTTAAGATTAAATAGTATTTATTAATTTTAACTTAATATAGCTAGAGAGAGGGATAAAAAAGCAGTAAGGGATAGTAAGGTTAAAGGTTTTAAGAGTTAAGAAGATATATACTAGTATAAGAAGTAAGTTAGATTAAATAGTTCCTATAGTCCTAACCTCTATTTTTATACCTTTTCCTAAATCTAAGGGCAGTTATTAGTAGGTAGTATTAGTTACCTTTACTTCTCTTTCTATTAGTAGCTAGCATTTATTATAAGGTAGCTATCTATAGGGACTAAGTGGCTCCTATAATTTAGACTTTTAGTATTATAATTTACTTATAGGCAGCCGTTTACTTATTAGTTATTAACGCCTATTATAGGCATTAACTTATAGCTTAAGACTTTTTAACCCTCTTCTATTCCTTCTCTTTATATTCCTAGCCCTACTATTTCTTACTTTATCTCCTAATTAATTAATTATAGCTAAATTTCTTAATATAACTTATTAAAAACTTCCTAATATTACCACTATTATAAGGGCAAGTATCCCTAAAGGCAAGCTCTTAGTAATAAAGACTATAAACTAGTCTAACTACACTAAGTTTTTCTTATCTTTCTTTAGTAAAGACTATATTAGTCTTATATAAATTATTTAACTTATATTTAAGTTATTATTAATAGCTTCTATTTTATAGTATAAGTTCCTTTTTGCCTTCTAGGTTTAAAGTAGGATTAATATTAGTAATAGTAGTGTTTTACTATATATAAAGATTTCTCTTTATTTTTCTAAAAATCCCTAGAGAGAGTACCTTCTTATCTTATTAAAACTATAAAAAGGACTAAATTATTAAAGGAATTTATATAGAGCTATATTAAATTAGATAGTGCCTTAGCTCTTACTATTAAAAATAATTATTATTCTCTAGTTCTTATACTTACTAAGATAGCTTATCCTAATAGGTACTTTTTATATACCTTATTATAATAGCCTAAATACTATTAAGCTTTGCTAATATCTATATTTAGTAGATTAAATAGTATATTCTATACCTACTACTTAAACTTATATATATAGCATATTACCTTCTTTAATAAGCATATATGCTTTCCTTTTATAGATATATCTTGCTTTCTAGGGTTAGTAATAGTATATATAGTAACTATATCTAGAATAGATCTTATATAGTAAGCTATAAATAGCGTTTTACTTCTAGGTATTATACTAGGTCTTCCTAAGAGTAAGCTCTTACTCTATTCTTAGGAAAAGAGTAGTTTACTAAGGTAATAAAAGCTCTTTACTTAACTTAAATACTATTAACCTTAAAAACTCTCCTTACTTAGTAATTAAGATACTACTTTCTTTTCTAAATTATTTATAAATACTAGGGGGTAGAAAGGAAATAAAATAGGTTTATAATATAAGATTAGATTTATACCTTAATTACTTAATTTTTAGTAAGTAAAGAGAGAAAGAAAAAAATAAAAAGAAAATAAAGGGAATATTCTTTAATCTATATATATATTAGTGTGTCTAAGAGTATACCTTATATTCCTATTTCTACTTAGCTATTAAGAGAGGTAGTTATATCTTAATCCCTTAGTATAGACTTCTTTAAGGTAGAAGTTTAATCTCTTCCTTAAGGCCTAAGTTTACTCCTTTATTATTAACTATTTAATCTAATATATTATACTAAGCTACTACTAGTATAATTATTAAGACTTCTTAGTTATAATTACTAACTTCTTCTCTTACTTAGCTTTATTATTAAGTATATAGCTATTTATCTATAGTTAAAGTTTACTAACCTTTTATATCTAGGATAAACTTCTTAATATAGTCCCCTAAGATTATCTTTATAAGGTAAACCCTATCTAGTATCTATAAATAGTAGGCCTTAGAGATTAGCGCTTACTTATAAATTTAAAAAGGCCTATTTTATCTTATTATAAGCTTCTTTATTATAGATATATTAATATTTCTTCTAATATTATATACTAGTATAAGGTTTCCTAGTTTTAATTAATCTTTCCTTAAAGAGGTAGCCTAATTCTTATTAGTTTATTTAGTAAGTTATTTAATAAAGTTAAATACCTTTTCTTTACTTTCCTAATATCCTTTACCTTTCTTTTAAGTATTTACACTTAAGCTTTAAATAAGTCCTAGCTAGTAGTAACTATATCCTAGTTAATTAGTCTTTAAGTTAGGAATTTAACTTCTAGTAGTAAGATTAGCTCTTATCTATAGATTAAGTAAAAGGCAGACTTCCTATGTAATTTATAAATAGTAGTATAGTCTATAAGAAGGGCTTTATTAAGGTGCTTTACCTATTAACTATTTAATCCTCCTAATTTTACTAAGGTAAATATAAGAGACTAGTGTTTAGCTTTAATAAGGAGTTTGCTTTTAGGTTATACCTATATATTTAGATACCTATAATTCTAATATCTATAAGTACTTCTTTAAGATTTCCTTATATTTTAGGTTCTCTATTATAGACTATAAATTAGAAAAGACTAAACTTACTAATTAGAGATAAGAGAAACTTCCTAATTACTACTATAGTTATATTTCTAACTAGTATAGCCTTTACCTAACTTATTAGATTATATCTTACTTCTAAGAGATACTTATATTTATAATTAATTAGAAGGTACTAAGTGTTAATATAAATCTTACTTATTAGGTTCCCTAGTGTAACTAGTACTAATAGTTCTTAAGGTTACTAGGATATAAACTCCTAATATATCTTATAGTAAGTTAGTATCTCTAAGTTATATTCTAGAGTCCCTTTACTAATATTACTACTTTATTACTTAGAAAACCACCTTAATACCTTTATAACTAAGCTCCTTATAAATTACTTTAACTATTATATGTTATTACTTAGGTATATTAATAATTAATACTAGTCTCTTTATAATTCCTATTAGTCTTTTCTAAAGGTATTTATTTTCTAGAAAGAACTTTTTAGTCTTATTTTATAGCTTCCTATAGTCTCCTATACTAAGATTAATTAGTCTCTAGAGGGTTAATAAGAAATTAATTACTTAGCATATCTTAGCTAAGTAATCTTTCTTACTATCTTCTTTAATCTTAATGCTATTTAGGTATAGATTAATAAAGTCTTTAATATCCCCTTAACCTCCTAATCTAATTAATTAGATAGTCTAGGACCCTTTCTAGATAAAGTATTTATAATTTAGTTTTTCTTACTAGAAATATATTATATAGAAAAGTTAAAGAGTAGTATATAGCTAATCCACTATATAATAAGGGCTCTAGGTATATTATTAATAGTGCTATTAAGCTAGTGCATAAGAACTTATAAATCTATCTCTAGCGTAAAAGGGACTTTATAGAGATAAATTTGTAGCCTTTATAATATATAGATAACTACCTAGTATTCTCGCTTAGTTATATTATACTTAGCTTTAGTAATAGTCTAGGTACTCCTTTTATATTAAATAGGGTAGTGTTTACTATTAACTATTTATAGTAATATAGCCCTTATTTAAGTAGGCTTGCGTTAACTATAAGGATTATTTCCTAAAACCTAGTCCTAGATAAAGTAAAATAAGAATTAGGGCTATAGTTATTACCTTTTTAAGATATCTATAGCTTCTTACTATTCTAGCCCCTATACCTATTCTATTATCTTTCTAAGTAAAATTACTAGTGGTTTTGCCTTCTATATATAGTGTTTTACCTAGATATAGTAAACTCCTATTAGTCTAATAAAAGAGTATACCTTAGATAGGTTCTAGTAAACTATCTATTCTAGGATCTTTATTATCTTTACCTTAGTTAGTTTCTATCTATTTATTTTATATATAAACCCTATAATTTCTACTAACTTCTAGTAGAACTTTTATTTAGATACTAAGGCTATATAGCTAGAGAGTTTAATATTAACTAGAACTTTATTAATATTAATTAAATATTCTAGTATATATCTACACACTCTAGGCATAATTTCCTCCTTATTATATATTATAGTTAGACCTTTAACTATAATATTATCTAGGAAAGGCATGTAAATTTTAGGGATTAAGTTAAATAGGATTTGCCTAATAATTCTAATAAATTAAGCTACTAAATTAGTAGCTCCTTATAGTAAGTAGTAAAGTTATAAAGCCTAATTATAGTAGAGATTATAGTTATATCCCTACTCCTTTCTACTAGTTTTACTTAGTTATATTCTAATAGTAAATTAATAATAGATTAAATTTTATATATTATAAAGCTCTTACTAAATGCCTCTACTCCTTAGGGAATTAGTGTGTTATATATTATTACTTTATTATATTTAGTAGCTAATAGGATTAGGCAAATCCTCTATCCTTCTTTATAATAAGGAAATACAAATTCCTATAGGAGCTATAGCTTTCCTCTAGGTATCTATATTTTAGCTTCTTCTTTAATAGATTAACTAGTCTTCCTTATAACCTAAGAGATATTAGGATAAAACTAGCTTACTATGCCTTATGCTTAATAACCTTTATAACCTATAGTAGTATAACTAGTAGGTTAACTTTTCTATATTCTAATAATTCCTATACTAGCGCTACTTCTTAGTTATAAAGGATTTCTTTAAAAATATTAACTTCTTCTTATATTAAATATTCTTATACCTCTTTAACTATCTAATCTAATTATTCCTAGGTTATTCTAAAACCTTAGGGTTTTTACTAAACTACCTAGTAATATACTTACTATACTTTCTAGATATATCTAAATATAACTTTATTTCTTCCTATTTCTTTATTTTCTATTTTAGGTCTCCTTCTAGGGTTAACCTATTAGAAGGTATATTATTATATAAATAAATCTTATTAGCTTTATATTTATATATTATATTTATTATAAGATTAGGTAGTTTTAGTTACTATAGGGATTAGAAATCTTCTATAACTACTTTAAGTTATTAGAAGTGGTTTATTATTATATTTTAAACTACTTCCTAAAGGATATCTATTCCTCCCTAGTTATAATAGGGATTAGTTACTTATCCTTATTTAGTTTTACTTCTAATCCTTTATAAACTATTTAATCCTTCTCTTCCTTAACTATAGGATAGCTAAATATAATAATATTAATTATAGGCTACTAAGCTAGTTACTTACTAGTATATTACTACTAAGTGCTCCCTATAACTCTTAAGATAATAACTATATCCCTAAAGTAATACTAAGCAAAGAGCTTACTACTTCTTAAATAGTTAAACTATATCTATAATAGTCTAAAGAATAGTATCCCTAGAATTAAGCTTATATTAACTAAATCTAGGCTAATATAGAAGTTAGTAAGTATCTAGATATTCCTAGATAAAGCTTTATTTAGACCTCCCTAATTATCTTAATCCTATATAATAAAAATAATATAGTGTTTATTATATCTATAGAATAGATTCTAAGGCCTAAGTGCCTAGTAATACTCTTAGTAATTATATTCCCTTAAAAACCTATATTAATAAGTCCTAGGAGAAGCTCCCTTTAGGGTTATCTAGATAGACTTATAAGTATAGTAAATCCTATAATTAATTAACTATAGCCTATAGTTCTATAATTATATTAAGTATAAAGTTTACTTTAAATAGCTTACTCTAAACTTATTAAGGCTTTTCTTATTAAGCTTAAGCCTCTAGTTATTCCTAGATCTATTCCTATAAGATAATATTAATCTCTAGTAGTAAAGCTAAGGCTATCTTTAGTGGTTTCTTCTTAGCCTTTACCTTATTCCTTTTATTCTCTTAAAGGGCCTCCTTTATTATTTAGATAATTAAATTAATCTAGTTCTTAGGATTAATTAGTCTTAAGCTTATCTTTACTCTAAATATCTTTAAAGAAGGTATAGGCCCTAGTATATCCCTATTATAATAATAGATATCCTCTATACCCTTTGCTTATAGAAGGTATTTATTACTAACTACCTTTACTAGTATTAGTATAATATAATAGATATCCCTAAAGGGCACCCTAAGCTTCTTCTAGAAGACCTTATTATATAGCTAGTCTAGAATTCTTTAGCTTACCTTACCTAATAGGTTTTTCTTTCCCTTTACTAAGGTATCTTTACCTTTTTAAGCTACTCTTAAACCTAATAGTCCTATTTATTATCTTCTATAATTTCCTTAATATACACTTATTTTATTACCCTTTCCCTAAGGGCTATAACCTTTATAATATAAGTATTTACCTCTTTATCCTTTACGCTTAATTTCTTAAATTTAATAGCTAAGACTACTCCTAATAGATTCTTTAAGATTAAGGTTACCTAGTTTTCCTTTCTAGGTAGTATTTAGTAGGATTAAAGAAGCTTTTATTTAATTAAAGATATCCTACTTCTCTAGTATTATATCCTAATCCTTTTCTCTATAGGGTTTATATTCCTTAATCTAAGGTATTATATAGGTAATTCTACTATTTAGGAAGTATTTAACCTAAAATATAGCTAGCCTTTATATATAGCTACTAATACTAAGGAATTTTAAAAGTAAGATAAGTAGTATTATTTAATACCTTATATTATCTCTAATTACTAAAATATAAATAGCTAGGTTATAGGTAGTAAATTTTAATATTTTATTAAATCCTAGTGTATTATACTTTATAGCTATATAAGAGTTAGTATTATAATAATAACATTAGTTTAACTATTAGCCCCTTCTAGCTATTATATTAATATTAAAGATACGCTTATTATCCTAATTAAATAACCTAATATTATTTAGCTAGTAATTACGTTATTATAGGTTAATACTATACTTTTACTTAAGCTACTTTATAATATTAATCTCCTTACTTACCTAAGCTATAACTATAATTTTTAACTTAGCTAATTATTTTATTAAGTTATCTATTTAATCTTAGTATTTTACTAATCTAGGAGTTCTATTTTTGTTGGTTACACAGGGTGCCTGATATTGTGAGCCTCGAGAATAGTATCGTTGTTGATTATCTATTCTAAGCTGCAGAGGAAAGAGAGGAAAAGAGAGGGCAAAAGTGAGGGTTCTTCTCGTGAGATATGAAACGCGAAGGGGGCTGTGTGGGTCACGTGACCACAAGCCCTGCCCTATCATAGGCCCGCATTGTGGGTCGCGTGTGGGCTCGCGCGGGCCGACCACTCTGCCAACCATACAATTGCGGCTGCCAAGCGCGGTTGATATCATGCGTGTTCTAACAATTTTTCTTTATTTTATTATAAGAAGTGTTAGTTCCCTTTTTATTTAGAAGACTTAGCTACTACTAAGCGGTTCCTCTAGTTAGCCTAGTAAACACTAAGTATAGCTTAATTAAGTAGTCTCTAGCTTCTTAGATTAGGTTTAGTATTATCTATATAATACCCTCTTAAGTTAGAGATCTTAGGGTCCCTATTCTTAAGCTCTAGTTACATTTAAATATATATATTAAGTGCTACCTAAAGGGTTTTATACTATATAACTAGAACTTCCCTATATATATACCTTTTTAATTTATAAAGCTTAAGATTAAATAGTTAGGGAGGGCCTTATAGATATAATTTAACTAAGTTATTATTATTTACTATCCTATTAGGTCTATATTAGATATTAAAGCTTAATACTTCTATAACTAGTAGTAAGTTTCTTTAATAGACTTTAGTTATATTAAATTAAGGTCCTTAAGTTATTCTCTAGTGCTTTCTATTTAGTCCTAACTTATAGTATTAAACTAAAGAAGTATTTCCTCCTTTAATTCTACCTAAGTATATAATACTATTAATATCTTAACTACTTATTAAATCTAGGGGTTAATATTACACTTAAATATCTTATACTAATCCTTCTTAGGAATATATATTACTTTTATCTTAGCCTTAAAGTCCTTAATAAAATTAGTAATATTTTCCTCTATAAACTACTAAATATTATACCTATTTTATATTATAATAAGGGATAATTAGTAAGCTATTATTTCCTAAGGATCTTTATAAAGGTCTTTATATTAAGCCCTTTAAGGGGTCTAGAGGCTTTCCCTTTAATATTAGGGTCCTTCCTAATAGCCTATTAGGTAAGTATAAGTTAGTATTAAAACTATTTTAGGATTAGATAGTTCCTTACTTATAATTAGGGTACTTAATAATAGTAAATCCTATAATTCTTTTAGATAGCTTAGCTACTTAGTAAACCTTACTTTACTTAATTAGTAGGAATAAGATAAGGTAAAATAATTAGATATAGAGTTAAATAATAGCGCTTTTAATTAATCTTATAAGAGAGTAACTATTTAACTAAAAGCTTTAATTCTAGAGAGGATTTTATAAAAAGAGTTTTCTATAAGGTAATATCTATAGTTATAAATAACCTATAAGTAAGGACTACTAATATAATTATATAGCTCCTTATAATTATCTATAAGATCCTAATATATAGCTAAATTATTATAAAATTAGCTATAAGTCCTAAGATTAAATAGTTTATAACGCTAAATAGTAGTTTTTATTTTAGATCCTTATATTTAGAGAGTCTTAGTAAGGGCATAATAGCTTAGCTAGTGTTTATAAGGTATTCTCCTAAGCTAGTTAGCCTTATTTCTAATGTCTCCTTATAATATAATTTCTTTTCCTTATCCTAGCTTAGTTCCTCTAGATTAGCTAGCCTCTAACTAGTGCCTTAGCTTCTCTAGGGTCTAGGTTTAGGTTTTTAATTTATATTATAGTATAAGGAAAATAAAATAAAGGGTTTTTATATAAATTAGTTTAGTATTAGCTAAGAATTATAGCTAAAAGTATACTTCTAATTAATCTTAGTCTATAGTAAATTAAATAGAAAGCAAAAGTCCTAGGGGTTTAAGACTACATTTCTTTACTAGTTTTATTAAATAAAAATAACACCCTAAAAGACATAATACTAGCCTATAGTTATAAGTAGCTCTATAGCCTATATATAATAGGAAGGGTTAATTAACTTAATAATATTAATTATAATAATAGCTAGAGATATCTTATTATATAAAGATACTCTAGATTAAATAGTCTATTAGATTAGAAGTGCTATCTTAATTAAATAAGGGAAATAATCTTAGTTTATCTTATTATAAGCTTAGGTATTTTCTTAATAAAACTTAGTAAAACTTAAGGGTTAATTTAAGAATCTTATAGTGCGTAGATACTATAAAAAGAATCTAGCTATAGGCAGTCTCTTTATAGATTAAATAGTCCCCTTACTTAGATAACTAATATTATTATCCCTTATTGTGTTATCTATCTCAATAATCCCTAGTGCTTGTCATCGTGATCGCGTGTTTCTAGGCGCGTATCTTATGGCACACAATAGGTAATTCTCTTTTAGCAAAGCCCCTAATTCTATTAGGTTTTTCTTTAAATCCTCTAATTAATTAATTTAGCTAAGTCCCCTCAGAGAACCTAATCCTCTAAGGATTACATAAAGTTACACTATAGCCTATATAGTAAACTCATAATTATTAGATTTATTATTAGCTAGGTTATTAGCCTACTTACTTAGACTATAAATAGCATAGGCATTATCCTTAATCTCCTAATTGATAATAACCTAATATATTCCTTAATATAGCGAACCCTCCCTAGTTACCTAACTAGGCTATAAGGATTCTCCCTATATTCCTTATTATATTTAGCCTTAGCCTTCTATAGCTAGTAAATTTAAGGGTTTCCTTATAGACCTTTATAAGTTCCTATAACCCTTTAAGGCTATATAGAATAGTTAGTAAGCCCTTAAGATTATCCTTAGCACTTTAAGAGCTTTTATCTTACCCCTTTTATACCTTAGTAGATTATCTTTAAGCTAGGTTTATATATCTTTTATCTCTTAAGGCTATATATGTAGAATTTCTATATTTTAACCTAGGAATAGATTCTCTAATAATTATTTAATTTAACCCTTAGTTACTTTAGGTCTTAGCTAAGTAGGAGAAGATATTAACTTTAGCTTAGCTTTAAGCCCTCCTTTACTAGCCTATAGTATTCCTATATAGACATAGCCCTTATCTCTAATAACGCTAGCAGGCCTAATAATATAAGATTACTATTCTTATTAAAGAAGAACCTCTCTAGGTTAATATAAGGGTAGAGATCTCTTGCTATCCCTAGTAGGTCTTATATATCCTAAATTATTTATTAATAACTAGCCTTCCTAATAAGATTATAGAGGAAGTTAGACTTAAGTTTACCTAATCTAATAAACTTATAAATATATAATATTATAGTAATATATCCGCTTTACTTAGCTATACTACTTCCTTAGTTAACTTAGAAGTAACTTTAAATAAAAATATATCTTAGAGATTATATAAGGTTCTAGGTAAAGTTATGCTTGCCTATATAGAGGTATTTATAATTATTAGGGTTCTAGCTATAGAGTTAGATTAACTATTAGTTAGGTTTAAAGGTAGTAATATTTTCTATTTCTTTACTAATTATTAAATTAGGTTCTTAACCTTAGATCCTTCTAAGTCTAGTAGATAAGTAATTAAATCCTTAGTGCTTTTATTATTAGTCCCTTCCTAGTATTTATTAATAGAAGCTTAAGTTTAGAGTTATTTATAGCTTTTTATTTCTATTTAGGCTTACTAGTATTACTATTATCCTATAGCGTTAAGGAAGGTAGGGGTAGTAAAGGAGGTAATAGGGAAGGAGGAGGAGGTAGTGGAGGATTTAAGGGAGGTAAAGGAGGTAAAGGGTTAGAAAGAGGAGGTAGGTTATTTAGTCTACTACTAGAGCTACTTTTACTTAACTTATCTAAGTTATTAGGTTAGGAGTTAGCTAGCTTATTCTCCTTTTCTTTTCCCCTAGCTAAGGTAACTAAAATCTTCCTATTACCCTTAATATTATTAGGTAGTTCTATACTTAGAGGTCTATTTACCTTCTATAGGTAAATAGGCTAACTCCTAAGGTTTAGTTTTATAAAAATTTAATTTATATTACCCTTAAATGCATTACCTAATTCTAGGTAGCCTAGTAGAGTTATAGTTAAATAATAATATTATAGATATTCCTTAGGTAAGAAAACCTATTACTATAGTTTACTCTCTATAATCACTAGTAGACTAATAAAATAAGGGGATCCTAATCCTAAAACTATTATTAATAGTGTGCTTCTAGATAGGTTATTAAGTCCTATTATTTATACTAGTACTCCTTAAATACCTTCCTATAAGAATAAGGGTAGCATAGGTAACTAGAAGTTAGGACTTAATCCCTTTACTTATAAGGTTATAAGTCTTAATTAGTTCTAGACTCTCTTACTATTTAGAGAGTGCTTAGGAGCCCTTAAGACCCTTATCTAGTCCCCTCTAACTACTATTTTATTAACTCTCCTTACTATTAGTAGGATAATTTAAAAGGGATAGGGAAACTTTAATAGCCTTAAGTTATAGTATATCCTTAGCTAATACTAGAAATATAGATAGAATTCTTTAACTTTAATAGAGGCTAACTTAGGAACTACCCTCTTTATTTTCTTTCCTTAGATATACTAAAATACTTTAGGTATAAATCCTAGAGTAGCTATTAGGTCTCCCTATACTACCACTGCTATTAATAAGGTAAAAGTATAAAAATATTATATAAGTGCCCTTTAATAAACTACTTTAGTATATCTAAAAGACTATCTAGAAAGTTTAGCGTAGCTACTAAAGGAAAAGCACTCTAGAAGACTCCTAGAGCCTTCTTATTATAAGGGGTAGGCTATATTATATGCCCTATAAGACTATTACCCTCTTTAGTATCCTAGTCCCTCCCTTAGGCACTTATATTAACTACTAGATTTCGCTTAGTATAAATAGGGTAACTAGCTTCCCTCTGCTAATTAATGTTATATAGTCTTACACTAAGTAGAGAGTGATTCTAAGGTTAATATGCCTTTCTTGCTTAGAGACTTTTACCTAAATCCTAACTTCTTTATTTTTATAGTAGTAGTTAATCTTAAAGGGACTTAGTAATCTAACTAACTAAACCTTAAATTACTTTTAGGTTCCCTTAACTAATAGATCCTAGTGTAAGATAACTAACCTAGGAGATACGTAGCTCTTTCTATATATTAAGTTATAATAGCTACTAGCCTAATAGTTATTATTATTAGTAGTAACCTTTTTTAATTCTTATTAGTAATTTATATTACTAGAGGGTGCATAGTCTTAGTATAATACCCTATAAACATATAAGTTAGACCCTTAATTATAGCTTTAGGGCCTTTACCTTTTATTAATACTAGTAAAGACTCTTATATTATACTCCTCCTTTTATAACTTATTAGGTTCTTAGTTTTATAAAGGAGTTTAGAATAATTGAATACTATAGTTTTAACCTATTTCTTATAAGAAAACCCTAGAACTAAGAATAGGTTATTTCCCCTTATATTACTAATTATTTTAGCTAGGACTTTATCCCTATACTTTAAGATAGGATAACTCTCCTTAACTTTTATTATAATTCCTTTAATTTATTTGTATTACTATACTTACATACCTTGCCGCTATCTCTAGTAAGCCCTAGTAATATCCTCTAGCTCTAGAGATAGACTAAAAAGACTTCTATTACTTTAAAAGGTAGTTAACCTATAGGAACCTTCTTTACTTATACTATTTCTTACTAAACTTAAGGAGTAACCTCCTACTACGTTTACTTTAGTATTATACTATTTAAGTTTAACTATATTAAGTGTCCTTCTTATAGGAGGAAGTTTTTAACTAATGCCTTAATATCCTTAGATATGCCTACTCTTCTTATAGAGTCCTTTAAAAGAGAGGAAAGAGATAAAGAATAGGATAGAATAATAAAAAAGGAAAGAAGGTGTAAATAGATTAATAGAATATAGTAGAGGAAGAAGAAAGGTTATAAGAAAGAATAAAAGGGATAGAATATATAAGAAAGGGAAAGAAATATGTAGTAATGTAGCTTTTTAGATAATTCTCACTTTTCCTTTACTTTTCGCTCCTAAGTTATACTATAAAAATCTCTCTCTTACCCACTAATTTATAGCTATATTACTCCCTTCTCCCTAATAACCCTCCTATCTTCTTAGCCTTATTTTCCTAATAATAATCCATCCTATAGCGTTTTTAGATAGCTAGTCTAAGGGCTATAGGGCTTTAATATGTCCTTATAGAAGTCTAAATCCTAACCTCCCTAAATCTTTAATCTATCTAAATTAATAAGCTAATAGGATACACGCCCTATTTAAGCTTTAATGCAAAATAGGCCTTGCTATTACGGTTATAACTTTAGGGTTTCCCTTAGTAACTACTATTACTATTTTACCTAGCTTAAAGGGCTTTACCTTCTATTATTTATAGTAACCTTTCTAAATAGCTACTTCTAACTATTTATTAGTTATAACCCTTATATAATAAGATTTAACATTTCCTACCTAATACACTACTATATCTCTATCTATAAATTCCTCTAATAGCTAAGTTAAAGCCTTATAAAACTTATTACTCTAATTAATTAAAGTTTAGGTTAAAAAGGCTCCTAGCCTTATTCCTAAGGTTTATATTAATCTATATAGAACTTTAATAGGAGAATACCCTATAGACTAGATATAATAATAGTTTAATGCTTTAGCTATCTTTAGAAGTTAAAGGTCCTAATTAGTTATATCTATTATTATTTTATTTAATACTCCTTAAAGAATTTAATTTAAGACTTCCACTAGTCTAACACTTTTATAAGACTATCTTAGAGTATTTATTAGGCTTACTCCCTCTCTTTTAAAAATAATAATAACTCTACTAACCTAAATACTAGTCTAGGATTAGTATAGAAACCCTTAGAGCTAGTAATAATCTATCTATCTAAGCTTTTAGATAATTTACTACCTCTATTACTCTAGTTAACTTGTAAGGAAATAACCAAATAAATTAAGAGAAATAATCCACTATAACTAGCATATGCTTAATGCCCTATCCTAACTCTAGGAATAGTCTAATATAGTCTATACTAATAACTTAGAAGGGTTTGTCTACTAGTATAGGTTAATTTAGTGCTTTTTTCTTTTAAGGGCTATGTTAAGTATATAGTAGATATCCTAAGATATATTTAATAATATTAGCTCCTATTCTAGGCTAGAATACTGCTTAAGTTAGCCTCCTTTAAGTTAGATCTACTCTAAAATATCTAGTATTATTATAAGCGTTTTAAAGGGCACCTACTACTTCTTCCCTTACTAAATAATATTATTAGGCATATCTTCCCTTATACTAGAGGATCCTATCCTCTAGTTTATATTACTAGACTATTATTACTATTCTTTAAGCTATATAATAATTATAGCTTCCCTTACTATACTATCTAGTAGTTAGGAACTTTATAATCTCCTTATACTATAGTTTATTTAAGTATTTCCTCTATAATAATTTAAATCCTAGCAAGACTTCTACCTATATTATGCCTTAACTTAGCTCTGCTAATAACCTAAACTCCCTCTAAGCCTTAGTAGCTTTTAATGTCTTTAATATTTCCTTATATCCTCTAGCTCTATCTTTCTAGACCTATTAATTTTTATTCACATCCTATAATCTAAATTTACTTAGGTTATTAATGTAGTAATCTAAAGGAAATATAGTATATAAGAGTCTATTAGTAGTAGTATTTTACTTTCCCTATATAAAGCAGATTTTAATATTTAATAGCCTAAGCTCTATAACCTACCTAGTATATATTCCCTTATACCTAGTAGCTATTATAAATATTATAAGTGGCTTATAATCCGTAAAGATAGTAGACTATAACCTTAATTTAAAGAAGTATTTATATTTTTAATAGAACTTAATAATAGCATATAGCTTATGCTTATAAGTACTATAGTTCCTTTAAGTTCTTATAAATAAGAAGGAGTTATATAAGATAGGATAGGGGACCTTATTATAAGTTTAAATAATTATATACCTGCCTCTAAAGCCACTAGTATTAGAATATATTTAAGTAAGTAAGTTAAATATATACCTATATATACTTATAGTAGTAGTAGCCTTTTCCCTTAACATAGAAAATAATAATACTTCTAAATCACCCTATTACTAGCTTACATTCCTAGTTAGCTAATTAAGAGGTTAAGTAATTTTAGCATAGTTTTTATCTATTATCTACATAGTCTAATAGCTCCTAGGAAGGACTAGATAGCGAATTAGGTTATAGGCATTAGCCACTCCCTTAGCTTTATAGCTTAGTTAGGTTTAATATATATCCTCTTATTAATTTTATAAATCTAACTTACTATAGTAATTAAACTTATACCTAGGGATACCTTCTTAAAACTTAACTTTAAGAGAGTTTATAGTAGTCTTAGTAGTAGGTAATCTTTAATATAAGACTATTATTTAATAAAAGAGATATATTTATAGAATATATTATCTATATAGCTTATTAAAGCACTTAGATTACCTAGTATTTAAGGTATAGAAAGAGATAGCTTTAGATAAGGTAAGGGAATTAGACCTAGAGTAATCCTTAATAATTTAGTTATTATAAACCCTGCTAACTAAGAACCTTAAGGTATTTAGGTTAGTTATAGCTAACTAAATCTAGGTATATTAAAAGTAAACACATATCTTAACTTAGTAGCTATAGGTATTAACTAGTAGGTATATTTAAGGTTAAATACACTATAAGAATTAATTTAAGGGTCTAAGAGTTAATTATAAACTTTAGCTAATAAAGGTAACTAACTACTAGGTATATCTTCTTTAACTTAAGAGTAGTTAAATATAAGTTAATATTTAGCCTATAGGTTAGACTTATCCTTTAGCACTAGCATAGGCTTTATATACTAGTCTAATATCTTCCTATTTATAGCTATTATATATTTATATATCCTAGATTTAACCCCTTAATTACTAGCTAATTTAACTAATACTTCTAAGGCTTAGACTACCTTCTCTTAGGAGAACGTGCCTAAGGCCTTATATTCTCCTTTAGTTAAGGTATATGTATATAGAGGTCTATAGTAGGAATATTAGTAATAGATAAAGCATTTAAGTCTCTATAAGTATAAAATATTTGTATAATTTCTTTTACTATTAACTTAGGAACTAGAGGGCCTAAAGTTACCCTATAACCTTTAAACTAAGCTAATATAACTTCTATTAGAACCTTCTAATTTATTTCTCTTCTAGACTCTCTAATTAGTTAGAAATAGGAATAATAAGGGTTCTTAAGCAATTATTCTAGGCTAATTCTCTTTTATCTATAGAACTATATCTTTATAGTTATTATCCTTTAAGTCTATAATATATTCCTCTCCTCTAAGCACATTTGCCTTTAATAAGTATATATAGAGACTAAGTTAATTTATAAGCTAATATTCCTTACGCACTAATATAAGGTAGGTAATTTAAGGTGTATATCCTAAGAACTACACTATAGGTTTAGCCTAAAAGTAAATAAATAGAAACTCCTAAAGACTTTTACTTAGATATTTATTCTAGGCTATTAGATTTAGTTTTTAACTTAACTAGGTTACTATAGGGAACTTAGTTTTCTAAATTATTAGAATTATTATTAGAGTTAGATAAAGTATTATCTAGCAATATATCTACATTATCCTATCTAATATACTTCTTTAAGATCTCTAGCTTAGTAGGATAGAGCATAACTTTCTATTTATTAGATAAGGCTACCTCTAGACCTTTAATAGAAATAACCTTATCTCTATAATCTTTAACTCTAATTATAAGTTCTAATCTTCTAATATTAAACTCTACACCTATATTATAAAGCTATAGTAATCCTAAAATTAAGATAGTTTAATTCTTAGGTTAATAGTCTAGCGTAATAATAGCCTAAACTAACTATATAACTCTATAATAGACTACCTTTATTAAGATAAAGTAAGTGACTATATTCTCTTATCTATTAGCGTTAATTATTTATAGCCCTTAGAATCTAATAGATCCTAAATCATAAACTAGTATATTCTCTTCTAGTATAAAGGCATAAGATATAATATTAATCTTAGCTCCTTAGTTAGTAATAGCTTATCTAGGTTTAAGATTAAATACTTATTCCTTTTAAAATCCTATATAAGCCTAAATAGTAATTCTAAATAGCTTAGTACCTAATTAATATTCCTAGAGTAGTTTAGTGTTAAAGTTATTAGGTATTAGGCCCTTTTAGGTTTGCTAGAAGTGGTTTAAATAGAACTTGCCCTAAGCAAAAATAATACCTTTTTCTTTAGTTACTTCTTAGAAGTAGTTACCCTTAATAATAGTTTCTAAAATTACTTTAATATCTCTAGACTAATCTACTATAAATCTATTAATAAGATAGGTACTAAAATATAACTTACTAAAGCTTTCTAGTTAATAGGACTAAGACCCTTATAACCCTAGATTTTACTTAGGGCTTATGTATTTTACTTAATAACTTTTTCCCTTACTAATAGTGTAGCTTTAGGCTATAGAGTTTTATTATTATCTAATATACTACTAATTACTATACCCTTATATTTCTTTAAGGGTAGCTTAGCCTCTAAAATTAATATTATTACCTAGAGAGCACCCTAAGTAATAGACTCTAGTGTCTTTATATTAGCTTATTTAAGGCTTCTTAGAAGAGGCTTTAGTAGTGCCTCCTTATTAGTAATATCTTTAACTTATGCCTTTATATTAGCTCTTCTAGCTCCTAGCTTCTATAACTTAGCTACTATTACTAATTACTAAGAGGTAAATAATAAAGTCTTCCTAAGTTAAATAAGTTAATAATCTCTAGATAGGGTTATAGAGTTTACTATAGTTCTAGGTTTAATTAGAGCGTAATAAACTCTAACTATAGTATTAGGTAGCACTTCTTTAATAACTTAGGTTTAGTAATATTATTATGTTTATCCCTAGTTAAATATATCTAAGTAAACTAAGCATAAGCTACCTAGGGACCTAGGAATTATTATTCTAAGGGGGAAGAGTTATTAACTTTAACTATAAAGACTCCTATTACTAAAGTAAAGTATCTCTAGTTACTATATAGTTAGTAGCGTAGTATCTAGTAATACCACACTTAAAATAGGTACCTCTATAAGGTAATAGTGTAGTGCTATTAATATACTAGTTCCTTAACTTATATATAGGTCTTAATTCTAAAGTATATCCCTATAGACTAGAACCTAATGCTATTAGTATACCCTATAGTAGTTAATACAAATTAGTAGTATTATTCTAATATAGAGGAGTACTATTTTCTCTATAGGCTAGGCTAGAATAGTTAGCATTTAGCTAATTAATAGGCATTCTATTTCCTATATTAACATTAGTTCTATTCTATACCTAAGTCTATAGCTATTAGTAAGTGGTTAGAGTAGGATTCTAGCTAACTAGAGGCATAGGTTAATACCTATTAAACTATTAAGGGTTAGGGTAACCCTATTCTCCTAAGAGTCTAAGGTATAATATAGATAGTTAGAGTTAAGTAATTAAGGTATTAATAGGTATAGATTATCTCTTTTATCCTCCTAAGACTTCTATAAACCCTAGAGGTAACTTATATACTTAAGATAACACTTTATTAGTGGAGTATTTACTCTAGTGGTTAATAAACTCTTCTATTAGTAAGATCTTTATATCTTAAGTAGTTAACTTTGCTAAATCCGCTTTTACCTCTAAAATTATAGTGGCTTATTTAATTAGTTCTCTAGCTCCCTAAGACTATTAGTAGCTAAGATATTCTAACTAATAGCTTCCTATATTAATAACTTATTATATAATCCCTAAATAAAATATTAAATAAAATCCCTAAGGGTATAGCTTTTAATTAAGGTAAGTAAATTATTAGAAGTAACTAGTTTATCTTTACCTCTAGCCTAATAGAGCATATTTAGTACCTATAAATAATACATAGTAAGGGCCTTACCCTTACTCTAATATATCTTAATATTAGTACTAGCTTTAACCTCTTTATTAATAATATTAGAGAGGTACTATTCCTATAATAAACACTAAAGGATAATTAGATTATTATTAGTTACTAAGCTCTACTTAGCTCTAGAAACCACTATTCTTAGTTATTCTAAACTATTAATAAAGGTAGTAGCACTACTATCTAAAGCTATATTAATAGCTTAGATAAAAGTGCTTAGATTAATGTCTTAACTATTATTAATAGTCTTAAATACCTATTATAATTAACTTAACTAATAACTAGTAGATATGGTTCTATTAAAAGTCCTAATATCTCTTAAAGAAGGGAGTTTATAAGCTAATATTATTAACTAGTTAAATAAAGGTATCTTAGGTATAACTAGAGAATTTAGCTTCTTAAAATAGTTAGTAAGTTAAAGTATTACCTTATCTTCTATCCTACTATAAGGGAATTATTCTTCTCTTAATAGAATGCTTCTTAGTAATAATAATTATAAAGCTAATAATTTAGGTAGGAATACCTTAGTGGTCTGTGAGTTTTACTAGAACTCCTTCTAATTTAATAAATCTAGGGTAGGTAATAGGATAATATAGAGAGAAATATAGGGATTTAGAAGGTAGGTGGAGAGGTGCTAAGGACAGATATAAGGAATTTAATAATACTAATAGGGATTAAAGAAAATAATAATACTACCTTAATTTAATGAGAATAAAAGACCCTAGGAAGCTTTAGGAAGCTTATTAATTATTAAGTCTCCTAGCGTGGTCGCTAAAAATCACAATTTAAACGAAGCTAAAAGGAAAAAGAAGATTATAACTAAATTAAATTAAATTCCTAACGATGTAAGAAGCTAAAAAGAAGAAAAACTCTGCGCGGTGGCGGAAGCAAGATATGGTGGGTCAATGTAAGGGAGGAAGGTGCACGCCTGCACTTCCTCTCACTACCTTTGACACTAAGTGTGTTGTAGTGCGAGTCGCTAGCTTATAGCTAGTGGCTCGCTAGTGTCACGTGGACCTAGCCCTAGGGCATGGTGCGTCCGCGGGGTGCACCCGTGTGCACCCGTGCGTTGTGAGCGGGGCCTCACACAAACTAACTATTATCCACTTCCGTTTTTTTTTACTGACCGACGATTTGACTGATTGACTGACTGACGGACGGTCTCGCTGCCTCCCCTAAATAACCCCTCTAAAAGGGGCACACAGTAAATCTCAGCTCTAACAAAGTTCGTCTCGTATTTAGAAAAGAACGTTCTAAACAAAGCTAAAAAGAAAAGAAGGCTATAACTAAATAAATTAAATTCTCGTGGTAATATAGGAAGCTAGAAGAAGCAAATTCTACTTAGTGGTAAGAGGCCACTTTATAGTAGGCCTGTAAAGCGGGTAAGTGCGTGGCCGCACCTCCCTCTCTACGTCCCCTAGCATATAATAGTTACCCCTAACTATTTATATTAATAAAGCTATTTACATCCCCTTAAACCTTAATAACTAGTCCTAATAATACCCTTATATCCTTTAGGTCTATTAAACCTAACCCTAACTCTCCTTCTCTGTAAATATCTCCTATTTACTATAATTACCTCTATTAATAGGTAATTCTCCTTATAAGCATCTCTAACTACACTAGATAATCCTTTAAGCTTTTTAATTATCCTATTTACCTAAGCCCTCTTAGGGGCCCTAATTCTCTAAGGATTTTATAAAGTTACACTACTACTTATATAGTAAACCTAGAATCTTCTAATTTATTATTTACTAGGCTATTAGCCTATTTACTTTATAGATAAGTTATAAGGTATTATCCTTAATTCCCCTAATTTATAATAGCCTAATATACCCTCTTAATATAGCTAATCCTCCTTATTATTTAACTAGGTAGTAAGAGTTTACCTTATATTCTTTATTATATCTAGATCTAGTCCTATGCGGCTAATAAGCTTAAGGGCTTCCTTATAGACTTCTATAATCTCTTATAATCTCTTTAGAGATAGATAGAATAGCTAGTAAGCCTTTATAAGCACTCCTAAAACCTTAAGTGCTTTTACTTTATTCTATGCGTATTTTAGCCTATTACTATTAAGCTAGTTCTATATATCTTTTATTTTAGAGGTTTATATAAGTAGTAATTTTATAGGTTAGCCTAGGAATAGATTTTCTAATAGTTATTTAATCTAATTCTTAGTTACTTTAGCTTTTAGCTAACTAGGAAGAGATAATATTAAGTTAGGCTCAGCCTAAAGTCCTTCTTTACTAGCTTATTATATTCTTATATAGACATAGCTTACACTTCTAATAACGCTAGAGTCCTACTAAAGTAAGGTTACTATTCTTATTAAAGAAAACCTTTCTAGGTTAATAAAAGGGTTAAGATCCTTTGCTATCCCTAGTAGGTCTTATATATCTTAAATTATCTATTAATAACTAGCCTTCCTAATAAGATTATAAAGAGGAGTTAGATTTAGGCTTGCCTAATCTAATAAGCTTATAAATATATAGCATTGTAGTAATACATTAGTCTTACTTAGCTATACCACTTCCTTAGTTAACTTAGAAGTAACTTTAAATAAAAACATATCCTAGAGGTTATATACGGTTTTAGATAGAGTTATACTTACCTATATAGAGTGTTTTTAATTATTAAAGTACTAGCTATAGAATTAGATTAACTATTAGTTTAGTCTAAGGGTAGTAATAACTTTCGCTTCTTTACTAACTATTAAATTAGATTCTTAACCTAGGGTTTTCCTAAGTTAGGAAGGTAAACTATTAGGTCCTTAATAGTCTTATTATTATTCCTTATCTTAGCATTCCTTAATAATAGCTTAAGGTTAGAATTACCTATAGTCTTTGCTTTTATTTAGGCTTATTAGTACTCTTATTACCCTAAGGAGGTATAGAAGATAGGGGTAGTGAAGGTAGAGGGTTTAGTAGAGGAGGTAAAGGAAGATTTAATAAAGGAGGTAAAGGAGAATTTAAAGAAGGGGGTAAAGGAGGATTTAAAAAAGAGGTTAATTATTCTATCTACTACTAGTGCTTCCTTCACTTACTTTATTTAAACTCTTAGGTTAAGGCTTAGCTAGCTCCTTCCTCTCCTTTTTCTCTAGCTAAGGTAAGAAGAATCTTTCTATTACCTTTAATACCCTTAGGTAGTTCTATAGTTAGAGGTCTAATTACTTTCTATAGGTAAGGGCAAACCCCTAGACTTTATTCCTATAATAATTTAATCTTTATTACTATTAAATATATTCCTTAACTCTAAGTAGCTAAGTAAGGTTATAGTTAAATAATAGTATTATAGATATTCCTTAGGTATAAAGATCTATTACTATAGTTTACTCTTTATAATCACTAGTAAACTAATAAAATAGGGGATCCTAATCCTATTAACCCTTAGACTATTATAGATAGTATGCTTCTAGATAGTGTAAGAATAAAGGGATAGCTAGGCAAGAGGTATAGGGGCTCTAGTATATTAACTAAAGCTTGCTAGGTCTAAGTGTGTTATAATGCGAGTCACTAGCTTATAGCTAGTGGCTTGCTAGTGTTACGGGCCTAGCCCTAGGGTATAGTGTGTCCGCGGGTGCACCTGTGTGTACCTATGTGTTATAAGCAGGGCCTTATAATTACCCCTATTTTTAGCTAGGCTCCTAAATAGCTATAGGTTTGCTATCTAATAGGTAGCTATTTACTACTTAGTAGTTATAATAATATTACCTAACTAAAATATTATAATAATAATAGCTAATAGCCTATCTTATAGTAATAGATTATAGCTTCCTAGTATAAGATTACTTATAATTCCCTATTATATTATATTCCTTTTCCTTTTATAAATATAGTTCTTTATATCCCTATTACCTTTAAACTTAGTTATTACCCTATTAACTCCTCTTAATTATAACTCTTTTAATATAAATATAGTAATAATCCCTTTAAAAAGTGTAGTTATATATATTACTTATACACTAGGTATATAGATTTCTAGAAAAATCTACCTATAAAGCCTAAGCTCCCTAAGATTAATTATCTTTTCCCCTATATTTTAGTATCTAGGCTAATTAAGGCTAAGCTCTCTAAACACTATATCTAATATATAAAACGTAGTAATATATATAATATAGTAAGTCCCCTCCCTTTTAGGGTTTTTAGTTCCTTATTACTAACTTTTTATATAGGTAATACTTACTATAAAGGGGGATTTTATAGACCTTTAGTTATTCTTAATTAGGTCTAGGAACTTCTAGATACTATTATTACTAGGGATAAGGAGGGTACTAGTAAGCCTATATTTATAGTAGTAACTTATTACTATCTTACTAAGTGTTTACTAGGTCTAATCCTTAGTTTTAACTATATAAATACTACTTACTATATTACTTTTAGCCTAACTAGTGCTACTAAGGTTTATTAGGTTTATTACTTCCTACCTATTTACTAGGTCTTTACTTATATTTCTATATAGGTTATCTCTATTTCCTATTACTAATATATAGTATCTTAGTAGTAACTTCTAGTTACTATATATCTAGGTCCTATCCTAGGGCTATAAGTTTTATCTTTATACTTTATTAGGTCTTTACCTGCTTTTTACTAACTCTTTTATAGGATAGCTACTATAAGTTTATAGCTACCTAGGAGGCAAAAATAGTTTTATATCTATATTCCTATAACCTAGGTATATATCCTAGACTATAGTAAAACACTAGTTTTTTTAGGCTATATAGAGGTAATTAAGGTAAATAAGAATTCCACTAAATATCTTATTCTTTAGGGGAGGTATTATCCTATAAGGGTATTATAATAGTGGGTTTTCCTTAGTTTTACCTCTAGTTTAGGGTCTTTTTCTTCTATCTTTTAGTGGTTTACTTATACTAGTTTTTAGTTAGAGTATAATAGTAGCTAATAAGGCTATGCCTTTTCTATAAGAACCCTATATATCTTTACTTATAATTTACTTAGGTTTTACTACCTCCCTTACTTATCTTACTTTAGTAAAATACCTAAATAGTGTATTAAGCACTCTCTATATCCTCTACTAGAACCTACTAGTTATACTTACTTAGCTAACCCTTCTATTTTACTAGATATTTATTACCTTTATAGGTCCTCTTATAGGCCTTAACCCCTTAACTTTATACTTATTATCTTTATCTTTAAGGTCTAGTATTAGTATCCCCTTATCTCTAGTATTCTCCTAGTAATTCTATAGCTCTAATAGGCTAATATAGAATATATTATATAGTTAGCTATACTTATTAGGTAGCGCTAGCTAGTATACTTATCTTCCTATAGTATTAAGTACCTAAAATAATCTAATAAATCTAGGGTTTAGTTTCTATTTTATATCCTTAAGTCTAATATTCTTTACTAATAGTAGTACTAAGTCTCCCTTTTAAGGTTAGTAGCTAGTAGCACTAGTTATAGTATTTTACCTACACTTTAGTAGCCTTTACCTAGTTTTCCTTTAATTATTCCCTAACTTTATATAGTTTTATAATATATATATATACTTCTAGTACCTCCCCTCCTTAATCTTACCCTTAAGAGCTAGATAAAACTTAGGTAAATAGCCTATAAGCATATAGTTTAGGAGTAGCCTATAGTTTTATTAACTATATTATTTTAAGTAAATTAGGCTATAGGAGTAGCTTTACCTATATCTATTAATTTTCCTTAATTAAGTATTAGAGGTAATACTTAAGCACTTAGTTTATTCTCTTTATTTACCTATTAGTTTAGGGATAAAATACTATAAAAGCCTATCCTTTATATAGGATAAGTAGCATAGCTCTAACTAGAATTAGCTTATAAAGACTAAGCCTTTATCTAATACTATGCCCTCTAGTGCCCTAAATTATAGCTTAATTTCCTTATAGAAAACCTCTGCTAATTTAGCTATATTAATTATAGTAGTTACTAGAAGGAATATAGAGTACTTAGTAAATTAGTCTATAATTACTAGGATTACATTAGTTTCCTACTCTCCTAGCTATATAGGTAGTAGCCTATAATAAAGTCTATTAAGATCTTTGCTTATAGTTACCCTAGTATTAGTAGGGATTTAAGGGTATTATATAGGCAATGCCTTCTAGCTACTACCTATTAGCTTACCCTATAACTTAGGATATAGTTAGTTATAGACTTACTTATTACTAGCCACTAGAAGTAGTGCTTTAATAGCCTAAAGTGTATTTAATCCTAAAGTAACCTACTAGTAAATTATTATAGTATAGCTATATAAGCTCCTATTATAAGATAGGCTCCTATAGAATAACTACCTATTCTTTATATATTAGGAGACCCCTTATACTATATAACTATAAACTAGCTTTTCCCTTCCCTTTTACTAGGAGTTAATCTTACTATTCTGCCTTTATAGATCTAGGTCTTAATTCTATACCTTTCATAGTAATTATACTAATAGTTTATTTAGCCTAGATTAGTAGGGATTTAGTAATATAATAGCCCCTCAAATCTCTTATATATTAATGTTTTAGACACACACTACCTTCTCCTTAAAATCACCCTTATCTAGCTAATCTTTTACTAGATCTACGGTAGCTAACTAGCCTTTTACCTAGGTTACTTTAGCCTCTATAATTCTCTTACTAATAACTAGGATATTTTCCTTCCTAAAGGTATCTTACTAGGCCACTCTCTCTCTAAGATTAGGATATTTTTCTTCCCTAAAGGTATCTTACTATATCTTCTTTAATATATTAGTATCTTTTCTCTTACTATTTCTTTAGTAACTACTAGCTTTTTCTAAAGTTCTAGTAAAAGCGCCCTATTTATTAGGGGTTTACCTTTATAATTAGACCTTCTTAATAGCGTATCTATAGGGTTACTCTTCCTAGTCTATATTTAATTATAAAGTAAAAGGCATAAAGGAATATACACTATCTTACTTACCTTCTATTTAACTTCTACTACCTTATAAAGGTCTATAAGTTATAGTAGTTAGATAGGACCTTTACTAGTATTTCTAACCCTTAATATAGTGTTACTAGTATTTAAATAACTTTACTATAGTAAGTAACTCTTAATTAGCTATATTATAGTTATACTTAGTATTAGTAAACTTCCTTAACTAAAAGGTAACTAGATACTAGTAACCCTTATTATCTTATCAATATAAGATTCCTACTATTATAAAGACTAAAGTGTCTATCTTAATACACACTAGTTAACTTAGATTATAATAATAGGGAAGAGGCGCTTACTAAAAGGTATCTTTTAGCTAGTTAAATACTAGCTATTCCTTTTCTTTAAATATAAACCTCCTAGTCTAGATACTATTTTAACTACCTTTTATTAGTATATAAAGGGTACTATAATCCTAGAGTATTTATAAATAAACTATTAGTAAAAGTTATAGAATCTAAGGAAAGACTATATATCCTTAAAGCTTATAGGTTTCTTTTACTCTTAAATTATATTAACCCTATAAGTATCTATTAAGATACTATTAACTAATATAATAAACCCTAGGAATTCTATAGACTCCTAGTAAAAGGAATACTTAAAGGGTTTTATATATAGCTTTACTAACCTTATATACTTTAAAACCTTCTTAATATATATAGTATACTTCTCTTATATTTTTAAAAAGATAAGGATATTATCTAGATATACTATATAAATAGTATTAACTAGCCTATATAGCGCTTTATAAATATAGCTCTAGAAAGTAGCTAGGGCATTAGTTAACCTAAAAGGCATTATAAGGTATTTATAGTGCCTATAGTAAGTGTAAAATGTAGTTTTTATTTATTACTCTCTTTAATATAAATTTAATAGTAAGTATTCTTAATATTAATCTTAGAGAAAAGCAGGCCCTTAGTACTAGTCTAGGATCTCTAAAATTAGGGGAGAGTGTAGTAATTCTTCTATATTACTCTATTAAGTCCCTAATAATTTATATATAATTAGAGTGTCCTATCCTTTCTTAGTATAAATAGAATAGGTATGCCTATAGGGCTCTTTAAGGGTCTTATCTAGCCTTTCTTTAGGTTATTATAAATATACTCTTAGAGCTCCTTTAGCTTACTTTAGGATAGAGGGTAAATAGGTCTATATAGGGTGTGGCCCCTAGTATAAGGTTAATTATATAGTTAGTTATTTTTCTTAATAAGAGGCTTCTTACCTTATCTAATATAAATATATCTTTAAACTTATATAGTTTCTTTAAAATATTCTTAATAGTTTTATATGCTTTTACTTCCTTATTATCTTTAAGGGTAATAAACTTATCTTCTATAACTCTAGTAATAGCATATATAATAGTCTTATTATTTATTACCTTTATAAACTTATAGGGAGTTAATAGTAAAAAGGCTATTCTCTCTTTCTTAAACTACTATTCTTATAAATATAAGTAAAGGTATATATATTCCTTTACTAGTATATATATTCTAATTAATATAGGACTTCCTCTACTCTTAGGTCTTTATCTATAGCTATATATAGTAGCTTAAGGTCCCTTTACTCTCCCTTAAGTCTCTAAGGATAATAGGTACCTTATATATACTATATTAAGGGACTATAAAAGCCCTTACTACCTTAAGGATAGGTGCTATAGCCTTAGCCTAGTTAAGCTTATAAGTTTATATAAATTTAGCGCTAATAATATTAATATTAATATAATTATTAAGATTAGCTACTATTTTAATATCTTTTGCCTATAGATAGTAACTAGGGTATAGAATTAGTACCCTATTAGCACCCTAGTATTTAAGGTAAAAGTAAGGGTATTTACTTTTACTATAGGGAGTTTTCCTAGTCTTCTTAGTGCTCTTTCTTTAGCTTATTATAATATTATATAAAGTGCTCTATATTACTATAATTAAAATATTACTTTTTACCCTTAACTTCACTATTATTTAGGTATATAGCTAGAGTCTTTTCCCTATCCTAGTCCTTCTAATCCCTATAGGGTCTATAGCTATATAGGAGTTATATCTATAATATTAGGGAGCCTTATATAGGCCTTTATCTCCTAGGTGCTTAGGCTTTTACTTACTCTTTAGTATTACCTCCTAAAACTATTAGGTAAGTTATAATACTTTTTCCTAAGTCTTCCTAATAATAGAGGTATATAGGTTAATATAAGCCTATAGGTTAGGAAGTAGTTTAGTAAAGAATATAAGAGTATATAACTTTTCTATAGCTTTTTCTAGGTATTTCTCTAGTAAATCTAGGTAAATACTAAACTTAATAAGGCTTTAACCCTTATATTACTTTATATTCTCTAGCTATATAGCTATTTCTATATTATAGTTTATAAAGTCCTTAAGTAATATAAGTATCTAAGTTAAGAATTTATCCTAATTATCTTTAAGGTTATCCTAGCTATTAGCTAGTTACTCTTCTAGGTAATAGTCCTATCTTACCTTATAGTTAGTGTATATATAGTTAAGTGTAAAGAGGATCTTTTAGTAATTATATTAGTACTTCTATTTTACCCTATTAAAGGCATAGTTTAGATTACTAATCTATATCTTATACTTCTATAAATTTATAAGGTATTAGAGGTTAGTAATATTTTAGACTTTAATTACTTAGCTACTATAACTTAAGGATATACTAGCTCTTAACTACCTCTTTACTTATCTATCCCCTATATTAAGCTATAATAAGTTAATAAGTTTCTATTCTTTATCTTATAATTTCTTAAGTTATTTAAGCTAAGTAATTTACTTTATAATTACTATAGTTTAGGAACTAAGGATAGGGGTCTAATCTTAGTTAAAGTCTCTATAAAATATAGTATACTCTTAGCTATAGTCCTACCCTTATTTAATTAGTTCTAGTTATTATCTAATATTACCCTAGTAAATTATATAGTTCTCCTCTATATTACTCTTAGGTAACTAGTAAGAGAAGCATTAGAATTATAAGAATAAAGGGATAGCTAGGTAAGAGGTATAAGGGCTTTAGTATATTAACTAAAGCGTACTAGGTCTAAGTGTGTTATAGTATAAGTTACTAGCTTATAGCTAGTGGCTTGCTAGTGTTACGTAGGCCTAGCCCTAGGGCATAGTGCGTCCATGGGTGCACCCGTGTGCACTCGTGTGTTATAAGGGGGCCTCACAGATAGGTTATTTACTCCTATTATTTATACTAGCACTCCTTAAATACCCTCCTATAGAAATAAGAGTAATACTAGTATCTAGAAAGTAAGGCTTAATCCCTTTACCTATAAGGTTATAAGCCTTAATTATTTCTAGACCTTTTTACTATTTAGAGAGTGCTTCTAAGTCCTTAAAATCTATATTCTATCTCCCTTAATAGCTATTTTATTAACCCTCTTCGCTATTAGTAAAACAATTTCAAAGGGTAAGGAAACTTAAATAGCCTTAAGTTATAGTATATCCTTAACTAATACTAGAAATATAGATAAAATTCCTTAACTTTAATAGGGGCTAGATTAGGAATTACTCTTTTTATCTTCTTTTGAGGGATATATAAAAACACTTTAGGTATATATTTCAGATGAACTATTAAATTACCCTAGAGAACTACTACTATTAGTAAGGTAAAGGTATAAAAACATCTCTTAGGTGCCCTTTAATAAATTTCTTTAGTATTGTTAGAACACGCATGATATTAACCGCGCTTAGCAGCCGCCATTGTGTGGTTAGCAGAGTGGTTAGCCTGCCTTCGCGAGGGCCCCACACGTAACCCACAATGCGGGCCTATAATAGGGCAGGGCTTATGGTTACGTAGCTTATATAGCCCCCTTCGCTTTATATCTTATAAGAAAACCCTTACTTTTACCCTCTCTTTTCCTCTTTCCTCTATAGCTTAGAATAAATAATTAATAATAATACTATTCTTAAGGCTTATAATATTAATAACCTAATATTAGGAGCCCTATAAAACTAATACTTATTAGTGGTTAACTTTATAGATAACTACTCCTAAATGCATGTGAAAACTATAGATTAGTAAGGTTAATAATAAAAGAGACTTTCTAGAAGTAGTATAATCTAGTCTTTTTATTAAAGTATAAGAGTAATCTTATTACTATAAAATCCTTAATTATACTAAGGAAGAAGTTTATCCTAGTCTCTTTATTAAAGTATATAAGTAGCTAGTAATAAATAGAAGCCTAAACCTTAAAGAAGAGTTTAAGTTTAGTAATAAAGTCTATCTTATTATTCTTTTTTTAGTATATTTTATTATATATAAAGTTAACTACCTAGCCTTATAATCCTTTATAAATTATTTTCCTTAAAAGTAAAACTTTCTTATTACTCTCTCTTACCTAAAAATATAAAAATCTTTTCTTATTCCTTTCTCTCTAAGGGCTATAAGTTATAATAGCTAATAAAAGGAACTAATATAAGCCCTTAAGAGTTAAGAAGGCTCCTAAGTAAGAGATAGCTTTACTAAGGTAACTAAGTAGCCTAAAAGAAGTAAAATAAATATCCTTCCTCTCCTATATATTCTATAGCACTTCTATAAGTATATTATAGAAGATTTATTCTATAAGGCTAAGAACTTTAGTAATAAAGAGAATAAAATACCTAAGGTACTTATAACCTATATTCTTATTAGGTTATAGACTATAAAATAAGAAAGGTAACTAGAAGAATACTCTTTATAGAATTTACCTAAGATTTCTATAACTAAACCTAAGAAATATTCCTCTAAACACTACCTCTAGTGCTAAGATATCTTAGGGATTACCTTATTAATTATAGAGTATATATAATAATTAACTAAACTACTATAGTAATAAGAAATCTCTAAGAAGTTATTAACTAATAAGAATTTTACTTTTAGTTATAAGAAGAAGTAAAAGATACCTAGAAAAAGTATATAGGATTCTAAAGGAAGCTTAGGGAAGATAATAATTTCCTAGATAATCTTTTTAATAAAGGGGATATCTAAGAATACTAAATCTTAAGAGCCTCTTAATCTCTTTACTAAGGCTTACTAAGTATTACCCTATTAACGTAACTATATAGCTATAGGTATAATCTCCCCTAAGAGGGTATATACTAATATATTAAGGGTCTCTCTCTAAGTATTATATCTTATATCCTAACCCTATTAGGGTATTACTAGTAAGTCTTAATTCCCTTTTCTAGTATAAAGAAGCTACTACCCTTACACTTATTCCTACTAACTAACTAATATAACCCTTAAAACTATTACTAAAGTAAATTATTAATCTAGCTAAGATATATACACTAGAATAATAATATAGTATAAATAACTATTATATCTTTAAATTAAAGCTTTAAACTTTTTAAAGGAAATATAAAATCCTAAATATTAGATTAGAGTAAGTAAGCTATATATTTAAGGCTATACTTAAGGGTAAAGCTCTAAGGTATTACTTAGATAATCTCTTAAAACCTAGGTAACCCTAAGACTTACTAACCCTTATTACCTAAATAAGATAAAGGTTTAAGACTAAGGATATAAGGTAGTAATACCTCCTAGAATAGTATAATACTTACTTATAAAAGGTAATTAATAAAAATAAGGAAAAGTTAAGGACTAAGTGCTTTAATAGTCTTATTAAAAGCTTACTACTCTCTAAAGAGCTATTCCTAATATTAGCTAGATAAAGTAAGTACTCTAGAATTAAATTATATATACTTATAGTAAGATCCCTAAATATAAAAGCTATATTACTAACCCCCTAATAGCTTATAAGAGTTCTATAAGTATATAAGGATAATAATTTACCTTATTAGAGAGAAATCTAGTAATTAGCACTAATTCCTAGTAAAGCTAATATCCTAGAGTAATTCTAGACTAACTAATAATATAATAGTAAGGGTAAAGAGTTAAGATACCTCTATTAAGGTCTAGAGGTATAAGACCTCTTTTTATATAAGGAAATACTATATTTATAGTAAGGAGGGATACTAGTTAATAAAGCACTTTAAAGAAGACTATAAGAAGGTATATTAATACTTTAAGAGTTACTACCTTCTTAACTCTTTAAAATCTTTACTACTAGTATATAATATATTTCTTACTTAGTATAAAGGAAAACCTAAGGCGAATAATACCCTAAGAATCCTAGAAGATAATAAAATTACCTAATATATATAAGGCCTTAGATTTACTAATACTTAAGAGAGTAAAGATAGCTTAATTTCTATAAGCTTCTTTATATATAGCGCTACCTTTAATAGCTAGAAGGTAATTAAGATTCTTATAAATTAAGTAATACTATATAGCCTAAGTAAAAAGAGCCCTTTAATAATAGATTATTTTATTAACTACCCTATATATTTATACTTAGGATTATTACTCTTCTAAGACCTTCTAAGGCATTATACTAAATACTAGAGCTACTAAGTACTTAATAGTAAGCTACCTATAATTCTTAGTATTATAATATAGAATACTAAGGATCTAACTTAATAAATTAAGGGTAGGGAAAGTAGTTATTAGGTTTAGAGGAGGTATACTAATTATCTTAATTAGATTAGTTAATATACCTACTCCCTTTAGTAATATTACTTTCTATATAATTACTATAAGTATACCTTTCTTAATATACCTTAGGGATATAAGCTAATTAAAGATTAACTTTATTATTACTAAGAATATACTATAGTAAGGGAATATTAAGGTCCCCTTATATATAAATAAAGGAATATATAGATATTACTAGGTAAAATAAGAAGTTAATAGTATAGAACTACCTTACTAAAGTTAAATTATAGTGCTTATATTACTAATTTAGTTATCCTTTAGTCTAATAACTCTATAATCTTCTATATAAATTAAGGTATAAGATTAACCTTATAGCTATTAAGAAGCTAATAAAGGTATACTACTAATACTAGATAAATACTAATAGCCCTTACTACTTTAAATTTACCCTTTAGAATAAATATATATTTAATTTTAAAGTAATAGTAAATATTATATATCTTAATAGTAACTACCCTACCCTTTATACTATTAATATAGCTATAGTATTTAATATAGTAAGATTCCTTAAAGATATCTTAGCTAGAATAATATAAGAGGCCCTTAGAGTATACTAGATTAATATATACTAAGGACCCCTAATTAGATTATTACTAATACTAGCACTAACTTCTATAGTAAGGAATTCTAATAATTTATAGTATTAATATTAATCTCTATTAAGGAGGTCCCTATTAAAGCACACTATAGTATTAGTAAGGTTAAGAGATATTATAGGCCTCTTTAAAGAGCCTATAATATTATCTAATATAAATGCCTAATAACCCCTAAGCCTATAGCCCTATAGATAGCTATTAAAGCCCCTCTATCCCTAGAGATATTATAATATTGTGTGCCATAAGATGCGCGCCCAGAAACACGCGATTACGATAACAAGCACTAAGGATCATTAAGATAGATAATATAATAAGAGATAATAATATTAGTTATCTAAGTAAGGGGACTATTTAATCTATAAAGAGACTGCCTATAGCTAGATTCTTTTTGTGGCATTTACGCACTATAAGATTCTTAAATTAACCCTTAAGTTTTACTAAGTTTTATTAAGAAGATACCTAAGCTTATAATAAGATAAACTAAGATTTTTCCCCTTATTTAATTAAGACAGCACTTCTAATCTAATAGACTATTTAATCTAGAGTATCTTTATATAATAAGATATCTCTAGCCGTTGTTATAATTAATATTATTAAGTTAATTAACCCCTCCTATTATATATAGGCTATAGAGCTACTTATAACTATAGGCTAGTATTATGTCTTTTAGGTATTATTTTCTACTTAATAAAACTAGTAGAGAAATATAGTCTTAAACCCCTAGGACTTTCGCTTTTATTTAATTTACTATAAACTAAGATTAATTAGAAGTATACTTTTAGCTATAATTCTTAGCTAATACTAAACTAATTTATATAAAAACCCTTTATTTTATTTTCCTTATACTATAATATAAATTAAAAACCTAAACCTAGACCCTAGAGAAGCTAAGGCACTAGTTAGAGGCTAGCTAATCTAGAGGAACTAAGCTAGAATAAGGAAAAGAAATTATATTATAAGGAGATATTAGAAATAAGGCTAACTAGCTTAGGAGAATACCTTATAAACACTAGCTAAGCTATTATACCCTTACTAAGACTCTCTAAATATAAGGATCTAAAATAAAAACTACTATTTAGTATTATAAACTATTTAATCTTAGGACCTATAGCTAATTTTATAATAATTTAGCTATATATTAGGATCTTATAGATAATTATAAGGAGCTATGTAATTATATTAGTAATTCTTACTTATAGGTTATTTATAACTATAGATATTATCTTATAGAAAACTCTTTTTATAAAATCCTCTCTAGAATTAAAGCTTTTAGTTAAATAGTTACTCTCTTATAAGATTAATTAAAAGCGCTATTATCTAACTCTATACCTAATTATTTTACCTTATCTTATTCCTACTAATTAAGTAAAGTAAGGTTTACTAAGTAACTAAGCTATCTAAAAGAATTATAGGATTTACTATTACTAAGCACCCTAATTATAAGTAAGGAACTATCTAATCCTAAAATAGTTTTAATACTAACTTATACTTACTCTAATAGGCTATTAGGAAGGACCCTAATATTAAAGGGAAAGCCTCTAGACCCCTTAAAGGGCTTAATATAGAGACCTTTATAAAGATCCTTAGGGAAATAATAGCTTACTAATTATCCCTTATTATAATATAAAATAGATATAATATTTAGTAGTTTATAAGGAAAATATTACTAATTTTATTAAGGACTTTAAGGCTAAGATAAAAGTAATATATATTCCTAAAAAGAATTAGTATAAGATACTTAAGTATAATATTAACCCCTAGATTTAATAAGTAGTTAAGATATTAATAGTATTATATACTTAGGTAAAATTAAAGGAGAAAATACTCCTTTAGTTTAATACTATAAGTTAGACTAAATAGAAAGCACTAGAGAATAACTTAAGGATCTTAATCTAATATAACTAAAGTTTATTAAAGAAATTTACTACTAGTTATAGAAGTATTAAGCTTTAATATCTAATATAAACCTAATAGGATAGTAAATAATAATAACTTAGTTAAATTATATCTATAAGGCCCTCCCTAACTATTTAATCTTAAGCTTTATAGATTAAAAAGGGTATATATATAAAGAAGTTCTAGTTATATAGTATAAAACCCTTTAGGTAGCACTTAACACGTATATTTAAACATAACTAGAGCTTAAGAATAGGGACCCTAAGATCTCTAACTTAAGAGGGTATTATATAGATAATACTAAACCTAATCTAAGAAGCTAGAGACTACTTAATTAAGCTATGCTTAATATTTACTAGGCTAACTAGAGGAACCGCTTAGTAGTAGCTAAGTTTTCTAAATAAAAAGGGGAACTAATACTTCTTATAATAAAATAAAGAAAGATAGAACTTCTAGATTAGTAAAATACTAAGATTAAATAAATAACTTAATAAAATAATTAGCTAAGTTAAAAATTATAGTTATAGCTTAGGTAAGTAAGGAGATTAATATTATAAAGTAGCTTAAGCAAAAGTATAGTATTAACCTATAATAATATAATTACTAGCTAAATAATATTAGGTTATTTAATTAGGATAATAAGCATATCTTTAATATTAATATAATAGCTAGAAGGGGCTAATAGTTAAACTAATATTATTATTATAATACTAACTCTTATATAGCTATAAAGTATAATAAACTAGGATTTAATAAAATATTAAAATTTACTACCTATAACCTAGCTATCTGTATTTTAGTAATTAGAGATAATATAAGGTATTAGATAATACTACCTATCTTACTTTTAAAATTCCTTAGTATTAGTAGCTATATATAAAGGCTAGCTATATTTTAGGTTAAATACTTCCTAGATAGTAAAATTACCTATATAATACCTTAGATTAAGGAATATAAACCCTATAAAGGAAAGGATTAGAATATAATACTAGAGAAGTAGGATATCTTTAATTAAATAGAAAGCTTCTTTAATCCTACTAAATACTACCTAAAAAGGAAAACTAGGTAACCTTAATCTTAAAGAATCTATTAGAAGTAGTCTTAGCTATTAAATTTAAGAAATTAAGTGTAAAGAATAAAGAGGTAAATACCTATATTATAAAGATTATAGCCCTTAGGAAAGGGTAATAAAATAAGTATATATTAAGGAAATTATAGAAAATAATAAATAGGACTATTAGGTTTAAGAGTAGCTTAAAAAGGTAAAGATACCTTAGTAAAAGGAAAGAAAGACCTATTAGGTAAGGTAAGCTAGAGGATTCTAGACTAGCTATATAATAAGGTCTTCTAGAAGAAGCTTAGGTACCCTTTAGGGATATCTATTATATTATACTAACACTAGTAGAGGTAGTTAGTAATTAATACCTTCTATAAGTAAAGGGTATAGAGAATATCTATTATTATAATAGGGACACACTAAGGCCTATACTTTCTTTAAAGATATTTAGAGTAAAGATAAGCTTAAGACTAATTAATCCTAAGAACTAGATTAATTTAATTATCTAAATAATAAAAAGGCCCTTTAAGAGAATAAAAGGAATAAGGTAAAGGCTAAGAAGAAACCGCTAAAGATAGCCTTAGCTTTACTACTAGAGATTAATACTACCTTATAGGAATAGATCTAGGAATAACTAGAGGCTTAAGCTTAATAAGAAAAGCCTTAATAAGTTTAAAGTAAGCTATCTAAAGTAAACTTTATACTTAATATAATTATAAAACTATAGGCTATAGTTAATTAATTATAGGATTTACTATACTTATAGGTCTATCTAAATAACCCTAAAGAGGAGCTTCTCCTAGGACTTATTAATATAAGTTCTTAAGGGAATATAATTACTAAGAGCACTACTAGGCGCTTAGGCCTTAGAATCTATCCTATAGATATAATAAATACTATATTATTTTTATTATATAGGATTAAGATAATTAGGAGGTCTAAATAAAGCTCTATCTAGGGAATATCTAGATACTTACTAACTTCTATATTAGCCTAGATTTAGTTAATATAAGCTTAATTCTAGGGATACTATTCTTTAGACTATTATAGATATAGTTTAACTATTTAAGAAGTAGTAAGCTCTTTACTTAGTATTACTTTAGGATATAGTTATTATCTTAAGAGTTATAAGGAGTATTTAGTAGTAATATACTAGTAAGTAACTAGCCTAGTAGCCTATAATTAATATTATTATATTTAGCTATCCTATAGTTAAGAAAGAGAAGGATTAAATAGTTTATAAAGGATTAGAAGTAAAACTAAATAAGGATAAGTAACTAATCCCTATTATAACTAGGAGAGAATAAATATCCTTTAGGAAGTGGTTTAGGATATAATAATAAACCACTCCTAATAACTTAAAGTAATTATAGAAGATTTCTAACCCCTATAGTAACTAAAACCACTTAATCTTATAATAAATATAATATATAAATATAAAGCTAATAAGATTTATCTATATAATAATATACCTTCTAATAGGTTAACCCTAGAAGGAGATCTAAAATAGAAAATAAAGAAATAGAAAGAAGTAAAGTTATATTTAAATATATCTAGAAAGTATAGTAAGTATATTACTAGGTAGTTTAGTAAAAACCCCTAAGGTTTTAGAATAACCTAGGAATAATTAGATTAGATAGTTAAAGGGATATAAGAATATTTAATATAAGAAAAAGTTAATATTTTTAAAGAAATCCTTTATAACTAAGAAATAGCGCTAGTATAGGAATTATTAAAATATAGAAAAGTTAACCTACTAATTACACTACTATAGGTTATAAAGGTTATTAAGTATAAGGTATAGCAAGCTAGTTCTATCCTAATACCTCTTAGGTTATAAGGAAGACTAGTTAATCTATTAAAAAGAAGCTAAAATATAGACACCTAGAGGAAAGCTATAGCTCCTATAGGAATCTATATTTCCTTATTATAAAGAAGGATAGAGGGATTTGCCTAATCCTATTAGCTACTAAATATAATAAAGTAATAATACATAACGCGCTAATTCCTAAGGAGCAAAGGCATTTAGTAAGAGCTTTATAATATATAAAATTTTATCTATTATTAATTTACTATTAGAATATAACTAAGTAAAACTAGTGGAAAGGAGTAGGGATATAACTATAATCTCTACTATAATTAGGCTTTTATAACTTTATTACTTACTATAAGGAGCTACTAATTTAGTAGCTTAATTTATTAGAATTATTAGGCAAATCCTATTTAACTTAATCCCTAAAATTTACATACCTTTCCTAGATAATATTATAGTTAAAGGTATAACTATAATATATAATAAGGAGAAAATAATACCTAGAGTGTAAATATATACTAGAATATTTAATTAATATTAATAAAGTTCTAGTTAATATTAAACTCTCTAGCTATATAGCCTTAGTATCTAAATTAAAGTTTTACTAGAAGTTAGTAGAAATTATAGGGTTTATATATAGAATAAATAGATAGAAACTAACTAAGGTAAAGATAATAAAGATCCTAGAATAGATAGTTTACTAGGACCTATCTAAGATATGCTCTTTATTAGACTAATAGGAGTTTATTATATCTAGGTAAAACACTATATATAAAAGGCAAAACTACTAGTAATTTTACTTAGGAAGATAATAGAATAGGCATAGGGCTAGAATAGTAAGAAGCTATAGATATCTTAAAAAGGTAATAACTATAGCCCTTATTCTTATTTTACTTAATCTAGAACTAGGTTTTAGGAAATAATCCTTATAGTTAATATAAGCTTACTTAGATAGGGGGCTACACTACTATAAATAGTTAATAGTAAATACTACCCTATTTAATATAAAAGCAGTACTTAGACTATTACTAAAGCTAAGTATAATATAACTAAGTGAGAATACTAGGTAGTTATTTATATGTTATAAAGGCTACGAATTTATCTCTATAGAGTCCCTTTTATACTAGAGATAGATTTACAAGTCCTTATACACTAGCTTAATAGCGCTATTAATAATATGCCTAGAGCCCTTATTATATAGTGGATTAGCTATATACTACTCTTTAACTTTTCTATATAATATATTCCTAGTAAGAAAAACTAAATTACAGATACTTTATCTAGAAAGGGTCCTAGACTATCTAATTAATTAGATTAGAGGTTAAGGGGATATTAAAGACTTTATTAATCTATACCTAAATAGTATTAAGATTAAAGAAAATAGTAAGAAAGATTACTTAGCTAAGATACACTAAGTAATTAATTTCTTATTAACCCTTTAGAGACTAATTAATCTTAGTATAGGAGACTATAGGAAGCTATAAAATAAGGCTAAAAAGTTCTTTTAGAAAATAAATACCTTTAGAAAAGACTAATAGGAATTATAAAGGGACTAGCGTTAGTTATTAATATACCTAAGTAATAATATATAATAGTTAAAGTAATTTATAAGAAGCTTAGTTATAAAGGTATTAAGGTGGTTTTCTAAGTAATAAAGCAGTAATATTAGTAAAAGGGACTCTAGAATATAACTTAGGAGATGCTAACTTACTATAAGATATATTAGAAGTTCACGCCCTAGTAACCTTAAGAACTATTAGTGCTAGTTACACTAGGAACCTAATAAGTAAGATTTATATTAACACTTAGTACCTTCTAATTAATTATAGATATAAGTATCTCTTAGAAGTAAGATATAATCTAATAGGTTAGGTAAAGGCTATGCTAGTTAGAAACATAACTATTATAGTAATTAGGAAGTTTCTCTTATCTCTAATTAGTAGGTTTAGTCTTTTCTAATTTATAGTCTATAATAAAGAACCTAAAATATAAGGAAATCTTAAAAAGCACTTATAGATATTAGAATTATAGGTATCTAAATATCTAGGTATAACCTAAAAGCAAACTCCCCTATTAAAGCTAGACACTAGTCTTTTATATTTACCTTAGTAAAATTAGGAGGATTAAATAGTTAATAGGTAAAGCACCTTAATAAAGCCCTTCTTATAGACTACACTACTATTTATAAATTATATAGGAAGTCCGCCTTTTACTTAATCTATAGATAGAAGCTAATCTTACTACTAGAAGTTAAATTCTAACTTAGAGACTAATTAACTAGGATATAGTTACTACTAGCTAAGACCTATTTAAAGCTTAAGTATAAATACTTAAAAGAAAGGTAAAGGATATTAGGAAAGTAAAGAAAAGGTATTTAACTTTAGGAAATAACTTACTAAATAAACTAATAAGAATTAGGCTATCTCTTTAAGGAAAGATTAATTAAAACTAGAGACCTTATACTAGTATATAATATTAGAAGAAATATTAATATATCTATAATAAAGAAGCTTATAATAAGATAAAATAGGCCTTTCTAAATTTATAAGTAAGCGCTAATCTCTAAGGCCTACTATTTATAAACACTAGATAGGGTTTACCTTATAAAGATAATCTTAGGGGACTATATTAAGAAGTTTATCCTAGATATAGAAGATTAGTAGACTTTAACTATAGATAGATAGCTATATACTTAATAATAAAGCTAAGTAAGAGAAGAAGTTAGTAATTATAACTAAGAAGTCTTAATAATTATACTAGTAGTAGCTTAGTATAATATATTAGATTAAATAGTTAATAATAAAGGAGTAAACTTAGGCCTTAAGGAAGAGATTAAACTTCTACCTTAAAGAAGTCTATACTAAGGATTAAGGTATAATTACTCTCTTAATAGCTAAGTAGAAATAGGAATATAAGGTATACTCTTAGACATACTAATATATATATAAATTAAAGAACATTCCCTTTATTCTCTTTTTATGTTTTTTCTTTCTCTTTACTTACTAAAGATTAAGTAATTAAGGTATAAATCTAATCTTATATTATAAACCTATTTTATTTCCTTTCTACCCCCTTAGTATTTATAAATAATTTAGAAAAGAAGGTAGTATATTAATTACTAAGTAAGGAGAGTTTTTAAGGTTAATAGTATTTAAGTTAAGTAGAAGAGCTTTTACTACCTTAGTAAACTACTCTTTTCCTAAGAAAGGAGTATAAGCTTACTCTTAGCAAGACCTAGTATAATACCTAGAAGTAAAACGCTATTTATAGCTTACTATATAAGATCTATTCTAAATATAGTTACTATATACGCTATTACTAACCCTAGAAAGTAAGATATATTTATAAAAGGAAAGCATATATGCTTATTAAAGAAGGTAATATACTATATATATAAGTTTAAGTAGTAGGTATAGAATATACTATTTAATCTACTAAATATAAACACTAGTAAAGCTTAATAGTATTTAGGCTATTATAATAGGGCGTGCAAAAGTACCTATTAGAATAAGCTATCTTAGTAAGTATAAGAACTAGAGAATAATAATTATTTTTAATAGTAAGGGCTAAGGCACTATCTAATTTAATATAGCTTTATATAAATTCCTTTAATAATTTAGTCCCTTTTATAGTCTTAATAAGATAGGAGGTACTCCTCTAGGGGATTTTTAGAAAAATAAAGAGAAATCTTTATATATAGTAAAACACTACTATTACTAATATTAATCCCACTTTAAACCTAGAAGGTAAAAGGAACTTATATTATAAAATAGAAGCTATTAGTAATAACTTAAATATAAGATTAAATAATTTATATAAGACTAATATAGTCTTTACTAAAGAAAAACAGGAAAAACTTAGTGTAGTTAGACTAGTCTATAGTCTTTATTACTAAGAGCTTACCTTTAGGGATACTTACCCTTATAATAGTAGTAATATTAGGAAGTTTTTAATAAGTTATATTAAGAAATTTAGCTATAATTAATTAATTAGGAGATAAAGTAAGAAATAGTAGGGCTAGGAATATAAAGAGAAGGAATAAAAGAGGGTTAAAAAGTCTTAAGCTATAAGTTAATACCTATAATAGGCGTTAATAACTAATAAGTAAATAGCTACCTATAAGTAACTTATAATACTAAAAGTCTAAATTATAGGAGCTACTTAATCCCTATAGATAGCTACCTTGTAATAAATACTAGCTACTAATAGAAAGAGAAGTAAAGGTAACTAATACTACTTACTAATAACTGCCCTTAGATTTAGAAAAGGTATAAAAATAAAGGTTAGGACTATAGGAACTATTTAATCTAACCTACTTCTTAAACTAGTATATATCTTCTTAACTCTTAAAACCTTTAACCTTACTATCCCTTACTACTTTTTTTTATCCTCTCTCTCTAGCTATATTAAGTTAAAATTAATAAACACTATTTAATCTTAACTAGAAAATAGAGTAGTATAAGGAGTCTATTATAAATAAAGGAGATTATACTAAAGTTAATAGTAATACTATTACTTACTTCCCTTATAGTAAATATCTTACTATATATTATATTTATATTTTAATATATAGGATAGAAAACTCCTTTTTAGAGAAAAAGAGAAAACACTATTAAGATTAATCTAGCTAATCTCTATAAATAGTAGCTACCTTTATTTTACCTATAAAAAGACTAGCTATAGCCTTTATTAAGGTTTAAAGTCTATTAAAATAGTAATAATTTTAATCTAGTAATACTAATTAGACTAGGATAGACTACTATATAATAGCGTAGTTATTTACTAGATATTTATAAATTCCTAAGAAAGGCTTATAAAACACTAAGTAAGGACTAGCTTAATTAGTTTAAGTTAATAGTAATAAGGAAGATTATAGAGTGTAGTCTTAAAGTAATAGTAGTAGTACTACTATAAATATTTAAGGTTAATAATATAGAAGACTTTAATATAGAAATATTATAATAATTAATTAGTCTAAAGGCTAGAAGGCTTTATACTACCTATTAGCCTATTAATATTAAGTATAGTATTAAATATAACCCTATTAACCTTTACTTAGATATAAGTAATTAATACCTTATTATAGGATTTACTTTCTTTATAAACTACTAAACTACTTTTATATTTAATAGAAAGTAAGGATACCTATACTATTTTAATAGTATAAATAAAGGAAGAATAACTTATTTTATAGACTTTATAGGTAAGTAAGGATAGATTATATAACTTATAAACTATCCCTATAATTTTAAGGTAATTATAGTCCTAGTAATAGAGTAAAAGGAAACTAGAATATAGGTATATATACCTAGGGTTTCTTCTCTAAATAATTCGCTACTAGGTTAGTTACTAAGCACTTAATCTAATTATAAAGGACTAGAACACACTAAATAAGTATAATATTAAGCTTAAATAATTATATACTTTTAGTAGGGATTCTATTATTAGTTAGTGGTTTAAGTTATATCTTAAGGATTAGATAATATCTAATAATATCCTAGACCTAAAATATAGCTATATTAAAGCACTTAAGAGAACTATTAGGGTCCTATAAAATATAGCTATAAATAAGCTTATAATAGGAGATTAGTTACTAAGGAATTAGTATACTAGAAAGATTTTAACCTTTAATATCTAGTATAAAATATAATAAAGTGCTTAATACTACACTTTATAACCTAGATAGTTAGTAAAGAGCTACCTATTAGTATAGTAATTATACCCTAGAAACTTTAGATTACTAATAAGAATTACCTAATTAAATAGTATACTAATATAGTATAAAATAATAATCTCTATATTTAGGACTTTTAGTAGCCTATAGCCTATATTTTTACTAATAACCCTAAGGTCTTTAATATTAGTATATAAGAAATACTATAAGATTAAGAAAGATAAATATAGTAAGAAGCCTAAGATAATCTACCTCTAATTAATATAGAAGAATAGAGATTAAGTAAAAGAAAAGTTATTAGATATTACTTATATCTTTATTTATATTATTATCTATTACTAGATATAAGTTAATACTACTATCTTTAGCTATAAAGCTTAAAGTACTCTAATATAGTAAGGAGAATTAAATACCTATTACTATAAGGAAGGCTCTTTAAATATAGTAAGTAGTAATAAATATACTTTTTTAGATAAATATTAGGATTAGCTAAGGTTACTAAGGATCTATAGAGTTATTAGATAGGAGTAAGTATATAACTATAAGACCTTACTTAAATAAGTAAAAGAAAGAATAATTTAATATTCTCTTAGAGATATAGGTTAAGCTATAATAATTAATCTCCTTCTATTCCTTAGAGTATAGAGAGTAATATAAAGGAAAACTATTATATACTTACTAATATTATCTATATATATATCTATAGTGCTACCTAGTTTAGTGCCCTATAGAATATAAGCTAAGATTATTAAAGCTTACTAATAAGAAGAGAAGTATGCTTAAGGATTAATTAATTAGTATAAAACTATAAAAAGAGAGTAACTTAGTAAGTAACCTATAGTTCGCACTCCTTACTAATATTACTTACTATATATCTATAAACACTAAAAACACTAAAGCTCTCTTAGGAGATAAAAAACTTAGGTCTTTAGCTAGGGAGGTATTATATATATTTTTTTCTTTCTCTCTCTTATCTTTTTCTTTCCTATTTAGCTCTCCCTTTCCTTTCTTTTACTACTCTTATTATTATTATAAATTTTCCTTTTTATCTCTTTTACTTTAATACTTCTCTTTACTTTAGGAGTCCTATTATATAAGATTAATTAGATTAGACTTAAGTGTACTAGATTAAATAATACCCCTCTTTTAGTATAAGGTATTAGTTACTAACTACACTTATAGGGCACTTTAGTTATTAGTGTGTATACTTAGTTAGGGATTACTAGTGTATACCTAGGGAGGTATTATATACTATAAGATATATACCTAGAAATACGTAATTATAATATTAAGCACTAGGGATTATTAAGATAAATAATATAATAAGGGATAATAATATTAGTTATCTAAGTAAGGGGACTATTTAATTTATAAAGAGACTACTTATAGCTAGATTCTTTTTATAGTATTATTACACTATAAGATTCTTAAATTAACCCTTAAGTTTTACTAAGTTTTATTAAGAAAATACCTAAGCTTATAATAAGATAAACTAAGATTATTTCCCTTATTTAATTAGGATAGCACTTCTAATCTAATAGACTATTTAATCTAGAGTATCTCTATATAATAAGATACCTCTAGCTATTATTATGATTAATATCATTAAGTTAATTAACCCTCCTGTTATGTGTAGGCTATAGAGCTACTTGCGACCGTAGGCTAGCATCGTGTCTTTTAGGTGTTATTTTCCGCTTGACAAACTATATAAAAATACTAACTTATAAAATAACCTACTTTTTTTTACCTAACACTATATTTATAGTTTTTGTAGTGTAGTGTAGTTAGTGTAGTTAGCAACTACACTAACTATAAGCAAAAAAACTACACTACACTAACTACAAGCTAAAAACTACACTAACTACACTATAAATAATACTCTAAAAGTAAGTAACTATATTCTCTTATCTATTAGTGTTAATTATTTATAATCCTTAAAAGCTAATAAATCCTAAATTATAAACTAGTATATTCTTTTCTAGTATAAAGGCATAAGATATAATATTAATCTTAGCTCCTTAGTTAGCAATAGCTTATCTAGGTTTAAGATTAAATACCTATTCCTTTTAAAATCCTATATAAGTGTTATAGTCTAGCCCTAAGGGCTAATTATAGGTATTTACGCCACCATGCTGGTGATGTGCCTGATTCTAATTGTGCCATAGAGGGCAATAACAAAAGAATATGCATTATATAAGTCTCTGTGACTTATGCAATTAACACCTATATTACTAGGATCTAGGCAAAACCTAGACTATTACATAGGCTCCTTCCTTATATAACCTCTTTTCTCTTCTCTCTTTCTCTTAGCTAGTAATACCACGCATCCCCTAGGACCCTCTCCCTATAAGCCTAGGAATAACCCTATTATAATATATACCACACGTAGCCGGTTCGAACCTATAACCTTAGGTAACTTATATAATTATCATTGTCTAGCCCTAAGGGCTAATCACGGGTGTCTGCGCCACTATGCGAGTGATATGCCTAATTCTAATTACGCTATAGAGGGTAATAACAAAAGAATACGCATTATATAAGTCTCTATAACTTATGTAATTAACACCTATATTACTAGGATCTAGGCAAAGCCTAGACTATTATAATAAGCCTAAATAGTAATTCTAAATAGCTTAGTACCTAATTAATATTCCTAGAGTAATTTAGTGTTAAAGTTATTAGGTATTAGGCCCTTTTAGGTTTACTAGAGGTAGTTTAAATAGAGCTTACCCTAAGCGAAAATAATACCTTTTCTTTAGTTATTTCTTAGAAGTAGTTACCCTTAATAATAGCTTCTAGAATTATTTAGATATCTCTAGACTAATTTGCTATAGGTCTATTAATAAGATAGGGACTAAAATGCGACTTACTAAAGCTTTCTAGTTAATAGGGCTAAGACCCTTATAACCCTAAATTTCACTTAGAGCTTATGTATTTTGCTTAATAACTTTCTCCCTTACTAATAGTGTAGCTTTAGGCTATAGAGTCTTATTATTATCTAATATACTACTAATTACTATACCCTTATATTTCTTTAAAGGTAGCTTAGCCTCTAAGATTAATATTATAACCTAGAGAGTACCTTATATAATAGATTTAAGTGTTTTTATATTAGCTTACTTAAGACTCCTTAAAAGAGGTTTTAGCAAAGCCTCCTTATTAATAATATCCTTAACTTATGCCTTTATATTAGCTTTTCTAGCTCCTAGCTTCTATAAATTAACTATAGTTACTAATTACTAAGAGGTAGATAATAAAGTCTTCTTAAGTTAAATAAGTTAATAATCTCTAGATAGGGCTATAGAGTTTACTATAGATCTAGGTTTAATTAGGGTATAATAAACTCTAACTATAGTATTTAGTAATACTTCTTTAATAACTTAGGGTTTAGTAATATTATTATGTTTATCTCTAGTTAAATATATCTAAGTAAACTAAGTATAAGCTTACCTAGGGACCTAGGAATTATTATTCTAAGGTAGTAAAGTTATTAACTTTAACTATAAAGACTCCTATTACTAAAGTAAAGTATCTCCTATTACTATATAGTTAGTAGTATAATATCTAGTAACACTACACTTAAAGCAAGCACCTTTATAAGGTAATAGTATAGTGCTATTTATATACTAATTTCTTAACTTATAAGTAAGTCTTAACTCTAGAGTACGTCCTTATAGACTAGACCCTAATGCTATTAGGGGTGTATTTTATAGTGGTTAATATAAGTTAGTAATATTATTCTAATATAGAGGAACACTATTTCCTTTATAAGCTAGGCTAGAATAGTTAGTATTTTACTAATTAATAGGCATTCTATTTCCTATATTAATATTAGTTCTATTCTATGCCTAAGTCTAAGGATATTAGTAAGTGATTAGAGTAGGATTTTAGCTAACTAAAGGTATAGGTTAATACCTATTAAATTATTAAGGGTTAGGGCAATCCTAACCTCCTAAGAGTCTAAGGTATAATATTAATAGTTAGAGTTAAGTAATTAAGGCATTAACTAGAGTAAATTATCTATTTTACCCTCCTAAGACTTCTATAAACCCTAGAGGTAACTTATATACTTAAGATAATACTTTATTAGTAAAATATTCACTCTAGTGTTTAATAAACTCTTCTATTAATAAGATCTTTATATCTTAGGTAGTTAACTTTACTAAATTCGCTTTTACCTCTAAGATTATAGTAGCTTATTTAATTAGTTCTCTAGCTTCTCTAAGACTATTAGTAGCTAAGATATTCTAACTAATAGCTTCCTATATTAATAACTTATTATATAAGCCTTAAATAAAATATTAAATAAAATCTCTAAGGATATAGCTTTTAATTAAGGTAAGTAAATTATTAGAGATAACTAGCTTATCTCTACCTCTAGCCTAATAAAGTATATTTAGTACCTATAATAATAAGTAGTAAGGGCCTTACCCTTACTCTAGTGTATCTTAACGTTAGTGCTAGCCTTAATCTCTTTATTAATAATATTAGGAGATTACTATTCCTATAATAAACGTTAGAGGATAATTAGATTATTATTAGTTACTAAACTTTATTTAGCTCTAGAAACCACTATTCTTAGTTAGTCTAAACTATTAATAAAGGTAGTAGCACCACTATCTAAGGCTATATTAATAGCCTAGATAAAGGTACTTAGATTAATATCTTAACTATTATTAATAGTCTTAAATACTTACTATAAATAACTTAGCTAATACCTAGTAGATATAAATCTATTAAAAGTCCTAATATCTTTTAAGGAAGGAAGTTTAAAAGCTAATATAGTTAACTAGTTAAATAAAGGTATCTTAGGTATTACTAGAGAGTTTAGCTTTTAAAATAGTTAGTAAGTTAAAGTATTACCTTATCTTCTATCCTACTATAAGGGAATTATTCTTCTCTTAGTAGAACGCTCCCTAATAATAATAATACCTATAATAATTTAAATCTAGGTAAATACTCTTTACTATCTATAGATTCTATAGGGGATCCTTCTTAACTAATAACTCTAGGGTAATAATAGGAAAGTGTAGGGATTTAGGAAATAGAATAGAGAGGCATTAATAATAGAAGCAGGAACTTAATAATATAGATAGGGATTAGGAAATTTAATAATACTACCTTAACTTTAAGAGACTAATAACTTCTAGGAAGCTTTAAAAAGCTTATTAATTACCGCGGCTCCTAGCGTGGTTGCTAAAAGAACGTTCTAAATGAAGCTAAAAAGAAAAGAAGGCTATAACTAAATAAATTAAATTCTTATAGTAATGTAAGAAGCTAGAAGAAGCAAATTCTACTTAGTGGCAAGAGGCCACTTTATGGTGGGCCGTAGAGCGGGCAGGTGCGTGGCCGCACCTCCTCTCTATCTAGGGTGGAGCCTCTAAATCTAAATTAGGTAGGCGGTCAAGAATCGCTGCATATGCCAAAGACCACAGTGTATTAGTGCGAATTCACAGTTAGTCAGTCAATCGGTTAATCAGTCAATCAGTCAGTCAATTCGTCAATTCGTTAATTCGGTTAGTTAGTTAGTCAGTCAGGTAGTCAGTTAGTTAAGTCAGTTAGTTAGTTATAGGGCTATAGGTAGTATATGCTCTATAATATAGTGGTATAATCTTGCATATGCTACCCTATTATATAATTCGTATAGTATTATAGCATATGCGTGGCATATACCTAGCATATGCTATTCTGCTAGTCAAAGGCTCCACCCTAGATACGAGACGAACTTTGTTAGAGCTAAGATTTACTATAACCCCTCTAAAAGCAGTTAATGTTAAGAGAGGTAGAAATTTTTTTCTTAACTAGTAGCTATAGAGTATTTCGCGTCTAACTAATAAGAAAATGTATCTCTATAGAATAGCCTTATTTTAATAAAGGCAAAACAGGAAGCTACTACATATAGCTCCCTTCCGCTCCCTTCCCTATTGCTTGAATTAGGAAAGCGAAGCGAACCGTTTGTCTGTCATGAGGAGTTCGAGCTCTTTCTCACTGCAGTACGAATGTACTTTTAGCGTAGAGATTAGAAGCCGATTACAAAAAGTGATCAAATTATACTACTTCTTATTTTACTGCGGCCATCGGGAGTCGAACCCGAGTCGGCTGAATGGAAATCAGCCATGCTAACCGTTACACCATGGCCGCTTAGTTGTTCATTCAGCCCGCTAATATGCGTTGAGACTGTTGCATAACAATAATATCTATTCAAGGACTGAGAATAGGTTGCAGACTGTATTGTTAAGAACTCGCGTACGTGGGGCGCTAATCATGGTTCTTGAATACCTTGAATTCAGGGATTTCGACTTTCAACTACCGCTCAGGCTAGGAACGTGTTTGCTCGAATCTCTAACTTGAAGCTGGTGGGACGGGGAACGTAGAGTGGGTGCCCGGGGCAAGATGGGGTCACCGATGAAAATATTTTGACATCGTCTGGCATCTCTACGGGCATTCTTCAAAATGAAATATGCTTTCGCCACAGGACTATATGGGTCACACGTGGCGGGCAACGTTGTGAGAAGAAGGTCTGCGTATGTTCGGAATACAAACGCCGACCTGTACAGTGTGCACTGGTGTGCACTGGAAGCGGGCGGCCTCGGACCAACTTGCAAAAGTGCACCAGTTTTCTGCTGAGGGTGCGTGCTCGGTCACCTTTGGCCTGTCAGCAGTACATCATCATCCCGAAAATAAGCCATTGAATTTCAAGAGCCCTCGTTCCAAGTCTCGCCCACGTCCCCGTGACCGCGGCGCCGTGTTTTCGATAAGACCTCCTCGCAGCCATGGCCTCTTTACCGCAAGATCCTGCCAACCCGGAGAAGAAGAAGAGCCCCAGTGCTACACGATCTGTGCTGGCTGGCGCGACGGCTGGAGCCATCGAAATCGGTATGTCTCATCTGTTCCCCCAAGCTACTCGAGCTTTTGACATTGAATATGCTGACGAGCCTTATCTTCAAGCAATCACCTATCCTGCCGAGTGTATGTATGGCTCTTCTCGCGACGCATTCAAGACCAAGAATGCGCATCGCCTGGACCGCGCAAGCATTGATTCCGTGTAAATAGTTGCCAAGACACGATCCCAGCTCAACCGGCGACTGGCGGAAGGCCAGAAACTTCCGTGGCCACCATTTGGAAAGCAATGGTACGCTGGGTGCACGACTCTGATCATCGGAAACTCCGCCAAAGCAGGCATTCGTACGTTGGACGTTTTCGGCGCGTGACGCGCGCTGTAGACCTGCTGCCGAACGCTAATGTGTGACCAGGATTCGTCGCTTTCGACCAGTACAAGAAGCTGTTGGCTGATGAGAATGGCAAGCTGTCCGGTCCCCGAACGGTGCTCGCTGGATTTGGCGCTGGTGTGACGGAGTCGTTATTAGCCGTAACGCCGACAGAGAGCATCAAGACGACGCTGTATGCCATGTTTGAAAATTCGGCGGACCTAGGAGCGACTACTAACAGCTGATCAGCATAGATGACAGGAAGTCTGCAAAGCCACGACTGCGCGGTTTCCTTCACGCCGTGCCCATCATCGCTCGCGAGCGTGGCATTCGAGGCTTCTTTCAAGGCTTCGTTCCCACCACTGCCCGCCAGGCGGCCAACAGTGCCACTCGCTTCGGATCATACACCTTCCTCAAGCAAATGGCTGAGTCCTACACGGCGCCGGGGAAAAGCTGGGTGCTGTCGGCACATTTGGCATCGGTGGTGTCGCCGGCCTCATCACTGTCTTTGTGACGCAACCCTTGGACACGATCAAGACGCGTATGCAAAGTATCGAGGCGCGACAGCAGTACGGCAACACATTCAAGTGTGCCGGCATGATTTTAAGCAGGAAGGTGTGTTGACGTTCTGGAGCGGCGCATTGCCCAGATTGGTCAGATTGGTCCTAAGCGGTGGAATTGTGTTCACCATGTATGAGAAGAGCATGGATCTATTCGACAAGTTGGATCCGGAGATGAAATACATTTAGTTGAATAGATAGACGGCGCGCTGTGTCGCTGTGTCTTGTGTTCGTTTGGTCCTCGCTCTAGGGTCTCGGCGTTGTAGCTTTTTCTATATACCTACCATGTCGGCGCGCCATGGCCTGAAATATTGTCACACCAGAAGACCCTTCTCATGATTACTAATTCTTGATGCATCCATCTATAGACTTATGCAACATCAAGCAGGTTCAATATCCTGTTCGCTATATCCACTTATATCGTACATTTGACATCACGCGGAATCGAGAGAAAACTCGCGTGTTTCCCAAGTCTGGGAGGCTACTTCATGTATTGGTCGAAAGGGTTCGCTCATCGACCTGTTTCCGTACCGTCTCGCCGCCGAAAATCGAATCACGCACACGCACACGCACACGCACACGCACACGCACGGGTGATCATTGCAACCGAATCATGCCGGACAGCCGTTTGCCCAGCCGCTCAAGCCATGTCCTTCTTGGGGCCTCTTCGATCTCTCTTACCAAGTCATGGAAGTAAGTCGGTTGGCTTTTAGGCTCCAACATTGGCCCTCGAAGCTTGAACTGCGCACAACGTTAGCCCTCAACATCTGCCGGCTATGCGCTGTCCCTGGGCAAGTGACTAGCTCGTACCCTGTCGTTGTACTTGTTTTGAACGAGAAACTGCAACGCCCTTGCTTTCAGAGTTTCCTCGACCTCCATCTCAGGCTTGAAGCTTTTGTAGCGCTCTTCTACCGCTGTGCGAAGGACATCCTGGAGTTGGTAATCTGGTCGCAAATCTTGCTTGGGCCATTTAGCAAAGGCATCGACATATATACGGCGCTGGGCCTCCTCATCAGTTGCTGAGTTAAATGGCGAGGCGGATTTTGGATTGTTTGGAAAGACCTTACCGCTATTGAGCGAGACATTGTGGCCGACGCTGATGGCACCAGGTGTGCTCGGGATGCGTGTATTATTATCAGAGAGAAATCGTGACGAGGGATGCCATGCGGGTCTCAATGCGTCGTACTGTGTGAATTTACTACATGCATACTCCGTACGGAGTAGTCCGTACAATAACGCGCCACGTCTTTCTTGCCGGGCTTGCCTGCTGATTGGTTGTTTCTTCTTCTTGCACGCATGACCGGATTGGGAACATTAGATGTTCCAGGGCCTCCAATCCACTCTGGCACAGTGCTCGTAGCGTGCAACCCACCCGGGTCAACTGGTCCGCTAATTAGTAAACCGTTTGATGGGGTTGCCCATCGCTCGAGTTGGCCTCCCCAGACTCTCTCTCTCGACCCTCGTCTTATTCAAACTACCCTTGCGACCAAATCGACGTCTGCTCGGATCCTCCCTTTCATCCGAGTCTGTCTTTGTACTTGTACCTTGTCCTGATTTGATGCTCGCACTCTTGTTTCCTCTGTCCTTCGCCTCGCCCTCCTTCTGTCGTCGCTGAGCCTTCCTGGTCGATTGGGTCTATCCGTTGTGCCAGCATTCTCCATCGAGGACCAGACTCTACCGGACCAAGCTCCATCACATTTCATGATGCCTGGGCCCGGACGATACGAAAGGGTATGTATTTGAATTTTTTTCGACGAGTTCGCCGGGGAGTGGCGAGGTGCTGTTCTAACACATGACTAGGTCAACGACCAAGACGATGACGTTCACGTCCCTCGATCCCCAACCGATGCACCTGACTCCTCCTTCTCCGCCTCCCTCGTTTCATTCGCGGGCTTCATCGCTCACCAGACGAAATCAGGTCGATCCTGATCTAGCTGATGCCTTCGATGACGAGGGTGATGGAAGCGATGACGATGCTGATGACCGACGACGCCTGGTGAGACAAACTAACACAACAGCAACAACATCTTGCTCGCCAGCTCTTCCAGCCGTTGATGATAGGTCGTGGCATCTTCCGCCGCCCTCAGCACAACAACATAATGCATCTTCAGGTTCTCGAACACGTGTCGTTGGGGGCGGTGCCGGGTCTGACGGGGTATTTGCAAACCTTTCTGCGAAGCCCGAGCGAACAGACTCCGAAAAGGACGAAATGCCTCCGGTAAGATGTCGTAATCTGTTGATGGGCCCGATGAAGAGGAGCGCTAATGATGGGCAGTCTTACGAACAAGCGGCAGCTGATGCAGCGCCGCCATACTGGGAAACCACCATCCTCGCCCCAGGAATAGGCGGACTGGACGAGGTGTACGTTGATGGAATGCCAGTCGGCTCCGTGTTCTCATTCATCTGGAACGGCATGATTTCTACATCGTTTCAACTGGTTGGCTTCTTGCTCACATACTTGTTACACTCGACACACGCTGCCAAGAATGGCTCACGCGCCGGTTTGGGAATCACGCTGATTCAATATGGGTTCTACATGAAAGATTCTGGAAGCGGTGGCGCACCCGTCATGCGCGGTCCAGACGGATATGCGGATCCTCCGGACCCAAACTCACACGAATTCACGTCTGGCGAAGTCACTGACGGCGGCCCTGCTACGATTACTGGGAGCGAGTGGATGGCATATGTTCTCATGGTAGCTGGTTGGTTTATACTGATCAAGAGTATAGCCGAGTTGTTGAAAGCGCGACGACACGAACAACTAGTACTCCAGAGTCCAGAACGAGGACTGAGTGTTCCCGTTGTTGCTGAAGGAGAGAGCCCTGAGCGCATTGTATAAAGTTGCACAACAATAGACAACCAGTTGACATGTTCATATCAATGAAACTCGGGGTTCTTCCTTTTTCTTTCTCTTCTTCCCTTTCAGCGACGTGGAACTGGGATCCAACGTGGCAAGGTAGTGACACTCACTCTATAGCACGGACAAACGTATTTCCCTGGCCTGGTTGATCGTCGGCTCGGGCTACCATGCCACGGTACCCAAATAGTATAAGAAAATTGTCGATAATAGCCGTGTTTAGTAAAGACGTCGTGAGTTGTCTCTGGGCATGACAAGATTGAAGCAGCCCCGCAGACATGCATCAATCGGTCAAGTATGAGGAAACTTGCCACAATTCTTGTGCCTTGCATCACCCGAGGGAATCCTGGAACCCATGCCCACACCGTGTTATTGGAAGGCGGTTGCATCAATATCCCTCGTAAGGCCACGTGGCACTTTTGTGTGTTGCATGTTTTGCGGGCAGGTTTGGGGATCAAAGAAGAATAATATGGCGTGCTTCTTATTACATCGCCTCTCTTATTTTTTTAGTTCGTGTTTTATGTAATATTTTCCATGCATCTTGTAGGAGGAAAAAGAAAAGAAAAGAAAAGGCCCTGCTCTGACCCCCGCCCTCAGACGGATGAGCGTTTAACTGACTCGCGCCGAAGAAAGTCGGTGCCAGGATTCCCGAAGAAAGTCGGTGCAGCGTGCCGGCCCATCCTTGAACATGACATGACGTGCAACACATTGACATGACATGGAAAACAACCGGCGCTTTGAAATCTCCCACCGGACCAAGCTGAGTCAGGATAGATTATCCTAGGTTTATTCCAGACAAGATATAGCCTATACATTCGCGTTTATATATATGTAAGGAGAAGGCATGATGATGAATGCGTTATAGCTAATACGTGAGCATCGGATATATGTAGGTAAATACATGAGCTTTTCGGGCTGATCTAACTCATCCGAGCTCATCGGAGGACATTTGCGGATCTTGGTGGGGACATGGATGATGCGCCGAATTGAGTTGTGTTGCATCACGCCAGCAACATGGGCGACTCGATTCAGCAGGCCTCTTCTCATCGTTGTGCAACAGCACTGACGAGTGCTGTCGGCAGTGAGGTTGGATATTTCACGCGCATGACGACTGACTCATGAGCGGTAGCTATTTATGCTAGCGCTGTTAGCTCGCCTTGGTCTTTCCGGTCTTTTCGGCCTTTGCCCCGAAGAGACCCACCCTGATTCAGTTAGGCAGAGGAGCAAAACGGCGTCTAAATGGCAGAAGGCATAGCCCGTGGATATGTATAAGGAGATTAGAAATTGATAGGAGTGTGGATCTTAATAGAAGCAATTAGCTTATCATAATGTAAGAAGAAAAAAGAAAAGAAAAGAAAAGAAGCACATCTATATAAACGATGCCATGATCCCGTCCTTCGATGCATCACCATCATCCTTCAGAATCATCCTTCAGAATCATCCTTCAGAATCATCCTTCAGAATCCATTAACCATGAAGTCGAGCGGTTTCTTTTCCTCCCACTGGCCCTTCTGAGCATCGGCTCAGAGGCTCGCCCTAACGGCCTTGACCAAACCGAGCATCAGAGCCTCATGGTTTGTAATCCGAAACTATCCAAAGGATTTTGGCATATCACTGCGCGTTGCCCAGGACCAGATGGCAAGCTGAAAGGGACAGGCATACTCCTCGGGAATTGCCTGCTCACCGAAAATGGCGTATTACGAGGTGGACATGAGTGAGTTTCTCCAATAGATAGATTGCTATCTGTCTTCGCAAAAGAGGGCCGTTTTTTTCATTTACTAAATCGCATTTTCTAGTAATGCATACGCACTTAAAAATTTACATATGATTGTGAATGGCACAAGGCCTCCCTTAATGGCTCAGTGTACAATTGCAAGTGCAAAGATGACAACGGCCTGTGGGTTGATAATTCCATTGATCTCGGTCAGTCTTTCCTTCTTCTTGTGTGGAAAACATTTTTTTGGGAGTTTTGAGTATTTCTAGGCTAATCTGCAAGACTAACCTCTCCGGTAACAGAAGGTATCATTACATCTCGAAACGGCGGGCTGCACTGCTACAATCATCATGGAGGTATTAATGAAGATGATGATCCTCAAGGACTTCAGGAGAAAAACAAGATAGACCCTATCTATGAACTCGTGGCCGGTGACTTCTGGGCCGAGATCGTGCGAAAATTGAGGGAATTAAGAGGAACCAAGGCCAAGCCGGCGGCTGGAAGGCAGCAGGATCTATGAACAGATTCTGACTCAGGGCCGCCCCTCGGATCTATAAAAGATTCTTGGCCTATAGGATCTGGAAAACATTCTCAACAACTAGACAAGCCCCTGGAATCTCTGTGGGCTTGGTGTGTTTGTGTGCGGTGCTTTTTGTGCCGTCCAGCTAGAAGGGGAGTCGGATTTTCCATCATAGACGCCATGGCTTGGCCAAGTTGGCCAAGTAGTGGTTGTTGCGGTGGCTGAAATAGAGGAACAGTTTTGAGAAATAAAACGTTGGTTTTTATCAAAAGTCATCAAGTCCATTGTTGTCCGCCGTCTCCCAAGTCAAATGATTCGACACTAGGATGTGTAAATTACCAACACCTGCTCCCCCTCTATACTTTTACAGTATTTTTAGCAAGTCAAGGCTATTCTAATCATTTGTCCTCTTTCGTGAGGTTGTTTGGCTGGCAGCTGCATCTGGCGTGGAATTTCCCGTCTAGGATGGTACAACTGCTCCTAGTCCCATGACTGCATCCGAGATGTTGAGTGATTTGGTGGCAAAGAACGGTGGAAGAGAAGATGATGTAGAATTGCTATCTAGGAATTCCAGAATCTAGCAAGGAAAAGGGGTTACAGTAAATCTCGGCTCCAACAAAGTTCGTCTCGTATCCAGGGTGGAGCCTTTGACTGGCAGAATAGCATATGCTAGGTATATGCCACGCATATGCAAGATTATACCACTATATTATAGGGCATATACTACCTATAGCCCCTATAACTAACTAACTAACTGACTGACCTGACTGACTGACTGACCTAACTAACTGACCGAATTAACGAATTAATTGACGAATTGACGAATTGACGAATTGACGAATTGACGAATTGACGAATTGACGAATTGACGAATTGACGAATTGACGAATTGACCGATTGACCGATTGACTAACTGTGAATTCGCACTAATACACTGTGGTCTTTAGCATATGCTTAGCATATGCCTGGCATATGCAGTGATTCTTCACCGCCTACCTAATTTAGATTCAGAGGCTCCACCCTGGATACGAGACGAACTTTGTTGGAGCCGAGATTTACTGTGTGCCCCAAGGAAAGGAAGCTTATTATAAGCTTCAAATCTATCAATCCGATGATTCTAGGTCTTCAAACGAAGCCTACGATGAAACGCGATAACAAACGAGATGCGGGAAGCTGCATCATCAAACGAAGAGGATGACTAGGACGATGCCTGAGGCTGCGATGTGAGGCTGTGAATATCCTCAACACGAGATACGCGCAATCTCGGTTATTGTCGCAAAATTATGGCTGGCAGCTGCATCTGGCGTGGAATTTCCCGTCTGGGACAGTACACCTGCTCCTAGTCCCATGACTGCATCCGAGATACGCGCAGTCTCGGTCATCGTCGCAAAACAGTCGTGTGGCGCTCGTCACGGAAGTGGTCGCGGCCGTGGCCGTCCCAGAGTACCAGTCCGTCACCGTCACCGTCTCGTTGGCGACAATCTGGGCACCAGTGTACCCGGGCACGATAATCATTGATGAATAGCCGCCGATGTTGGTGGTGACGAGCCCCGTGCATCGGTCGGCACGCCGAGAGTGGTGCCCGAAACCGCGACGGAGCCCCAGAAACGACGTACGGGGTGCCATTGATGACGACGCTCCCGGGATCGAGGTCTGCGTCCAAGGATACTTGTGGAGGACGCTGGCTGGGGCCGGATCATTTTGAGGGTCATCGGGGCTGACGTCGCCGTAGACAGGACACGAAGGTCCAGTCGTCGTCGTCGTGGCCCTCACATAGCAGCCCGTCACGACGGCGGAGCTGGTGGTAGTGCAAGAGCTACGTGAGCAAGACACCCAGTAGTCGGTAGCCGTATTGGTTGGACAAGCGCACCCGACATATGTGTTGCAGACGGTTTTGCAAGGGCTCCTCGGCTTGCATCTGGTGTGGCAGTCCGTGTTGGTTTCCGTCTCGCATGTCGAAGTATCCTCCTCATCGCCGCCTTTGTCGAGCGTCCCGCAATTCTCCAAGCAGGTTGGTGTTGGTGCGTGAATCGTGAAATGTGTTGTCGGCTGGGCCCTATCGGGGGCAGTCGATGGAAAACAGGCCAAACGGTTTGAAGCATGGCGGCGTGGGATTCGGAGGAATTTGGGAAGATCAGGAAGTCAATAGGCCTCAGTGGGAATGGCGTGGGGCCTGGTACAGGAATAGGACTCCAGTAGAATCCGCCGCTCTGAACCCAGAATGCCACCGGTGTTGTTGTTGTTGTTGTTGTCGCGGTGGTCGAGGTGGCCGTGTTGTCTTTCCGGGGCCAGCTCGTGGTGAGCTCGGTCGGTGTTGGCAGGCGACTGAGGCTTTCCATCTGGGCTTGGCTGAACGTTTGCGTGACTGTTCCTGAAGTCACCACAGTAGTGGGAAGGCTGTGGTAGACAATGGTCGTGGACTCCGTGGTAGTCGGCGTTGCCCTGCCGGAGATGAAGTAGGGTTGCGCTGGCCCGACACCCGTGTAAGCTGGCAGGGTCAGATTGGTCGTGGTTCCATCCAACGTGACTGCGATTGGCGGTGGTCTCAAGCTAGAAGACACATGAGACGTCGTTGAAGTCTCTTGAGCAGAAATTGACCAGGGCCAGAAGCTGACCACAGATGTCGTGACTTGAAAACCGATTACGATCCCGTTAGCCCACTGACTTGACTCCGTGTCACGGGCCTCCTGAAGTTCTGACGCGGCAGCAGGGAGGGCCACTTACTTTTGGAAACCGTGATGGTTGTCACGGTGGTTACCGAGTTGACGGTAATAGTCGTCGTGATCGGAGGCAGCTCGATCGTAGTGAGGAAAGGCATGGTGGACGGCGGGAAGACAAGCGTACACGGCGGCCAACACCCTACAGTTGGACTTGGCTCGAGAAAGATGGTCGAGCCGATATACACGGTCTCGGGTCCGCCATGCCCGTCAGGTCCGCCGTCGCCGCCAAGATGTCCGCCTCGAAGGGCCAGAACTAGCCAGACAGCAACCTCGGTAGAGAAGCCTGCCTGGTTTTCTTTCTGCAGCGTCGGGGAATGCCTCCTTGGAGTCACCATCTGCTGGGCACCGATGGTGAAAATGTTGTACAGCCAGAGTCCCTGCGAGCGGCTGGTTTCCACCAAAGCTGATTGACAGGTTGCGTCGGGAAGGCAGCTTTGGTCCCAGTTCTGGAAGAAGCTGTAAAACCCAGCACTGTAGATCAGAATGTTGGCCGAGTCTATGACACGGAGGGCCCAAGACTTTTCGCAGATGGTTCCGTCATCACAGTCGCCGAATCTTGGATCCGCGGGGAACCTTCCAGCCTTATACGGTTGCGTGGCGCCGGGGGTGGATTGGAAGTACGGGGATTCCGTCTGCATGTGCCTGAGGAAAATATTCTCGGCGCCATGGAGCTGGTACTGGTATAGGACGGAGTGCTCAGACGCAGTGCCGTAAAACCAACTTGGACCTGTGCGGGCATGTGTTAATTTGCTCTTCGCGTGTTCGTGTGGTGTTGAGAATTCCAGCAGCTTAGCTTGGCTTTACCTACCCTTAGATTCAATCAGAATACCCCTCCCCGTGTAGATGTTCACATTCGTCTGCACATTGACAGGTACGCCTCTGGGATTTTGCTTTGTGAGTGCATTCTTGGGGTTATCAAGGTCATGATCGGCTGTCCACACCCAAACGTTCTCGAAATATCCCGAGGCACTAGATCTGACATGTAGAATCAGAGACGCCGCCATGCACGCTTCGGTTTTGGAGCCGGTCTTGGGACAGTCGTCCAGCTGCAAGTCTGAACCGGCGGAACCGCCAACGCGGAAATGGGAGTCCCACATGGCAGCTAATATGGCAAGAGTCAACCCTCGCGTCAACGCAAACTGAACAAATAGGGCGCGATTTCAGGGTGGAAAAGGAAACAAAGGGGACTGGGGTGGGTGGTTAAGGCCAGAGTTTGACGTACCACTTCCTGAGTGCTTTCGTGGACGTTCCATTCCATCAGAATAGCTCCCGCTGTTGATCCTTTGACGGTAAAAAGCATGTCTGAAATTTCTATTACGCCTTTATCACCATGTTTCCCAACTCTGTTCATGTATTCACTGATTAGAACCAGGAAAGCACCGCCACCAGCGCACGTAGAAGAATAAAGACGACGTCTCTAGGAAAGACTTACTTGACCATCACCTGCGGATTGGAGGCGTCGCTAAAGTACGGACCGGTTCCTCGGATCTTTTTTTCGACACATCAACAGCTTGCAACAAAAAGTCGGAATGAAAAGGAGCACCTTACCTGAGATCAGCCATGGCCTATTATGATGGAACCCACAGGTATGACCACTGTTCCCTTGACTTGGTAGATGCCCGCAGGGAAAAGATTGGGTATCCTACCGCACTCGAAAGTAGTTCGTTGATAGCATCTGTTTGATCACCACTTCCGTCGTTTGCAATGCCATGTGATGTGGCGATGGTAAAGCTAGCAGCGCTGAGGTGTTCGTATTGGGGTCGTGAGCGAGTGAAGACGCGATTCGAGTCGTCGAGGAGCCCTCGAGGCTTTTTGGGTGTCGGGTCGACAAATCCAGTGGCACTCCTACCCTTTCCGCTCAGGGATGTGTACTGGCTGCCCATAGCCCAGGAGGAGATGTATAAAGGATTCACGGATCCCTCCAGCAGAGTCTCTCCACCCGAAACAACCACGCTGGCCGAGTTCTCGACCAGAAGATTGTCCAGAACAATTGCAGGATACGGTCCGCCTTTCCGCACTGTGATTGGGTAGGGCACTTGGTCGAAATGAGAGTCTGCAGTTGACGAGAATCATTCATCAGCCCCGTAGTCATCTTGCATGGTCGTCGACCGACCATGGACCGCATGAGGATGTGGTGAAAAAAAGACAAAATGTTGATTCTAGGAAGTGACGCATGATTTGGGGTGTTTCACCAAGAGCAGAGCACATACCTAAAACGGATATTGATCCCGTGCCTTGGCCGTCAATACCTCCGACACTGTTTGTGTCAATCCCTATGTGGCAGGAGCTGACGCTGATGTCCTTCCATGTGAAGCCCCAATCCCAAATCATGGATATGGCCGTCAAACAAGACTTGAATGACAGGTTTCGAGCAGTATACTGCTGACTGCCTGCGCGGAACCCAATATTTCCACCAACAAAGGTGAGATCGCTGAGGAAGCCACCAGAACCATTTTCCATAAATATTCCAACGGCGGTCGTGGATCCTTGCGAAGTTGCCAGAGGCATGATGAAGTCGATATTTTGCATCGAAGTTGCTTGGGCAACTTGCCAGTGGATACCAGTCGGCACGTACCGCTGCCCATTGGCGAAATTGTATCGCGGCATCAAGGTTAGATCAATCTTGAAGTTCCAAATCTGTCGAAAAACTGATTCTGGTTGATGTACCTGCATCATGGCGCGCAAGTAAGCTTTTTGCACCAGCATTATCAACAGTCAAACCTACCACTCGTCCCCATTGCTAAAAGTTCAACGTCAGCATTCTGTTTCCAATTGCAACAACCGAAGTATCTGTTCGCAGACTAGATTGACTCACCCCTTGGGAATGTACACATCTGTATCAATCAAAGCTATGCCAGTAAAGGTTTTAGTTCCCGCTATTGTCGGTTTTACCCTGACATCTCCAACAAACTGGGTGTAATAGTACCTGTTGGGCAGAATTAGAACAAACGTATACTCCCCATGAGAGTTTCTCTACTTGTGACTGCGTACTGAATAATTGGAGAACTGATCATATAAGTTCCAGGCTTCAAACATGTATTGTTAAATGAGAGTTCATGACTTGCAAGTTCTGAACACGCTCGGAGCACGCGGGAATCGACTTACAGGGAAGTACACAATGGCTCCCAGTACACTTGTGGAAGCGCAGTCTGCACCACAGCGGCCTATAGAGGAATTGGAGGAACTGAAGGCTAAAGCAGCCAGGTTGATGGCTTCTGTATCATCAGTGACACCATCCCCTTTGCTCCAAAGTCCTTCACATTTCGAAAGAACTGGTAGCCTTCAGGGGCCAGTGGCATCTGAGCGGGTCAGATAAATACGGTCAATTTGGTAGTGGGCGTTTGGCGATCAGATCAACGTAACACACCATGCTCGACTGCACAGATCCATGATTCACAGCCGAGCGGCTGTTGTCTTGCTTGCAACCTGTTGAGGATATTCACAGCCTCACATCGCAGCCTTAGGCATTAGCCTCGTCATCCTCTCTTCGTTTAACGATGCAGCCTCCCGCATCGCGTTTGTCTATCAGATTCATTGTAGGCTCTATTTAGAGACCTAGAATCATTAGATTAGTAGATTTAAAGCTTATAAGCTTCTCTTTCCTCTGCTAGATTCTGAATTCCTAGATAGTAATTTTACATCCTCTTCTCTTCTTATTGCTCTTTGCCACATTCCCTCTATAGGTTATAAGCCTAGCGCTTATAACCATGCCCTTTCTTTATTTTTCCTTTTTATCTAACTATTATAATTATATATATAATTATATATCTTTTCCTAATAACTAGTTAAAGTAAAATTACTTAACTAGTAAGGTAGTATAAAGACCTTTTTCCCTTACCTAAAACTAATAATAGTAATATTATATAAGTTAAGATTAAATTAATTATAAAATTATCTTATATATATTATATATAAAAATTTATATATCTAGAAATTAAATACATAACCTTTATTATATTATTTTCTAATCTATAATTATAGTAACCTTCTTATAATATTATAAAGATTAAAATACTATAAATTCTATAATATATATAAAAAGTTAATCCTTCTAGGTAAATCTAAGTAAATAGTAGGCTAGGATAAGATATTCCTTATAAAACTACCTTAGGCACCTAAAACTAATAATCTAGATCTATTACTATTTAGGTAGTAATTAGTATTATAGGTATAATAGTATATAGTAAAGTAAGTAAAGTAAGTATAATAAGTGCCTTTTAACTAGGCTAAGGTAAAACTTTAAAGAAGTACCTAAGAATACTTATTACTCTTAACTTTATAACTCTATATATTAGTAGCTATATAGTAATTTAATTAATTAAGAGCTACTACTATAACTCTTACTTAACTAAACTAATATTAATTAGTATTAAGTAAGTATAGTAATAGGAGTATATAAATTCTAATATATAACCCTTCTTTCTTTTTAATATAGGTAATAATACTAGTAGTGCTTCTAGTACTATTCTAGCTACCTAATCTAACTTAACTAAACTTAATAATATTATAAAAGTATAGTATACTAAAATAGTAGTTATTATATCTCTAAAAGAAGTAAAGAACTTTAAGAAATAGGAAATCTTAATTTAAATATAGGTTTATATTATATAACTAATACTATATTTAACTAGGGTAATTACTTAGTTATAGGAGACTAATAAGTACTATACTATCCTTTTATCTATTATTTAGTAAAGCCTCTTATTATAAATCTAGAAGAATTTAATATATATAGGATAGACTAATATAATACTAGTTACTAAAATAATATAACTAATTAAAAGTAATTATAGATTTAAGTTAAATTTAGCTATTATTAAGCTACTTTAATAGTTCTCTAAATTAAGAAAAGCTAATTTCTTAATAACCTAAGCTTAGCTAGACTACTATTAGAACCTTTAAAACTAAATCTATAAGATTAAAAGGATCCCTAATATTATCTAGGTCTTATAGATAATTAAAGCTATTAAGGGTTTAATACCTAAGATTTATAATATATAGAAAATTAAGGGATTCTCTAAGGCTAAATTAAAGAAAGATAATATACTTATATACCTAATATATAAAGCTAATAAATTATAGAAGGACTAAAAGGTTAACTTTAACACTTAATAATAGACTAATAAGGATAATTCTAATATAAAAGGCAAAGATAAGGCTCTAATAAAAAGAAATAAAACCTCTAAGACTATAAAGCTAGATTATAGTTATTTAATCTCTCTAGGATAACTAATTTATTTAAAGGATAATTACTAGAAGCTTTATCTAGAGAAGAAGCCTAATTTAATAAAGAAGAAAGGTAATTTAATAACTATAACTAATATAATAGCTTCTCCTAATATTATTACTATAGGAAGTAATCTCGCTTTAATAGTAATTAATTAGGACTATTTATTTTAAACTCTTATAAATTATCTTACTAAGGAAGACTATATTCTTAATACTAGTTATAACATATATATATTTAACTTAACTAAATAGTTTATATATCTAAACACTAATATTAATATAAAGCTAATAATAGCTAGTAATAGAGAAGAACTTTATATTAAGGGTATTAGTAATATTAAACTCCTTATTAAATAAGGATTTCTAGAACTTCTAAATACCTAATATACACTAAAGGCTAAAGTTAATATAATTTTACTAGGACTTCTTAAGTAAGGTAAAGTTATTATAAATAGTTTTAAGAACTAATTAATCTTAGTACCTTTAGGTAAGGTAATTAGTAACTATACCTAGAAATTAAATATTTTTATACTAAGTCTTTAAGATAAAGAACCTTAATTTAACTTTATAGCCTTATCTAATAAATCTATTACTAAATAAGTTAAATTTAGACTCCTATATAAGAGACTTAGCTATATAGGGAAAGAGTGAATTTTACTTATATATAAAGAAGTAGGAATCTTAGTTAATCCTATCTTTATAGCTAATTTTTACTACTTAGTATACCTTCTATTAAAGGCCCTCTAAATAATTTATTAGGAGGAATCTAATAATATAATAAACTTTCTTTCCTATATATTCTAGGACTATATTAAATATAAACCTAAAGGATTTAGGGGAAGAAGTATACTTAATATACTATTAATATCTATATACACTTTTATTAGGTAATTCTAACTATTAATAAATCTAGTATAGTTAAAGTAGTATAGGCTTAGAAAACTATAGTTAAAAATATAAGCAGTAGATTTACTATTAAATACTTCTATATAGATAATATAACTAAATTCCTTAGAGAGAAGTTTAAGACCTTCTATTAGAAAGAAGGCATTATTTATTAAACTAGAGCCCTATATATTCCTACTTATTAGGGTATAATTAAATATATAGGCAGGACCCTTATAGAGATAGTAAGAGCCTTAATAATTAAAGTAAAATTACTAGAACTTCTCTAGCTATATACTATAAAGTACGTAGCTAAAATTACTAACTTATTACTTATATATAGTAATAAGAATAATTAATTACCTTAATAGGCTTTATTTAGTGTCTTAGGCCTTAATAATACTATATTAATCTAATATTTACGTACATAGGGATATATTATGTATATATATATTCTAGATAAATATTATATTTAATCTTAAAAGATAGCACTAAGGGCTAAGAAAGGCTAACTTATAGGTATAGATAGCCCTAAATATTATCTCTATAAGGTCTAGATCCCTAAAGAATAGAGAATTAATTAAGTATAGGATATTTAATTTAATAAGACTAACTTATATATACTTTTAAAGATAATAAAGTTATTTATATTATAGATCTTATTAATCCTTCCTTTACTAAAGAAGGTTACTATATTATTAATATCCTAGATATAATAAAGAAAAACCTTATTCTTAATATAATACTAGCACTATAAAGAAAGTAGTCTAATTTATAGAAAGCCCCTTAGGTACCTTAGAAATAGATAAGAATTACTACTCTTTTAAGGAGGAAGATAATTCTTCTCTCCTAGAGAAACCTAGGAGCTATCTCCTAATACCCTCTAAGAGTCCTTCTTAATAAGAGGATCTTATAAGATATAAATAATAAAGAATTAATAATAAGGATATAGTCCTTCTAAGGAGCTATCCTAGGGCCTTCCTAGATAAAGAAGCTAAAGATAATAATAATATTATTTACTAATAACTTAAATCTAAATCCTAAACACTAAGATAATCCTTTTAATCTAATATATATTAAGATTATCTTAATATTATAACCTCTAGTAAGAAGAAAGCCCTTTCTTAAGGCTCTTATTAATTAAACTTAGTAATTTATTATTATAATAATAACCTATATAATAATAAAGTAAAAGAAGTACCTAGGTTATATACCTTCTTAATAATTAAAGTAGCTAATATAGCTAATATAAAGATTAATATCCTATCTAACTAGTTTAAGGCTAAGGCTATAGATAACTACTATATATTTTAGAGACTTACTAAGAAGAAGGAACTTCTTAAGATTTATAAAAAGAACTACTAGGATCTTATTTATCCTAATAAAGATATAAAGATCTTTAATAGGTAATAGGTATATATAGTAAAGTATTTAATTAATTAAGAATCTTATATAAAGGTAAGGTAAGTTATAAGAGAAGACTAGAATCTAAAGATCTTTAATAATAAAGACCTTTATATAGTAGTTATATACCTAGTTTCTCTATAAGTATTTTATATACTTATTATAGTCTTTAACTATAAATAGTAGTAATATAATATTATAAATACCTTCCTTAATACTAAAGTATAAGGAGATATTTATATTAAGTAATTATATAGCTACACTAATAGTATAAGTAGAATTTATAAGCTTAAAAGAGCTCTTTATAAACTACCTATTTCTCCTTTTTAGTAGCTAGAAGATATAACTAAGTAACTTAAGAAGTAAGGCTTTTATTAGTTAATAAGTAAGCTCTATATCTTTTAATATAATAATATTATACTTCTCCTTTATATAAATAATATAATTATTATAGGAAAGACCCTTATAATTATTAAAGATATTATTAAGTAACTATAGAAACACTATAAATTAAAGTATCTAGGTAATATTAAGTTATTTCTTAGTATTAAATTTATTTATAATTATACTAACTAAACTATTCTTCTTTATTAGAAGCTTTATATATAGAGTATTATAAAGAAATTTAATATTAAGAATATTAATACTTTAAATATTCCTTAGCTTCTAAAGACTATAATCCTATTAGATTAGAAAAAGCTTAATATAGCCTTTAATCTCTTTAACTAGGCAAAATATATAGGAAGCTTTAATTAGCTCTTTATATTTATAAGACCTAATATTATATTTATAATAAATTAACTTTATAGTGTGAATTTTACACTAAAGTAAGTTTATATAAATCTTTAGAAATACCTTTAGAGATACCTTTATAGCTTAGAAGATTTAGGGATTATTCTTAGAGAATTAGACCTTTTAGACCTAAAATTAGTCCTTTAGGTAAAGAGATTTAGTAATGCCTTACTTACTAATAACCTAGATACTAGGTAATTAACTATAGGCTATATTATAATACTAGCTAGAGAATTAATTCTTTAGTAATTTAAGAAATAAACTCTTATAGCCTTAAGTTTAACTAAAGTAAAATTTATTAACCTTATACTAACTAGTTTATCTATACTCTAGGTAGTAAATTTACTTAATAACTTTAGGATTAAATAATAATAACTATTACTACTATTTACTAATAGCTAGAATATAAAGGCTAATATACTTAATAAGAAGTATAAGGGATAAACTTATTATATTAATTTATAATATAAATAGATTATATAGAAAGCCTATAAAGGCAAATTCTAACTTTAATAGATTAGGATAAACTAAATAATAGCTAATAGCTTTATAAAAGGCTTAGAATATATTAAATATACTAATTTTATATGCCTTCTTTATATAATAAAGGCTAGGGACTTTAAGAAGGGTTATATTTAGAAGAGGCCTTAAAGGCCTAACTTTCTTATTATTTTCTTTTCCTTTTCTTATTATAGCTAGATATACTACTAGGGGTGGTGTTAAGGATATTTATAGCCTTATATTATAGCCTTAGGCATTAGCCTTATTATTCTCTCTTCGTTTAATAATACAGCCTCCTACATCGCGTTTGTCTATTAGATTTATTATAGGCTCTGTTCAGAGACCTAGAATCATTGGATCAGTAGATTCGAAGCTTATAAGCTTCTCTTTCCTCTGCTAGATTCCGAATTCCTAGATAGCAATTCTACATCCTCTTCTCTTCTCATCGCTCTTTGCCACATTCCTCCACACAACCCTTCACTTGGGTCGGACTTGGGCTCGAGAACGACTTTAGGGTGCTCTGGTTTTGTTGTCACTGGACCATTGGAGGAGCCTATCATTGTCATTGCAATCAGTGACTTTCATTCTTTACGTCTTCCATCGTGATTGCCATGAGATACCTTGATCGGGAGCTGATTTGTGCGTGTTGCCTTCGTTGTTTACCATGTAGCCTGGGGCAGCCTATAGAAGTTAATGACAGAATGGACCTGTGAGTTTGTAAACATACCAAAGGTGGCCCGACTGGCAACCCAGGCGCAAAATATGCTGAGGGTAGGGAGGCAGCTCGATTATCGGCTCTAAAAGTGCCGCCGCCGCCGCCGCCGCCGCCGCCGCCAAAGGCATCGGGCCTGTCAGCACGAACAAGCCAACTCTCCATGAAGACAAAAGCATTGTGGCTCTTTGGTAAGGTGGAAGAAGATTTCAGAGCTCAAATCTAAGCACTCGTCGTCGGACTATAGAAAAGAATAAACCAGGCTATGCGCGACGGAAGTAACGTTTGATGTGATGAAATGGTGCCTTCTTGTTGCGATATGCTAATCAGAGACCCAGAGTGCAACACAAGCTCGACTGGTTCGCGATGGGGCCTTGCTTGGTATGGACAGAGAAAGAACGAACGGAATCACGGACCTTGGCGGAATCAAATCGGTTGAGTGTCAAGAGACGTCAAGGGACAGATTGATTTGAACTGGAACAGGCCATAATGATGTCTTTGTGCATCATGAGGAGGTCTGGGCCCTGTAGGCATGCAATGTTCGAAGAACCAAGGTGCCGCAAAACGGCCGTTTGCCAAGTAGTACGGGTATTGCCCTTGATTGTTAATACATGTTGGTTTAATGTACGTAGCGTGTTATCATTAGTTGCGAAGCGAAGCCATACCTGCAGTTCTATACAGTCTAACCCTGAATGATTTTACAACAGCTACAAGCCCCACGCAGGGCAGCCACTATCAGCTATAAGTGGCTATAGTAAGTGAGGCTATTAGGGATACTATAGGGTGTGAAGGGACTAAGTAGTCCTAGTAAAATACACGTAATCTAAGGTACCTTTTACCTCACCTTAGTGATTTGTCATTAGCCTGCTGCCCCTAGTCATGTACCTCGTGTAAAATCATACAGGGGTTAGACTGTATTATTCGACCTAATGAAATTTTGGGTTATTAAGAGTCTGGTGGGTCGTTTATCAGTCTCGGGCCCGCCTTCCATTTTTGGATCTTGGGGATGCCTACGAAGTATAAAAGAATAAAACACTTTTTCTGCAGGACAAACTCGTCCCACCAACACAAAAATACAATCTTTCCCCTGGCCTCGCACCTGGCATGCCTTCTCTCGAAGAAGTTCCGTCCCCGGTTCTCATCTCAATTGCAAAGAGTGTGCCTGACCGGGTTTCCTCCACAGCCTGCGTCTAGCGTCACCAGTCTGTGCCGCACTCCTAAGCGATGTGCCTATCGGGGCCGAAATAGTCGATGAGGTGGCGTCATTGAGCATGGCCAAATATAATCGGGACATCTTTGGTTACATTTGGCAATTGCTCCAAGGGGCCGAATCAACTCAGACGGAACCTATCGGGGCTATCAAAATACCGACACCACATCCCACGGCCGAGTCCACGCTTCAACTACTGGCGCTTGCTAGATTGTTCATGACACGGCGCACCGCTGCCTCCACACGCTGTTGCGAAGATTAGTCGCGTTACAACCGCGGCGTCTAATAGACATCACGTTTGACCTTCGTAGGCAACGCTTCTGGAAGCCAAGCAACCCTGACTTCATACCACCGCCCCAGCCACCGAGTGAAGCATTCAACATTGACCGCGCAGCGGCAGGCGCCCCATTCGAGTGGGTTGAGGCAGAACGTGCCTTGAATGGTGCCTGGTTGCTCGCTCTTTTGCCCTTCTTCGAGACATTGATCCAGCCACCCCTAACACGGGCAATCAGCCCAGCGAGGCTCAACGCCTCCACATGCGCCAAGTTGGCATTTTGTGGGACCATGAAAATGCGAGGACAGTTCTAGACTGCTTCAACGATGAAGATCAGAGCCATCTGCGATTGACTGATCTCTTTTCATCTGCTCCGTCGTGTCATGAGGCAGGGTGCTCGGTAAATGCTCGCCCTGCAGACTCCGCATGGGAACCTGGCCCAGGCGGCCTTGGTCGCAGTCATTGGCCAACGACCGCTTTTGCCAGCGCTAGAACAGTCTATTATTCACCTATAAGATATGTCCGGTTTGCGTCGTATAGGTCGTTGGGTTTCAAATTTTGAAGAATCTCGTCTAACCGCCATGGGTCTGGTCGGTAGCAGAGACCTTGTCAATACTGTGGGCCATCGCCTTGCCCGATATGGGGATATGTATGCATGGAAGAGTGTGTTAACAACTGAACAGCTTGAAGAGCTTGAGGTGGATCAACGTCTTGCTTGGTATCAGACCTCGTCTAATTGTTAGTCCTGTGTGGGAGAGAGCAATATAGGCCGTTTATCATGTTACTTTCCTATCCCTGCAGCAAATTAATTATGAGTGGCGAAAACAACATTCTTAAGGTTATCATGCCGTGGCTATGCGGGCCATTAGGTAAAAAGAACCACATACAAAGTTATCAAGGTATAATTTATCTATTGACGGTTAAATCGATTAAATTATACACTGGTTATTACAAAGAGAATCTATATATGCATGTTTCATTAGTGGGAGAAATAACATCTTCCGTTCTAGCAAGCTCACCTATCATTTTCTATCTTCTTTAGTATCACGACTATTAGGCTCCACGAGTTTCTTTCATCATGAAAATCACGTCTCGGTTTCAGAGACAGGCTCTAACAGTCGCAATCACTCTTGTTATCGCAAATGTGCTAGGAAACCTCTTAGTTCAAGCTGATGTGGCGCCTCCTATCGTGTCTATTCATGGCATCAATAGCGTCTACGAAACCCGGCTTCTAGATGAGGCTGGCACGTCTCTCATTTTCTCAGGTAAGCATCCGCTGCAGACTCGCAGCGATGGCGGCTCGCTGCTTTCAAAAGCAACCGATAGAGGCACGCAGCTTTTATGCCTGATGGAGATGAGAAGCGTGGATGACGTTCAGCAATGGCTTGACAATAACAAACCCGGGGCAAAGGCGACGAGTCAGTGGGTTGATTTTGAATCCTTGGCCGCCAACGGATGGCAACTTGGTACAGCGGATTCTCCTGATTTTGAGCCTCGGCGTTACAAGAAGATCTTCAATACCGATGCGAATAATAACAAGTATGAGTAATGGAAACGATTGGGCAAAATTGAGACTCCTGGAATGACATATTCAGTAAGTTATCTCCCAAAGCCTGCGTCCTTTTCTCCTAGACATAACATGGACCTCCACGCGACAAACCTTCCACCTTTTGATTTGATCCTGAACCCTACAGAGAGTTTCACAAGTCAGGTTTTTGACACGCGTGCTGTAGCCTTCTGGAGCAACTTATGGAAATCTTTACAATGCTAAATGAGGGTATGTATTTAAGAAAAATCCCTAAGAATCGTACGATCATGATGCTACGCCAATAGCTTGTAAGCCAGAACCATATTTGCAGTGCAACAAGTGGATAAATTGATGCTTATTTAGAGAGAATTAGCTTTGTGTTATGAGAATAGACGAGTCGTTGTCCCCAAATGGGATTTTAAACAGGCTATCTTTTTGACTTTTCAGTCAAGGCATTAGTCCAACTAGGGCTTATAGTCGTGAAGAATCATACTAGAGTTAGATTGTACACCCATGATCGATCATGACTGATTGATGGAAACCATTGGGGAGGGCTTGGAAATATGTAAACAAAGTAACTAAACAGTCAAGGATATTACCTACGCTACGCAGTATCTCCGCTCTCTTGGGCAGTCTAATGCTGGCAAAACAGAAGAATTCTATATAATGGCTCAAGCCATTGACTGTGCTAAGTCGTCCATCGATATTCCTAATGCAGGCCCGGTCCTAGCATTAGCCAAGCATATTAACTCGCATAAAAGCAGCTGTGTCATTCCTCAGCATGTAAATATGTAGTAGTGATTTTTCAATTATGTAGTAGTAACTAGGGCTAACACAGAAGAGGTACTTTTCCACGCGAATTTGTAAGACATCGTGATGATAATAATCCTTAGAGCATAGCTACAAGTGTCCCCTTTATAGATTTTAACCTTCCTTGCCACGATAGGTCTTAACGCGATGCGACGCGTTATGCGATTGAGAGAGATTTTAGTCGAAAACTATCTACCAGCCTAGGATACCATAGCATGTCAGGACGCCGTCTTTAGTTGTGAGGATATCGTCTGTCTTCTAGATTAGCCTAAAGAGTACCTAATTCTTTGAAAATAAGAGACTAACCAAGATCTATAGATGTTTTCTTTAACTCCTGATCCCAATCTTCGCAATTGCAATTATACACTGCCTTTTCGAAGCTGACCTAGTAAGGTAGCAGGTACTAACTTCACAGGATTGACTAAAATTACCACTTGGAATATAATTAGTAGAAATGCGAAATAGATATAAATCTGTTAAGAGTACTTACTTTAGTCCACCTTTTAACATGCTGCCTATATTAAAAAGGCAGTGATTAAGATTTATCCTTGATAATCTCCATCTGTCATCCACTGTCTTATCTGCTTGAAGACAGAGACCTTTGACAATTTCTCGATGATGTGCCTCCAGTGTGTAATAACAGGTATCGGTGAAATGATTCCGCGGCTGCAATTTAGTAGCAATCTGTCTATCAAACGTCGAACCTGATCGAACGCCACTGGGATGAGCCAAGCTAGTACTTCCAGCAGCTAGCTGTAGAATAAAAATAAGCGCTTAGCTTCATATTGGGTCTTGATAACAATTTCATCACAATGTGCGAGAAATAAGAACATGACTAAACTCTTGTCACAGAGTATTAGACCTTTTGTATTGTTATATGCTAACAGCTTCTCTTCAGAATCGCTTTACTGCATAGGATGTATAACTGCATTTGACAGAACTATGGTAGTACTCTATTATTAAGATGGATTTAAACCTTCCTCCCCTCACTATTATTTCATTATCCCTTTGGCTGCTGGCGAGCCGAGTTCTTTTGAGTCTGGTCCATTGTGCCACGCCCCACATCTTTGGGTTCTTGAACACTCGCGAAGTTGTTGCTTTTATTAGCAAGTCACTGCTTGCGTTGCAGTTAGCCAATAGCCACCAAGGTCAGTACGCTAAGCGAAGCAAAATCGGGGTTACAGTAAATCTCGGCTCCAACAAAGTTCGTCTCGTATCCAGGGTGGAGCCTTTGACTAGCAGAATAGCTGTCAGGGAGAGCCCGTTGACGCATTCGGTGTGTGAAGGTGGCGATCGCATTGACCGCACTGACGAGGATAAGACCGGGCAGACAGTAAATCTCGGCTCTAATAAAGTTCGTCTTGTATCTAGGGTAGAGCCTTAGGACCCTAATTAGGCAGGCGGTGAAAATTCTTATATATACTAGGCATATACCTAGTATATATAAAACCCTATAGTGTATTAGTGTAAAAGTATACTTATAATATAGTATATATAGTGTATATACTAATTCCTATAGTATATTATAATATAAAGGCACTTATAATATAGTATATATAATATATATAGTATAGTAAAGTAAGGGAATTATAATAACTATACTATATAATATTAATAATAAAAGAGTAGTCTATAATAAAGATAATATAATTAGCGTAAAAATATAATATATATATAATATATTATTATACTTTTAGTAATTTATTATAGGTAAAGATAAATATAGTGTATATACTACGCATATACTAGTGCACTTATAATATAGTATATATAATATATATAGTATAGTAAAGTAAGGAATTATAATAACTACACTATATAATATTAATAATAAAAGAGTAGTCTATAGTAAAGATAATATAATTAGCGTGGAAATGTACTATATATATAGTATATATTCTTATATTTTTAGTAATTTATTATAGGTATTTAGCTTAGAAGAAGGAGTAAACTCTAGAGTAATTAGAAAGATAATATAGCGTATATACTTAGTATATACTAAGTATATACTAATTACTTACCCCTAAAGTATAGTATTAAAGATCTTAAATATATATAGGGAAATCTCTTTACTAAGACCTATAATACTTAGAATATACTATAATTTAATAATTACTATATTATTTATATCTTATATTATTATACTAACTTAAGAATAGTTATAGGCTACCCTAACTATACCTAATATTATTTAGTGCTAGGGATATAATATTAATAAGGTCTATATTTTACTTATATATACTATATATATTAAGTATTTACTAAATACTTTATAGAATACTTCTTAAGTATTTATATTAATTTACTATTTTTTAATATACCTTAGGTAAGTATATTCTATTAATATAATACTATATATACTTACTCTATAGAGTTTATAATTAATACTACTAGTATTATAATTATAAAGAGTAGTATAAGTATAATTAATATATATTATACTATTAACTACCTTACCTTACCTAGCTATCCTAAGGCTTATATAAAGGTATTCTTTATATAATCCTAGCACTTAACTATAATATAGAGATTATAGATAAGGATAATATAAAGGTAATTATTTATAAGTAAGTAAGTATTATAAGTATATAGATTTATAACTTATTCCTACCTTAAGCTAAGTATATACTAGATCTAATTCTATCTTACTTACTTTAGAAAGATAAATAAGATAACCCTAAAGCTACTATTTATATATAATATATAAATTATATCTATATATTAGTATACTAATTTATCTAGGAGCTATTCCTTACTATAGAATAAGTAAGCTACTTTTAGTGTACTAGCTTTATATATACTAGTATTAAGATTTACCTATATATTAACCCTATGTTTATTAAGTATAGTAAGAAGTAAAATAATAAGTTTAATATAATATATATTAGTAGTATAAGAAAGGAATATACTAGCTATCTAAAAACCATAGATATTAATAAGAAGCTAAAGAGAAAGATAGAGTAGTAAGTTATATAAAGTCCCTATATATATTATTTACTAATATCCTTATAATAAGGCTTATTAGGCTTATCTTAAAGTTTAGAAGAAGTATTTACTATATTAGCTAATTATAAATAGTTCTAAGGCTAAGGGGCTAATATATTATAAAGACTAGTAAATAGTATAGATTAGTTTATAAGATATAAGTAATATACCTTATATATAAGGCTCCTATACTAATTATATATAGGAGTTTTATATTAGATACCCCTAAGGCCTTAATACTAGATTATATATAAGATTTTAAGTTAATAGGTATTCTTTAGAAGTTATATATCTTAAATATATAGTAACTTATAGTACTAGTTAAGTTAAGACTAGTAATAGAGAGCACTACTCTTTTAGGATATATCCTAGTTAAAGTAATAGTAGTATAGTCTATATATATACTATATATATAGTAAATATATACTAATAAAATATAGTTTTTATTATATAAAGTAAGTAAACCTTAAGCACTAAAAGTGTAAGGTTAAATATAACTTTTTTATTCCTTTTAATATAAAAAGGTTCCTTTTCTTATACTTACTATATATAGAATATATACTTATATACCCCTATCTCTAAAAAGCATTCTATAGGATATTAAAGAGGTATTATCTTTAGCCCTTAAATAATATTATAATCTTTTATTATTAATAACTTATATATATATAACTACTATATAACCTCTAGTTAGTATTTTAAACTAATAATTATATAGGAGGTTATATTTAAGTCCTATGCTTTCCTTATTTCTCTAATATTATAAGAAGGATTCCCTAAGGTAAATTTATCTAGCCCTTAATTATAAGGATAAGGTATAGGCCTTAATCCTTTAAGCCTAGCTTCTATAATACCTAATAGGGTTATAGCTTATAAGTAAGTCTATATTAAGACTATGTCTATTATATACTAACTAGATATAAATGTAATATATAAATAGCACTTTAATTAACTTTAGGACCTAGATAAATAGTGGATTTACTATATCTATATATAGGGACTAAATAATTACTTTATTATTTTATACCTATAAAAATAGGTAAAAGCTTTTATAGGAGTATAATACCTTTAAATTAACCTCTCTTTCTAATAGATTAAAGGAATAGCTAATATTCTATATACTCCTTATATAATAAGGAGAAGTTTAGTATATATATACTATTCCTTTTAATATATAAAGCTAATATACCTTAGTATAAGAAATATATATATATATTATTATAACTTAGTTAATAGCTTAAAGCTATAAAGAGGTATATATAAATAATAGAGTCTATATATATACTTATTATAACTAATCTATAATAGATATTTAATACTATATTTAAGTAGCTTAGCATAATTAGTAGGAGTGTTATAAGATAGCATTATATTAAACATATACGCGCTAATATAATAAGTGTAATTTAGGCTATTACCTATAATATAGATAGTAAGCAAGTAAAAGGTATATATAGTTTTACTAAAGGTTATATATATACTAATAATAAATAGGTCTTAGAGACTACTTATATAAGAAGTATCTAAGACTTATATAGTAGGAATATCTTAAGTATTTATTAATCTTCTACTATGTTTATATTAAGCGTTATTAAAATAATGCTATTTATAGCACTATTTTATGGGCCCACTAGTTGCCTTGTTGCGTTGTTGCAACGTTGGTTACAGGCGTTGCTTGCAACGTTAGTTGTGACCTGCGTTGCCTCACAACCAACCCACGGCTTGTATGACTAAGCCGACTAGGTTACCCTATAGGGAAGCTAAAATCGACTATAACTAGGAACTAGTAGTTATATAAAGGCTAACGTATACTATTTAAATCCTTAAATTTTTCTAGATTTAATAGTATATTTTATTTATAGGGTTATATATTAAAAGTGCTTAGTTAGGCCACGTGGGTAGCTAGATTGTATGGTTGTGAGTTGATTTTTTACTTTTCCTATATAAATGAATTTTATAGAAAATAAAAAGTAGCTCCTAAGACCCCTCTAGTAACCCTATTCCTCTAATATAGTTAGTAGGTCTATAAGGGGACTTAAAATATCCTCTTATTACTTATTAGATTGTCTATATAGCTAGGAATTAACTATATTTAACTATTAAAGCTACCTATCCTAAAGAATACAACGTATTATAGTAAATCTAGAAGCCGCCGCAACAGAATCTACTAGGGAGGTCTTCCTATCACTCTAACTAGATTCCTTCCACTTTTAATAGGTTATAAGCCTAGAAGGCCTATAGAATTACTATATTACTGCGTTATTCTACTGTAATTACTACTAGATTTTTAGGTACTAGTTGCTCTTTACTACACTGTGGGCTCTTAGATTATAAAGGAAACCACTAGAGTTTAGAGCTTTTTATTTACTAGCACTACGTATTATAATATTAGACCCTTAGTGTTAACATTTATCTATAGCCACACCTGTAACTATCTAGTTATAACCATAACCTCCTTTAGTAATTCTATTTACTACCACGACTATTATATTTAATATTATTTACAATAGTAAATACGCTGCATCCTTTGAAATTATTAGACATCTAGTATATTTATACTAGGCTTTTTAACCTATTACACTACGTTACATACACTATATATCACGTTACGTTATGCTATACATTCTATAATACCTATTATTTATAATTCCTATTAATTATTATTTTTAGTGTTAAGAAAATTTTCTTAGAGAATCTTCTCCACTATTTTTCTGCCCGCGCATACTAAAGACCTACTTTTTAGACCCTTTTAAATAGCTCCGCTACATAATTTACGTACGTAATAAGATTGTAATATAACTAATTTCTAGCACGCGTTATTTATAATAGAAATAAATTTAGAGATTTTACATAGGAGATCTTTTAAGATTTAGAAGATAGCGCTACCTAATTTTAAGGGTAAGGGCCCTACTATAGGACCTTTAGGACCTTCTACAAGCCCTTCTAGCCCCCTAGGGACCTTAATAGGATAGATATAGAAGGTTAACTAGCTATTTAGGCTAGTGCTTTATAGCTATAGATACAAAGCTAAATTAAATATTAAGGCAAGACCTTAAATAATTTTATTAAGCATAGTAAAGAAAATTATCTAAAAACAAGGCTAGCATTAATAATCTTCTAGATAAATTAACGTAAACTATAACTATTATATAAGTTCTTTAGGCTTCTACTAGACCTAAGGAAGAAAATACTAAGGTTCCTATAGAAGACCTAGCCACTACTTCTATGAGTTTACCTTCTAGTAACTTATAAGCTACCTTTAATATAGGTATTATAAAGAAACTAAATAAGAAGGTTCACTCTATTCTAGAGGAGCTAAGCTAAAAGGCCCTAAAAATTATAATTAGTAGAAGCAAGCCCTAAGTATTTAATTTAGAGCCCTAGGATTACCTAAATTTATAGATAATCCAAGCCTAGTAAGCTATCTAGCTAACTATAATTAAGCTATTCTTTTAATAATATTAAGAGATAGTTACTAATTAGGACCTTAAGTAGCTATATATTAGTAAAAGTCCCCTAAAGAAGCCTATAAAGTCCTTATTAGGTAGTATTTATAGAGTGCTAAAATCCAGCGTAGTATGCTATACACTAGCTACTATTCCCTAAATTTTTAAATTATTAGGGATCTTTAGAGGCTTTTAATGCTAATTTTAATAATTTACTAGCTAGACTATAGCTTTATAGTGTAGAGATTACTCCTATTAATTAAGTAAATTATTATATTAATGCATTAAAGCAGACCTTTCCTAGTTAGGCTAAGAGACAAAGATTTACTATTAGAGCTTCTAGGGCATAGGGACTGCCTATAAATACCTTAAATTTATAGTTCCTTATAGCGGATTTATTAGACAAATAGAGGGATAAAACCTACCCTATAGCTAAAGCTTTTAGTTATAAGGCTTCTAATAATAAGGGAAATTCTAAGGAGTAGGAAAAGAAATCTTCTAATCCTAGCCCTAAGAAGGACTCTAATGCTACTAAAGAGCAGGAAAAGAAGGATTTAAACCCTTCTAAAGCCTCTAAGAAGAAAAAGCAAAAGAAAAAGAGTAGTAATAGGGATAAAGAGAAAGGAAAGAAGCTACTTTTACATTAGGCTATAGCCTAGCTATAGGATACATTAAAGAACTAGATTCTAGCGAGTCTAGCAGTAATAATAGTAGTAATTCTAAATCTAATTTAGATACTTCTAGTGCCTTTACCACTAGTAACACTACTAGTAAGCCTACTTTTAGCTACTCTAATAATGTAGTTAAAAACTCCTTTTATATAATATAGGTTCTTCTTATTATATTTGTAATAATAGGGCTTTCTTTAGGGACTTTAAACCCCTAAAGAAAGGTAAAACTAGCCCTATAATTATAGTAAGAGGACCTATCTATTCTAAAGGAAGAGGCACCGCTATTTTTAATATTCTAGTTAAGAAAAATCCACTAGAATATAGGCCTCTAGCTCTATTAGATACCCTATATTTTCCTGGCATAGATACTAACCTAGTTAGTGGTTTATCCCACTATCTAAAGGGAGGATATCTAGCTAAAGACTAGCTATTCCTAGCTAATAAAAGCCCCTATAGGTTACTAGAACCTACTAAACACAGGTTTTTCTATAGATTAAGGGCAACCTACCCTAAAATCTATAAGCATTTAACCCACCTCTCCTTTATAGGCTCTTAATATTATAACTAATAATAACCTAGAGCCTATAAGACTAAATTAGGTTTTCCTACCCTATAGAGGTTCAAATTCCGCAGCCAGCGTTTAATCCCAAGGAATATTAACAAATTGAAGAGCTAGAAGACAAAGATTTAGCCCTATATCCTACCAAAGCTCCTCCTAGTTAGGTATCTTCTATAGGGGGTTTAGAAGGTCTATACCCTAATAACTTAGGTGATGATAGTGGCTATCTAGTGCCCCCAGAGGCCTATAATTCTTAAGAGGCCTAGTAATAGAGGGAGCTAGGGGATAATAGCCCTAAAAGCTAGATCCTAGTTACAAGAAGCTACTAGATTTAGCTCTTCTTTAGCATATTTAATTAGGCCACATAGGCCTCCCTTTACTAAAGAAATTATTGAAATTAGCTAAAGGGATCCCTGATTTTTCCGCTATTAAAGAAAAGGATTTTAACTGCTTAGCCTATACACAATCTAAGGCTATTAGACAACCTAGCAAAAGACCTATCTAGGATCCCCTAGGGTTTTAGATATTCTAGAGGGAGATACGGTTAAAATTAACCCTATACTATATAATAAGAAGGTGTAAGGGCTTGGGCTTCGCCCAAGCATTCACTGTAGTGCACACGAGTGGGGACAGTCCTAAGCAGGCAAGGACATAGAAAAGGGGCTAATATAAGGTAGCTAGGGGTATAAGGGGCTCTAGTAAGAATAGGTTTCTTACCTTTCTCTTTCCTTTCCTTAAGTTTCTTAATATTATACTAATGCCCTATTATAGTTACCTAGGGGCTAGTCTATAATAATTAAGAAACTTCCTTTAGTCTTATAAATAGCTACTAAAAGACATAATAGATATACTAATAAATATATTAATAGATTTAATAGGCATACTTTAGCTATAGGATTATCCTAGTTAAGGGATAGTTACTCCTCTATTTAACACTATAGTACTATAGGTAGCTTAGTAAGCCTAATTTAAAACGCTCTAACTTATACTAAGTAAGTAAATAATAGAGATTATATACCTTTAGAAGTAAGTAAATATAAATTATATAGGATCCTTAACTTAATTACCCCCTATAGCCTAGCCTAGTGCTCTAATAGTTAACCTTATACTACTCCCTAATTTAGCCCTTACTATACCTAAAATAAAATAGAAACTAATCCCTATAGGTAACCTATATAATAATAATAAGGCTTTATTTACTATATAGAGGCTCCTAATAGAGTATAAGTTATAAGTAAATAAGGACTTTATTAGTACTAATAAGAATAAATAGATATTTATTTACTAGAACCTCTTCTCTAAGGTATAGTCCTAGGTAGCTACTTACTTTAAGTCTAGTAGCTTTATTACTTTTAATCCTATAGACTTCCTAGAATACCTTAGGACTATATTCTCTAACCTATATAAGTAGGAGATAGCCTTTATAGAGCTTAACTAAATAAAATAAGGGCTAGGAAGGTATTTTTATATTCTTTATTTACTTTATAGAAAAGCTCTTAATAGTAAGAGGGGAACGCTAGGGGATAATATAAAACTAGTAAAGCTTTAATATATACTTAATAAGTATTTAAGAGAGATTAGTATGGGTTAGGTATTAGCTATCTTAATTAGTATATAGCTATTATATAATATTATAAAATTATAGTTAATATTAAGGCCCTTACCTTAGAGAATAAGTATTAGACCTAATATAGACTTTAATAGGCTAAGTCCTTAACCTTAACTAACTATAAGGGTAATACTCTAATAATAGGGGTTTATATAGTAAGGACCTAACTAGGGAAGTAAAATAAGCTAGCTAAAAAGAAGAAGAAAATAAAGGCTACTATAAATATATAATAGGTAAAATAGGTATTAAAAGTAGTTTTAGCTAGACACTATTAAGAGGGATACTATCTCTAATATAGGTCTAAGGACTACTTTATCTAGGAGTGCACTTTTCTCTTACCTTATTACCTATAGGTTAGTATTAATATATCTAGGGTAGATAAGGAAAGCGTAGATAAGGAAGTAAATATTCCCCTATAGAAAATAAGTAGCCCCTAAGTAAAGTCTTATATAGGGGTAAATAGGCTAGTTAATTACTATAATATAGGATAATTATAACCGCTATATAGAGATAAAATAGGGCGTAGTATAATATATAAACTAACTACTATTCTTAATTTCTATACTCTTTAATATATATTATTTTATTAATATCTAAGTTAATTATAGTTATAATTACTATAGTGCTATAACTAAATTAGTAGTAAGATAGCTTAGCCTAAAGCTTATATAGTTACTAAAATAGAGATATATCTATATTATAGTAAAAATAGAAAGAAGAGAGAAGTAGGTTAAGAAAGATATCTCTTCTATAACCTATATAGTATACACTAGAATTAATATAGATAGCTAGGAGTTATTTATATACTTATATATTATCCTAGGTCTTACTTAGGATATAATATTTAGAATGCCTTAGTTAGAGTAGTATAATATAGTAATTTATATAGTAAAATAATAACTAGTTATTAGAGCTATAGAGAGCCTTTATATCTCTAAGGCCTTTACTTAGGTAGTAGAGGCACTAGTATAGGGAATTATTAGATCCCTTTACATTACTAAGGCTTATAGGGTATAATAGAATAAGAACACTACTATAAGGTTTATTACTATAAGCTTAAAGAAGATAATAATAGTACTATAGATTATAGTGCCTAAGATAAAGCTAGCTAGTCCTAATATATTAACGCTACCTAAGGAGTTAGAGGACTTTATAAACCTCTTTAATAAGGCTAAGGCTAATAGTTTGCCCCTTATAGGGGTTCTCTTAACTACTATATATATATATATAAGAACCTAGATAGGTCTAATCTAACACTCCTATAGGGATTATTATATAATATACTATAGGATTAGCTCTTAGAGGTTTAACACTAGATTATAAACTTAATAGATAAGGGGTAAATCTATACTAGCTCCTTATTAGCTATAGCTCCTATCCTTCTTATTAAAAAGGTAAATAAGGAATAGTATTTTTATATAAACTATTATGCTCTTAATAAGATAATAGTATAGGACTATTACCCTCTCCTACTAATTAAAGAGATATTACGCTCCTTATCCTAGGTATATTAGTTTATAAAGGTAAATATTTATATAGTATTTTATAAACTATAGATAGCTAAGGGTAAGGAGTACCTTATAGTGTTTTATATAAGATTTAGCCTATTTAAATAGCTAGTCTATCCCTTTAGCTTAGCTAGTGCACTAGTAACCTTCTAGCGCTATATTAATAAATCCTTAGGGAATATATTAGGGAACTTTATTATAGCTTACCTTAATAATATCCTAGTTTACTTAGGGGATTAAGGAAGGATTATATAGCTAAGGTCTAGTTAGTTCTTAGCTACTTAAGGGCTATAGGCTTATACCTTAACCTTAATAAATCTATATTTACTATAAAAGAGGTTTAGTATCTAGGATATATTATTATAGTAGGACGCTTAATTTACCTAGATCCTATAAAGATTATAGCTATAAGGGAATAGGTAGTACCTATAAAATTATATAGGGTTTATAGCTTCCTAGGATTTATAAATTTTTACTATAATTTTATTAGTAATTTCTTAGAGATAGTAGCCTTACTAATATAACTTACTAAGAGGAATATCCCTTTTAATAGGGATCTAAGGAGGATAAGGCCTTTAAGAGATTAAAAGACACCTTTATTATATACCTAGTGCTAGTATAATAAGACCTAGACTAACTAATAGTAGTAAAAGCTAATTATTTAGGTAAAGCCCTTAGTAAGTGCTTCTTATAATAAGGTCCTAATAGTATCTTATACCTAGTTACTTATTATTCTACTAGTCTTATACCCCTATAGAAAAACTATATAATTTATAATAAGAAACTACTTACTATTATCTCTTACCTTAAGGTATAGTTAGTAAAGCTTTAGGGTATATTTTATCTATTTATTATTTATATAAATTATAAGAACTTAGAATACTTTATAATCCCTTAGTTAATATTAGAGAGATAGGCTTAGTAAGTAAATATACTTATATTATTTAACTTTTACCTCTATTATAGGCCTAGTATATAAGCTTAATACCTAGATACCCTTTCCTAGAGGGAATAGGACTAGAATAGATTAGCTTTAAGGATAGGGTATATTCTATAGCCTATTACTATTATATAACTCTTACTATTACTAGAGGTATAAAGGGATAGCACTAGCCTAGTGCTATACCTTATATATACGCTACTACTACTAGTAAGGGAGGCTCTTTTACTACTAAGTACCTTTAGACCCTATAGGACTAGGCTATTATATTAGACCCTATATATAGTATTTAATTAAGGACTATTTAGAAAGGGGTTAGAAGTTTCCCCTAAAGTGCTAATAAAGGAATAGGTTATAGATTATTTTATAAGTATATATAGGGCGCTTTAGTTTAGAGGCTATACTTAGGTTCTAGCTTAGAAACCCCTTATAATAACCCTTATATAATAATACTATAACTTACTAGTAGTAGGGTACTTAGGTTATAATACTATATTTTAAATTTTATAATAGTAATTTTATTAGGATAGGATATTATAGGATATTACTTAGCTTATTTATAATTATTACTACTTTAGTAGTTATAAGAGTTATTAATAATATTAGGGCTTACTAAAGCTCTTACCTATTTTTAATTAGTTTTAGTCTTAGATTTCTATTAACTTTATAATAAACTTACTAGTAATATCCCTAAAGAGGCTATAGTACCTTATAGTTATTATAGATAAACTCTTAAAGTTTATATAGTTAGAAGCTATAACCTCTATTAGGGCTAAGGAGTATATAAAATAGTTTAAGATAGTTTAGTAAAGGTTTTAAGGATTTCCCTAATCTATTATTATAGATTAAGGGTTAGACTAGCTAGGAAAATTTTAGATAATATTATACTCCTATATTAGGATAGACTAGTTACTTTCTATATTATATTACCTATAGACTAATAGTAGTATAGAGTAGGTAAACTAGGAGGTATAGGTAATATTATATATTATAGTCTCCTTTTATAGTTTAATTAGCTAGAGTATCTAGTAGCTTACTAGCTTATAATTAATAATAGGTTCTTTTTATAATAAGAGTTAGCTTAAATAAGTTACTATATAGCTATAACTTAGAGCTAATCTAGTTATAACTAAACTAGTTTACCTCTATAATAATACCTAAGGGATAAGCTATATAATTCCTTAAATACTTATAAGAGAGTACTTATCTAGTATAAGCTATAATAGCCTATATTTAATAAAGATAGTAGGATGCTATATTAGCTTCTTAATAGCTAGTAAAATAGTTTTAAGTTAAAGATAAGGTATAGCTTTTACTTAAGAATATTAAGACTAACTACCTCTTATAAAAACTTAATTAGGTTATAGTAAAGTATATAGTTATAGAAGTACTAATATTACTTATAGTATAGTTAGATATTCTAAGGGTATTTACCTAGTTTTCTATATAAACCTTATTAAATAGGCTATAGAGAACCCTCTCCCTAGCTAGAGACTCTAGGACTCTTACCTAGGGCTAGAATAGGTCCTAGTAGAGGATAATAATAAACTTATAGAGAAATACTAAGTTAAATAGATCTTAGTAGCCTAGAATGCCCTAGGCTAGGGTAGGAGATATAATATACTAGTTAAGTAAGTAGGTTATATATAGCTAATATAGGAACCACTAGAGAGTATAATATAGATATAAGCCCTTAATAAGTTTAAAGTAAAGTAAGGAGATATATAATATAATAATAGACTAAATTAATTATAAACTACTTATTTACCTATAGAGACTTCTAATAGCATATAAGGAATACCTAATCTATACCTTATTAACTTATTCTAGCTACTAAAATAAACTTAGAATCCTTTATCCCTATAGTATAAGAGTTACCTAGGCTATTAGATAGGTTATTATTACTATTAGATAGGATATTAATTAGCGTTGCCTTATGTCTAGTAGGGACATAAATAGTATTATAATAGATAGGATAGCCACTACTATAGTTCTAGATAGTAGGAGTAAAATAGTAATTAGCAAACATAAAGTAAGTATAGGCTAGGGTAGCTTATCTCTAGGTTAACCTCTAGTAGGGTATAAATATTAGGTAGTATTTATTACTATAGGATACCTACTACCTAGGGTATAATTAGTATAATAATTAGTTAGACCTAACCTAGTCCTAAGTTAGGAGCATTCCTATTAGCAGTAAGAGGGTAATTTGTCTTTAGACTTAATAAGTTAATAGCCCTAGTTACTACTATAGTAGTAAGGCAAGAGAGCCTTAAGGAGGCATGTAAACTAGTTATAATACTCTTAATATATAGAGTTTAGACTACCTATAATCTACTAGTTCTATTAGAATAGAATGCCTATAACTTACTATATAGAGTTTCCTATACTATAGCTACCTATAGGGCTATTACTACTAAAGAGAATAACTTTAAGCCTAGTTATATTTATAGTAAGGAGTTAGAGAAAGGAGGTAGCCTAAGGGCTAAATAAACTAGTGCTAGATTAAATTAGGCCTAGTTTAAAAGGGTATTCTATTAACTAATAAGGGCATAAAAGCCTTAGGATAGCACTAGTATTTTCTTCTTAGTTATTATAGTCCTTATAACGCTAGGTATAATAATATATATCCCTAAGGTAATTATAGCCTTAAGGTCTTTTAAATAATATTAGAGCTAGGGTTAGCTAATAGGAACCTAGTTAACTAAATATAAGTTATATAATTTTACTAATATAGGGGTAAGACTAGCTACTTTTAGGAGGGTAGTAGTCTAATATACCTATAGTAAGGTACCTTTTAATACATAGCCTATAGGGCTAGAAGACTACTTAGGAGTAGTATACTCCTTATTATCTAAGTTCCCTTAATAAGGAACTTACTAATAGATTAGGTAAGTAGCGTAGTAAGGGCAGCTAGAGTATATAGGGGAACGCTATAAGGGTTACTATATTAGGCTATATTTAGTAAGAGTCTAATAGGTAAATAAAGGGTGTTTTTAATAATAGAATAGGAAGGAGTAATAGTATTATAATATTTTAGGAAAATTTTATATAAAGAAAGTAAGGTTATATAATAAAAATAAATAGTAGGTAGTAAGTAAGGGTTTTTACACTAGTAAAGGATAAGTTATACCCTAGTAGGGGTAAGGCTACTATTAATATAATAATAATATAAGGCTAAGAGAATGCGTTACATACCCTGCCTAGACCTAATGTTAAAATAATAGGTCTTTATAATGTATTAAAGGGGTAAATACCTATAATAACTATAGTTAAGGATAGTAGGAGGGGAGGAGTAAGGGTATATATAAGGGCTTAGGCTTTACCTAAGCATTTACTATAGTATATATAAGTAAGGATAGTCCTAAGCAGGCAAGGACATAGAAAAGGGGCTAACATAAGGTAGCTAGGGGTATAAGGGGCTCTAGTGAGGATAGGTTTCTTACCTTCCTCTTTCCTTTCCTTAAGTTTCTTAATATTATACTAACGCCCTATTGTAGTCGCCTAGGGCCAGTCCATAACAGAAGGCCCTAGTCCTTATACTTATTAATTAAAAATCCCAGTATAAATGGTGCTTTCTATTAGCTAATAAAGAAGGTTAGACCCTTTATAATACTATTAAGGGCTTCTTTAAGGCCCTTAAAAACTAATATAACTTGTATCCTAAGTACCTTCACTTTAACGGAGGCACTAAAATTAATAATAACCTCTAGCTATAGTTATCTTCTAAAGGAATTTGTTTTAGGACCTCTTGCCCTATATTTATAAACAAAATAGGCTAGTTAAGAGGGCTATTAGGGTTATCCTAGACTAGCTTAGGGCTACACTTTAGTGGTCTAAGCTGCCTTTATATCTATAGTCTTATATTCTTCTAGCTATAGTGGACTTAGTTAATATCATAGCTAATATAACTAAACCTTTAACCCCTAAGCAGCTATTTTTAGCTAACTTAGAGCCTAAGACCTCCTATAAGCCTAATTTCTTAAAAATTAGAGCTATAGGGTCTTATTATAAGGTTCTAATACCTCTGGAGCAGATATCTAAGCTTTAAAAGCTAGCCCCTAGGACTATCCCTAGCTAGCTACTAGCTACTCTAGGTTCTAGCGTTTATCTTATTTATATTCCCTCTAAAAGGTTAGTTATAAAGACTAGCTTTATTAAAATTATAGAGGATATAGGCTCTATAGGGTCCCCTAAGCCTTTAGGAGCTATCTTTCAGAGGAGAAGCCGATATCTCACGAGATAATCTAGAGGTTCAGGATAGTCATCTAAAGCCTCTAGCGCCCACAGCGCCCGCAGCGCCTATTACAACCGCTACAACGCCTGTAACGCCCCTACGCTACCCCTAGAGAGCCTAAGCTCTAGCGCCCCTAATAAGGGAGCTATTGAAGAACTGTTTTTAGATTCGGATTCTTTAATTAATTCTAATTCTATAGATATTAATGATTTTAATATATCTTTATACGTTAAGGAGATATGCTTTAAGGCACAAGAAAGGGCTAAATTATCCACTAACAACGACTTAGATACCCCTAAGACCTAGAAATAAGCTTTAAAAAGCAAGGATAGTTAAAAATAGATAGATGCTATATTTAGCGAATTTAAGTAGCTTCTAGCTGCTAGAACCTTTAAATTTATAGGGATAGACTAAGTCCCTAAGGGCTAGAGGGTTCTAAAGAATAGGCTTGTTTATAAGCTTAAAAAGGATAAAGAAAATAATCCTTTAAAATACAAGGCCTAACTTGTTACTAAAGGGTTTATGTAGATAGAAGGTTAGGATTATATTAAGACCTACGCTATAACTAGTATTCCCCTAGTAAGCGAATATTACTAGCCCTAGCTGCTTGTAATAACTAGGAAGTTAAATAGGTTGATTTTATAGGGCCTTTCTAAATAGCTTGCTAAAGGAAGCTATTTATATACAAATTCCTAACGGATTTACTAAATTTACTAAAGCTATACCTAAAATAGCTAAATTACTTAAAAAGTATAGCTATAAACCCTCTTAAAAGCAGGTTATTTTCCTATAAAAAGCTTTATATAGATTAAAACAAAGCTCTAGAGAGTGGTAGCAGGTTTTAAAGGACCTTCTTTGGAAGCTAGGCTTTACCCCTTATATCTAACCTAGCTGTCTTCTTTAACCTAACTATATCTACATATATAGTAACTTATGTGGATAACTATCTCCTAATAGGACTGGATCTAGCTTATATTAATAGGCTAAAGAAGCTATTACATAAGAGTTTATCCTATAGAAGACCGTAGGCTAGCTAAATTTTTCCTAGGCGTTTAAATCACTAGAAATTAAAAGAAAGGGACCCTAACTATCTATTAGTCCTAGTACATTTCTAAAGCCCTAGAAAGATTTAATATAAAGAATACTAGGCCTATTAATATTCCACTTTAACCTAGAATTATAAAACAGGTAGCTAACTACCTAACTAAACCTCTTTCACCCCTAATCACAAGCTATATCAGAGTATTATAAGGACTATTATATACCTAATGCTCCTTATAAGACCTAATATCACTTTTCCGGTTTAGTGGCTTTCTATAGCGCTATCTAAGCCGTTTATAAAACATCTAAATACTTCTAAACATCTGCTTAGGTACCTTTTAGGCTCTATAAGTTATTCTATAACCTATAGAAAGTCTAAGTTTATTACTAAAGCCTCTATAACCCTTATTAGCTTTTATAATAGCGACTTCGCTAGTAATAAGTCCTCAAAATTAACCTATGCTTATCTCTATAAGCTAGCTAAAGGACCTATTAGCTAGAAATTAAAGAAAGTAACTATAATAGCTTTATCTACATTAGAGGCTAAATCTAATGCCTTATATAAAGCTATTAGGAGCTAGAATGGTTTTATAGCCTTTTAAGGAAATAAAGCTACCTATAGCCCTCTAGTTCTAATTTTTAGTAATAACTAAGGCGCTATTATAACCGCTAATAACCCTACTTTACATAGCAGAATAAAGCATACCCTACTAAAATTTAACTATACTAGAGAAAAGGTATAGAAGGGTATAGCTAAGGTTATCTATATTAACACTAAAGAGATGCCTACAGATAGTTTAACTAAGCCCCTGCCTAATAATAAATTTTAATAATTTATCTAACTATTAGGTCTTATAAATACAAAGGCCTAGTTTAAAATCAACTAAATAGTCAAAAATTAAAAACAACAAAAACACTGGAATTCCGTTAAAAAGTTATTAATTTTAGTTTAAAAGTTACTAATTTTAGTTAAAAAGTTATTAGATTTATATTGGAATTTATAGTTAACTTAGATATCTATTAAAGAGCTAAGTCTAGGTATTAAATTAGTTACCTTATACTTTTCTAGAGGGAGTGTTAAAATAATGCTATTTATAGCACTATTTTATAGGCCTACTAGTTACCTTATTACGTTATTATAACGTTAGTTACAGGCGTTGCTTGCAACGTTAGTTATAACCTACGTTGCCTCATAACTAACCCACGGCTTATATAACTAAGCTAACTAGGTTACCCTATAGGAAGCTAAAATTAACTATAACTAGGAACTAGTAGTTATATAAAAAGCTAACGTATACTATTTAAATCCTTAAACTTTTCTAGATTTAATAGTATATTTTATTTATAGGGTTATATATTAAAAGTGCTTAGTTAGGCCACGTGGGTAGCTAGATTATATGGTTATGAGTTAATTTTTATTTTTCCTATATAAATGAATTTTGCGGAAAATAAAAAGTAGCTCCTAAGACCCCTCTAGTAACCCTATTCCTCTAATATAGTTAGTAAGTCTATAAGGGGACTTAAAATATCCTCTTATTGCTTGTTAGATCGTCTGTATAGCTAGGAATTAACTATATTTTACTATTAAAGCTGCCTATCCTAAAGAATACAACGTATTATAGTGAATCTAGAAGCCGCCGTAACAGAATCTACTAGGAGGTCTTCCTATCACTCTAGCTAGATTCCTTCCACTTTCAATAAACGTAATTAGCAGAAGTCTAACTAAGATACACCTAATAAGAAATTTATTATACCTCTTCTTAATATATTATCTTAAGAGGAATATAAAGAGTATATTAGATGCATATATAACGTATATCTAAATTATAAGAAGTAGTTTAAAGCTAAGCTTACTCCTTAGATAATAGCTAGACTAGTGCTAGCTATATCTCAAGTAAAACCTAAATAGAGGATATATATAGTAAAGAATACTAATATAAAGGAAAGTAATTATTAGGAAGATTATATCTCTACTAGAATATAAGTGTCTCTTTTAGTAGTAATTCTTAGGTATAACTCTAATATTCCTTTTACTATATATATGCTAACTATATTATAGCCTTAAGAGAGTAATAGTTAAGAAATACCTTAAGGTATAAGTTATTACTAATAAGGGTATTTAATATACCTAGAGAGATACTTTACGTAAGAATTATATAAGTAATGCACTTATTAGGAAGGATAAAATAACCTAAAGATAAGCTTTAAGAAGGGAATAAGATACTAGCCTTCCTTAGAACCCTTAGAACCCCTATAATTCACCTATACCTAGTAAAAATAGATTTACTATATATACCCTAAGTACCTTACCTAATGTGTAGTATATATAATAAAGCTTAAGCCCTTTCCTAATACTAATTCCTATGAAACTTATACCTCTATAATAAGAATAAGAGTAACTCTAATAATATAAGCCTTATATAGAAGATAATAGGGAAATAAATAACTAGAGTAATAGTAATATTATTTATCTTAGCTCCTACCTACGCATACTAATACTTAGCTCCTACCTACATATACTAATAGTAAAGGAGGAGTTTAAAGTAAGTTTATATTAGTCTTATATTAATATTATATACTAACTCTTCTAGGATACTACCTTTTACTTTAACTATAATATATATAATAATAATACTTAATCCTATAAGTAATAATAATTATCTACTATAAATAGTAGTAATATAAGTTAATTAAGTAATCTATAGTTATAATTTCTAAAATAAGAGAAAAGTAGCTTTAAAGAGATATAAAGAGGTAGTAATTTAAACTAGAAGTCTAAACCCTAAGGGATAAAAGTAATAAATTAGATATAGTATATATATAAGTATAATAGCTATAATAGTATACTAATAATATAAAGGAGATTAATAAAAAAGAGATAAGTAATAGGAATATATAAAAGCTAAGTATAAGTTTACTAATAGTAATAATATATAGTATACTATATATTATCCTTTACCTTTATATTCTAGTACTCTTCTATACCTTCTATAAAGTTAGCTCTTATAATATAAAAGCTTTCTTTTATAATATAAAAGATAGAGTATTTTGCTTATATCCTTAGTATATATACTAGGTATGTATTTACTATATATTATACCTCTTAGTTATTAGTAGGCTAAGAGCTATTCTCTATAGAACTCTTACTTTAACTATATATACTTAGATAATTATTATCCTTATGTAATAATTATGGATTTTAGCTCCTAGTAATATAACTAGCCTAGTAAAATAAAGAGCTATATTTAAGCTTAAATGCGCTATCTTATTCTCTATTAAATATTACTTATTAGTTATATCTTATATATAATGCACTTATAACTTATATAAGAAGCTTAAGTTTATTTATAAACTTCCTTAGTTAGGATATCTTAGGGCTAGCTTTATAAACTAATTAATAGGTATATATATATACTATATAATAGAGTAATATACCTAGGCTTATAAAGATATTATACGTTACGCTAGCTATTAGATAATACCTAGTAGCGGATTACACTATTAGTAATATTAGTATATACTATATATATTACATATATATAGCATATACTTTTACCTATAACCTTCTCTTTAAGCTTAATATTCGCTCTACTAGGTAGTTATACTCTCCCTTATAATACTAGTAAATATAGTAATAAATCTAGTTTAATATACTTATTAATAGTTATATATATAACCTATATAAGGACACTTACACTAGTATTATCTAAAAGCTCTTACTATATATTTTCCTATTATTATTAATTATAATATTATACCTAAGAGTAGGTTAGCTTCTTTATCTACGTAGTAAATGCAAGGAATATACCCTATATGTAAGTATTAATCTATAAAAGGGTAAGTAGCTCTAAAGATATTAGAATTAGCCTATAATAATAGCCTAATTTAGAGGGGTTTACTACTTTAAGTATAGAATTATTAATAAAGTTAGTTACTTAGACCTCTATCTTTATATATATATAGTATATAGGAGGATAAAAGAGTTAAGTTTAGCTTATATTATATACATATTAGTTTAATTTTTAGTGCCTTATAACTAAATAGAATATACTAAACTAACTGTAAATATACGTGCTATATACCCTACATATGCCCTATATATATAGTTATTACGTATTTTTGCCTTTCTTTATATTATAGAGTATTCTTTAATATTTTACTTGCGTTATATATAATTATATATTACGTGTATATATAGAATATATATAAGTTTACTTAATATAAGTTAATTTATCTTAAAAACTAATCTAGCCTTTTTCTAGGTATATACTATATACTATATATATATCCTCTCTAAAAACAAACTATATAGAACTAATTAAAGTAAAGCTATATATACCTAGTATATATAAAGCAAAAGGCTTTTAATTATTAATATTATTATATACTATATATATATCCTCTTTAAAAACAAACCATATAGAACTAATTAAAGCAAAGCTATATATACCTAGCATATATAGAGCAAAAGACATTAAAGCAAAGCCACATATACCTAGCATATATAGAGCAAAAGACGTTAAAGCAAAGCCACATATACCTAGCATATGTGGAGGAAAAGACGTTTAATTATTAATATTATTAGGGTTAGTGGCAGCCTACGCAGCGCTAGTAAGGGCCTTAGCAGCCCTTTTCCTCTTAGTATTTTTCTTCCTTATAAGCGCCCTTCTATATAGGAGTAACTGCATTATTATTAGCCTTATATATATTATATATATTAACATTACTTACGCTAGATATCTAGGTTCTTATCTCTTCTATTAGGTCCTTAAAATTATATTAGTAATATATATTACTTATAAGGTTAATATATACACTTACTAGGTAGCTAATTATAGGTACTACCCTATTAGGGAGAGGGAGTTCCTTAACCTTAGGGCTATTAAAGTACTAGAAAATATAAGTATATAGTTAGTAAATATATAGTATAGGTAGGATATACCTTATGCTTCCTCCCTAGTATTATAATTACTTTCTCCTTATCTCTAATATTAAAGTACTTTACCTATAGATAGTTAACACTTCTTAAATATATAAAAAGATTATAATATATACTAAGTAATAAAACTAGCGCCCTAGCGCCTAGTAAAATTATTATCTATTACACTATAATATTAGTTAGTATATATACTAAATATATCTAATAGATATTATATAATATATACCTTCTAGTTAAAGTACTTAGTAAGAATATAAGTTAGGTTATTATAATCTAAGATACTAAATCTTAGATTAATATATATACTATATAAGGGCTTAATATATACTTACCTAAAGGGCTTTTTAATAAATAGTATATTATACTATTCCTAGTTAAGAATTATATAAATTATCTTACTAATATTATATTAGCACTAAGTAGATATATATCCTATATATATATACTAGTAACTAGTAAAAATCTTATCCTTATTTACCTAGGAATAGGAATTAGTATTTACTATAAGCTATTAGTATATATTCTATAACCACTATATATATTAGAATTATATATACCTCTAATACTATGCTTTTCTTCTAAGTAGTGCTATATCTAAAAGGTAAGAATATACTATATATATATATATAATATATAATATACTTAACTAGATCCTCTATTAGTAATAGTATAGCTATAAAGGTAGCTATTTAATTTCTTAATACTATAGCTATATATTATTAATATATTATATATATATATAAGGGAAGGAATATAAATATTAGCTTTAAACTTAGAGAGGTTAAAGCTAGCTATTAATAAAATATTAGTACTATTATATATATATCCTAAATATATTACTTATAACTAGTAAGTTTATATATAGCTATAGAAACTATATTATATTAGTAAATCTATAAAATATATTATATATATAATAACTTACTTTTTAATAGATCTTTAATATAATTAACTTATTTACCTATAATTTATAAGTTATTATATTTATATACTATATATAAAATATATACTATAGATATAGCTAGTAGCCTTATCTTTATATACTTTATTAGTATTAGTTTTAGTATTAGTAATTTTAAATTTAGATAAAAGGCTTATATATAATTAGTATAGGATAATAAAATATAATATATATATTTATTACCTTTACCCTTTAGCGCTTTATAATTATAAGGTATAGTAGTTTTCTATAAATATAATTAGTATATACTATATATATATAAAAGAGCTAGATATTACTTACTATCTAAATAAGTAAAAAAATTTTTTTATAGTAACTATATAAAGTTATTAGTAAATTAAGGTATTAAATAAATATAATTACTATATATAAAGTAAGAAAATCATAGGGTTATATACTAAGGGCATAAAGGAAGGAGTAATAATAAAAAGAAAGAAAAGAAGGAAAGAGCTAATAGTAGTAAGTGTATAGTATATATAAGGTAAGTGTATATAACTAGGCCTATAATTTTTTTAATTAGCTAAGAGTTCGCACTATGCAATCGCATATGCCATTCTGCTAGTCCTAAGGCTCCACCCTAGATACGAGACGAACTTTGTTAGAGCCGAGATTTACTGTAACCCCGATAAGACCCTCCTTAAGACAACGGTGGATACGATGTATTAGAAGTACCGGATTTAGCTAGATAGGACCATAGCGCACTGTGTACCTTTCAGGTACAAAAGTCAGGTGCCGTCTGCACCTCTAATTGATCAAATCGAACGTTTTCTATCATCTGCATTTACCCCTACCTTGACAATAGCATATGCCACAATTATACCACTATATTATAGGGCATGTACTACCTATAGCCCCTATAACTAACTAACTGACTAACCTAACTAACTAACTAACTAACTAACTAACTAACTAAATTAACGAATTAACGAATTAACGAATTAACAAATTAACGAATTAACAAATTAACAAATTAACAAATTAACAAATTAACAAATTAACAAATTAACGAATTAACAAATTAACAAATTAACAAATTAACAAATTAACAAATTAACAAACTTTGAATTCGCACTAATATACTATAGTCTTTAGCATATGTAATAATTCTTTACCGCTTACTTAATTTAGATTTAGAGGCTCCACCTTAGATACGAGACGAACTTTGTTAGAGCCGAGATTTAGGGCGTGTTTATCAGGCAAACGCTTGTGCGTAATCAGCACCCCAAAGGTGGCTGCTAGCTGCTGGCAACTAATACTAGCCTCACAGCAAATTTTTGCGGTGGACCTAGTAGTTAAACCTAACATTTTCTATAGCAATTCCTCCTCTTCCTTATATATTGCAATAACGCACTAAGCATCGCAATTGTTTAATTAATTTAAAGCTATTTGCACTAGCTAAAGGCATATAATCTCTCGTGATTATAGAGTCGCTTTATAATTATTAATTTAATAGCTTCTAAGCCGCCTAGGCAACAGAGGCTAACGAGGGTTGTAAGGCTCGCGATGCCCTATAACTATAACCACCGCCCTTAATAGCACCTGCCGCAATTAGTATAGTCTGAATAGCTTTACGTAAGGTTATTAAAGTCCCTAATAACGTTAATGATAATGACATATATAAGCCTAGCACGGAACATCCTTAGTCATACGGGCGCTTACTTAATAGGCTTGCTAACTATGACTCTAATGATACTACCTCTGATGATGCTACCTCTAATGCCTTAACACCAGAGATTTCAGATAATATAGAGGCTAACGACGTGGGAATAGTTACATAACGATACACTCTATTATTATAAGATGCATTATGTATTAATGATTAGTTCACACAAGACTTTTAGGCGTAGCTATTATTATAAACATAAGAGAGAACTATAGCAGAGGCTACGCTACAGGCAGAGATAATTTAGCTAGGGCAGGGGTGGTTAGGGAGCGGGCGGACACTTAGTATAGAGCTATTATATAATTTACTATAGGCAGCTAGTATTGGTTGTCGCAGCCACCTTAGCCACCTTTGGGGGTGCTAAATACGCACAAGCGTTTGCCTGATAAACACGCCTGAGATTTACTGTGTGCCTAGCAAAATCGGGTCCCAAAGACTAGACTAAATATGCATGCAGCCCAAAAGGGATGCATGTTCGCCCTGAGAAGATGAGGGCACACGATGATTAAGAAGTTATGCTCTTAATGTAAGTTCTATTAGGATATACTGTGATGGTCTAGGCTTTGCCTAGATCCTAGTAATATAGGTGTCAATTGCACGAGTCACAGAGACTTGTACAATGCGTATTCTTTTGTTGTTATCTATAGCGCAACGGGATTGGGGTTAAACCCACATGGTGGCGCAGGCACTCGCGATTAGCCCTTAGGGCTAGGCCATGACATATACATACAAATAATATTTTTATGGTTCTCGGGCCCGTGGTAATGAGTACTGTTTAATACTTCCTAGGCTTTGATTCCGTGGTCTTCTGCCTCTAATTTCGCAAAGGGGCGAGTTTTGTGATTGTCTCGGGTTTTTATTCCTGCTACGCTCTTTCTAGTTACATCTAGATTAACGGTAATATGGCATTGAAGCATTTTTTCTGCTCTCTTGTTGTTTTTGGTGGAGACGCCTGCAGGCACGTGGAGGGGTAGAAACAAAACAAGTGCTGTTAAAATCCACAGCGTGTCCACACCTCCATGTTATGCAGCTGCTTTAGCAGTCTAACAACATAGCTGCATTTAACCTAATAACAGGTTTTGCGTTAGCGAGGAAAATGACAATTTGGCCAAAAGCAAAGTATGTATGTAATATGACTAAATCCTGCAGATTAGTCAGCGTCTTGCCAAGTCCTAGCTGTTATCATTGTTATAAACTGGCCTTATGGCTGCTGCACATAAGCGTTCAAAGTGCGATTATTATTCTTATAGAAGAAGAAAAGAACTAAACTAGAGGTTACACCGCATCCTAATTTATAGGGATTACACTTAGTTAGTGCGTAAACCACGCACTAACCTATGTTTACCCTTATATAACCTATATATAATTTACACCCTTTCTAGACCTAACCTTAACCTAGACTTAACCTAAGCTCCTAGCTTAAGTCTATAATATACCCCTTACTTACTCTCCCTTTTCTCTCTTATATATAAGTAAGTAAATAATAAGCATAGAACCCTAGTGTAAGGCTACCCTTCCTATATATATAGAGTTAGCCCCTAGTAAGGGGGTAGCTAGTAGGGCTAGACTTTACTATATAGATTATAAAAATTTTTACTATAGACTTACCCTACCCCTAACTCTCCTTATTATACTATTAGCCTTACTTTAACTTTACTACCTAAAACTACTAGCTTACTTATTTCTTATACCTATTACTAGCTATTTCTATACCTTATATTATTACTTCCTTTTATATCCTCCTATTTACTTACTAAATCCTAACTTTACCCTAATATCTCTCCTATCTCTAATTACCTATTAAATAATTATATAATATATTACCCTTACCTATTCCTAGCTTACTTCTAATATTATAGCTAGCCTAGATTTTAGTTAGGGTAAATCCCTTACTCCTAGGAATATAAATACTCCTCTCTTTTCCCTTAATTCTTACTTTTATTTTTTTTTATTATTATAATATTCCCTTAAAGTATTCCTTTTATTTTCTCTTAACTTCCTTAAGCTTCCTTTATTTCTTATTTTACTTTTACTATATCTAAAGTTATTTCTAAAGCTACTATTACTATACTTTTTCTTTTTTTTTCTTATACCCTAGATAAGGGAAGCTACCTAGGTAAATATATTCTTAAGGGTAACTCTAATAATAAAGCTCTCTCTAATAATAAGAAGTATAACTTCCTATATACCTTTTATATTTATAATCTATATATAAAGGGCTAGTATACCTATATTTTAGGTATAAACTAGGCTTATAGTCCTAAATAGGTAGCCTATTACTTATATATCTAGGAGATATATTTATACTATAGTAACCCTAAATTATATTATACCTTTAAGTACTTTAAGACTCTTATAAGCACTAATAAAGCTATTAAGACTATAGCTATAAGGTAGTTTACTAATAAGAAAGAATACTATACTATTCTTATAAAATTTTTATTTATTACTATAAGTATTTTAATAGTATACTTATAGCTACCTATATTAATCTTACTAAGGCCTAGCCCTTAGCTTCCTTCCTTATAGATATAGCCTATACCTAAGGGGCTACTAAGATATAAGCTCTTATACTTACCTAAACTATACTTATTTACTAAGTATAAAACCCTCTTATTACTAAATTCTTCTATAGTATAACTAATATAAGGAATAACCTTTTATTATTTATCTAAGCCTAGGAGGTAAGTATTACTATAATATAATTAGTTATAGCTAATACCTATAGCCTAACTAAAGCTATAGCTAAACTTACTTACTTTATTATAAAGGATTACTATAAATATTATTACTAGCCTAAAAGCTCTCTTTTTTAATTACTCTTTACTATAGTAAATAAATAGTATTATAATATATATATACTAGAGGAGAACTAGGATATTAATTTTCTATAGCTAAATTAAACTATACCCTTTTAAGACTATTATTTATCTATATATCCCCTTATTATAACTTAAATCTATTTAGTACCTCTATATCTTATATACTTTCTAATAGTTCTTATATTAGCTATATAAATCCTTTTTATTTTACTAAGATATTATAGTTTAACCCTAGCCTTAGGTATTTTTAGTAATAAGAATCTCCTTAACCTAATACTTAGAGAGATCCTTATTAGTATTAGTTATAACTAACTCTAGTAGTAGTTATTTATTAGTAAGCTTCTAACTTAGTAATAGATCTTCTACTACCCTCTATACTAAATTAATATAGAAAATAAGGTATAATCCCCTTAGGATATCTAATTTAAGTATTAATAGTATAGGGACCTCTAGTACCTTATATTTAGCTATTACCTAGTCTAGTTTTTATAAGAATAGTTTATTTTAATATTCTAAAGACTTAATTATATATAGTCCTTAACCTAAAACTATTTTACTAGTCTTTAACTACTATTTATATTCTTCTATTATTATTATTAGATAAAAGCTATAGTAGCCTATATTAGATTTATACTATCCTTTAAGTATTATAGAAATACTTAAGCTTACCTCTTTACTAAGGTTATTAATATTTATATAGAAGGTGCCTTTTAAATTATAGGTATATTAAAGCTATATAAGGCTATATTTACACTTATACCTATTACTAATAAATCCCTATTATTTAATACTAATTAGTAAGCTAGTAAGTAGTTTACCTAGTTAAATTAAGAAAAGGATAGTAATACCTATAGGATAGCTAGCACCTCTTAGTTAGCCCTTTCTATACTACTATCTATCTATAGGTAATATAATATTAATAGGAGCTATTAGGTGCTAATCTTATTATATAATACTATCTAAAAGTTACTTAGCTAGTCTAATCTATAATCTATAATAATCTAGGTAAGGAAACTATAAAACTACTACTAATAGTATTTAAATTACTTTATATATACCTTAGCCCTTATTAATATTATAGCCTTAAGTTATATATATTTAGAAAGCCTATTTATAATAATTATTAGGAACTATAAATTATCCTAGTCCTTAGCTAGAAGGTTAGTTATAAAATTAATAGAAATTTATAACTAGTATGTATTAGGTAAAGAAATTAGCTTTAGTAAGCCTTATTATTATTATTAACTCTTCTAATCTCTATAGTAGTAATAGTTATATATAACTTAAGCTATATCCTATAATATACTATTCTAATAATAGTCTCTTTAAAGCGCCTTAAAGGTAGTATTCTAACCTAGGTAACCTAATAAGGGTAAGTTATAAGCTTACTAAATTAAGGTTATAGTTAAGGGCTCTTACTTAGGGACCTATATCTAGCCCTAGAATTAAAGCGCCCTTTACACTAATCTAGTAGTTTACTATTTATTCCCTTATATTAGCTACCTCTAGAAACTTCTAAGCTCCTACCCTAACTATATATAATTATAACCTATAGGTCTTATTATAGGTTAGAGACTAATCCTACAAGGATTAGAGGTATTTATCCGCGAATATTAATATACTAGCTAGAGAAACTATTTTAGGCACTAAATTATTTCCTAGGGTTATATTCTCTAATACTATAATAGGCCTAATATTTACATATAGCTATCCTTACTTAAAGCTATAATATATAAGGGCTATTACTAAATATATAATAAATGCTTTTAGCCTCCCTATCTATAACTCCTCCTAATAATATCTTAATAATATATCTAGTTATCTTACCTAAGTACCTAGTTTATAATATAAATAAAAATTAAAAAGCACTAAAGTCTTTACCTATTATACTTACTATTCTAATACCTCCTTTAGTGCTATAAAGTACTCTAGATTCTTATAGTTTATTAGTATTATAAATAGTTTACTAATACTCTATAACTTTACTAACTATACCTTAAGGTATAAAATAACTACTAGTAATTCCTTATTATATATAGTATAATTCTATTAAGCTAGTTATAAGTAAGCTAAGTAGTATACTACTAGATATAAAATTCCTTTATTATTAACCTAAGAGAGATAGCCCTTAGTGCTATTCCTAAATAGTCTGCCTTTACTACTATATCCTTATTAGAATCCTATTAAATTAAGATAGGATATAATATAAATACTAGCTTTAATACTTTAAAAGCTTTCTTATAAGTATTTATCTAATAAAATAAAATACCTTTCTTTATTAAGTTAATAAGGGGCCTATAATCTTAGAGAATTATAGTATAAAATTATAATAAAAGTTAGTAAACCTAAGGAATCTATAGACTCCCTAGACCCTTATTAGAGCCTCCTAATCCCTAATAACTATAATCTTCTTATTATCTAGATAAATCTCTTTTCCTATATAGATAATAAATCTAAGATATTTAACTTCCTTTATAGTAAAAACACACTTCTTAATATCTAAGTTTAGACTAGCCTATTATAGTCTAGCTAGCACTTTATAAACCTTTTATATATAAACCTTCTATAAGCCCCTAAATAAACTAGGATATTATTAAGGTATATAGTAATATAGTCCCTAAGAATACTACTTAAGGCCTTATTAATATATCTCTAAAAGGTTATAGGTATACCTATAATACTAAAGGGATAAACTAATTATTTAAATAATCTAAATTACATTTAGAATATAGTCTAATATTCCTTACCTTTAGTAATATATATATAATAAAACACTACTTATATATCTAGCTTTATAAACTACTTTACCTTTACTAATAAATATAGTATTTCCTTAACTAATAGTAAAGAATAATAGTCCTATTCTATAATCTTATTTAATATATAATAATCTATATAAAACCTCTACCCTTCCCTTAGTTTCTTTACTAATAGCACTAGTACTATTACTAATAATAAACTTACCTAAATCTAACCTTTATCTATTAAGTCTATAACTTACTTCCTAATTTTAAGTAGGTATTAGTGTAGTATATTATATAAAGGTACTTATAGTAAGTTTAGTTTATTTCCTCTAAGTCTTATTTAAGGTAAATATAGTAATCTAAATTCCCTAATATAGGGGTAAAGTATTTACTTTACTTTTATAAAAAGTTTCTTAAAGTCTTATAATACCTTTAATAAGGAAGCTAAAAGCTCCTATTCTAAAGCCTCTAGTATAGTGTTAATTTATAAAATAAATATAATTTCTTATAAACTTATAGTATAAAGCTAAATATACTTCTTTTATTTCTTTACTTAATATACTATCCCTATAAATATTAAACCTAGGATTATTACTATAGGTTAGTTAACCCTCCTATTAACTATAGCTTATACTTATAGGTTATTTACTACCCCTATATTTAACTAGTAATACTTTATATTTAAGTTTATATTATAGTGCTTTATCTATAGTATCCCTAAGATTAACTATCTAGTTAATCCTAGGATTATATACACTATATTTAGTGCCTCTTATCTATCTAAATCTACCTAAAAATAAATAATATATATTATATATAAATATTTCTTATAGCTCTTAGTTCCCCTTATTTTATACTAACTACTATATAAACTAACCTCTTAGTTAAAAAGGGATATATTCTAGTTAAAGCTTCTAGACTAAGTATTTACTTATAGTAATATAGTAATTATAACCTATATTAACCTAAGTATTTATAAAGGTAGTCTTATTAATTAATATAGAAACTATAAAAGGTAATAAATCTATATTATTCTAAATTTACTTAAAGTCCTTATTAGTAATAACTATATACTATAAAGCCTCTCTATACTCCCTTTCTTTAATTCCTTTTAAATAACTTAATAAAGAGATTACTCTTTTCCTAGTTACTCCCTAGACTTATTACCTAAGTCCTTAGAATTACCCTTAATTATACTATAAGTATTAATTAATAATTTCTCTTATAGATAAATAGTACTATATAAAGTATATACTATAATAAAGTGCTTAGTAAAGCTATATTATATATATTTACCCTTCTTATATTATATATTTAATACTTCTTAGGAAACTTACTTAGCTTATTTTATATTACTTTTATTACCTAACTTTAGCTATATATACTAACCCTAAGACTTTCTAAAACCTTTTTAAGTGCTTACTATACTTATTAATTAAATATCTATTATTAGTATATCTTTATTCTATACCTAATACTTATTTATATTAACTACTAGTAAGGTAAGCTTATATAACTAATACTTTTCCTTTAAGTAATAGGATTTAATATCTAATAATATATAATAATAATAGGCTATAGTTACTAAGTAATTTACCTAGAGTATATCTTAACTAATACTATAGTCTCTTATTTACTTATTAAATACTATATATAATTTAGCTAACTTTATAGAGTTATCCTAGCCTAGCCCCTAGTAAGCACTAATTTCTATTTAAACTAAATATAGAAATTACTAAAATACTTATTCTAATACTATATTAACTAGTTAAGTTTAGTAATAGCTATTTCCTATTAATAAGGGTTATTAAATATTTCCTTTAGGTAAGTAAGAAATACCCTTAGTTAAAAGTCTAGGAAATAGCCCTTTTAAAGTAAAGGTAACTTAAGCCTAGACCTTAGGTAAAAGGTTCTAGTAAATAAAGAATTACTAGTTTTATTTATCTTTAATAAAGTGCTTATTTATTAATAGCTTATAAGTTATAAGACCCTTTTATACTATAAATAGTACTCTATTACTATTAAATAAAGGCCTTATAAGTAAGGGTTTTTATTTTAGCTAATTTAGGCTAGGGTTTATATTTTACTACTTAACTAGGTATATAATTTATTTAGCTTACTTATTAAGTACTTCCTATAATATTACTATCTTATCTATATTTATTCTCTCTAAGGATAATAGTACCTTTACTAGTTATTAAGTATTTATAATAAATAAATAGTTAAGAATAATAAATATTATAAACTAGCCTTATAGCTACTATATATAAGTATTTAAAGTGTAATTATTATTCTTATAAAAGAAGAAAAAACTAAACTAAAGGTTATACTATATTCTAATTTATAGGGGTTACGCTTAGTTAGTGCGTAAACCGCGCACTAACCTGTGTTTACCCTTACATAACCCACGTACAATCCGCACCCTTTCTAGACCTAACCTTAACCGGACTTGACCCGAGCTCCTAGCTCGAGTCCATAACAATCATTATCTAACTATATTTCGTTTCTAGCTCTCCCTGACTGACTTGGTCCTTTTAAGATACTGTGAGTGGAGCCAGGATTAGAAAACCTTTTAATCTTACATGTTTATCGTATTATGGCTACTGCGACAACGTTAGTCACAAGCTTAAGCTTAACCTCATTAGAACGCAACACAGTTTCCCGCTTGGTCATTCCGTTAACTATATGTATATTATGGGCAGTATCGCGACGTACTCTTAATATGTAGTAGCAGTAAGCCATTTATTAGTTTATCAGTTTACTTGAATTAACAGTTAGCATATAATAGAGAGTGCAAGCAATTAACTAAAGCATCAAACTTTGAAACTCTGCCCTGGAACATCCTAGTGTATTCACACTAAAGCTACAGTATAACCACAATCACTTTCTTACTACAAATGAAGAAGTTATAGATCATCCTGACTGCTTTTGTAGCTTTAATCTTAGCGTCACCGATTGATTAAGATTTCATGACCGACCTCTAGCTTCGTAGGGATCCTGCTAGCGGCTGTTGCTTAGCGTAAGAATCTACTACAGAGAATCGTCCTTGATTCTATCTAATGTGTCTTCTAGCGCTGCTCCCCAATGTTATGTCCCTGTACTTTGTCAGTGCGCCAATGGTATGTTTCCATGATATTTGTTGTTATGGGCCTCCTCGTTCTCAATGCATCTATAGCCATCACACACCTCAACAAGAATATTACAATGCTATCCTATTAATCTATTGGCAGGACTCCTGTTCTATACTTGGCTAGCTAAGAGCGCTTAGATCATCCGCCACCACATACAATGATCTTAATTCTGGATCATAATTCACTGTGATAGCTCTTTTAGAGAGAATTCGACAAACTCATTGCATAGAACATGTTATAGCATAAAAGTAATTGGACAGACGAAGGAGCGTCGTGGCGGCCACCGTGGTTGTATTTTGCATTGGGAAAATCCATGATAGATAGACACAACTAACGAACGACACTCCTAAACATTTTCCTCTCCATGCCTCCACAAACCCTCTTCGGGCATGGCATATTGCCCTTTCCATATCCATGCCCATTCTCTAGTGGACGCTTAGTGAGCGCCGGGGCACACGACACGGTTAGGACTATCTTAGGGTTAGTAATTTAAGAAGCATACGCCAGTATAGAGTATTAGACGCACTAAACATTGGTGCTGACGTCTATAACATTGTTAGAATATATCGATGACTGTATTTTCAGACACTTATACTTACTGCAAGGTTCTCCTTTGTGGCCGTGACAAGAGCCATCAGTGCAGCGACGGGTGAATTGCCTACGGTTGGCGAAACGGCCTTTGCAATAGCCTTGACGGTCGTAGGTCTGTTTCTGTTAGCGTGAATAAGTACAATAGAGATATGAGAGACTTACCCCTAGCTATTTCGTTAATGGAAAAGTCACTATTGGCGAAGTTGGCCGCAGAGGTCTCGACATCTTCGACACTAGAGTTAACGTCTTTAGCCGGTGCGGCAAGGGCAAGAGCGGAAGTAAAGAGCAGGATAGCGGTGAAGAACTTTATTTTGCTAGTATATAAGAGGTAGTTCTTTAAAGTTGTTAATAAAGCGTTTGCTGTTGCTACTATAGCTACTACTTATGCCTAACTAGCCCTGCTAGCATTTTACTATGGATTTTATAATGCTACTAAAGGACCGCTATAGGTATAATGTAGTGTTTATAGTAGTAGACTAACTATTAAAGCGCTCCTATATAATAGCCTATAGCAAGAAGACAGATGCCCTATAGGTAGCAAGACTCTTCTTTAATAATATCTAGTAATACACTAGAACCCCTAAATTAATTATATTAGATTAAGGACTATAGTTTATTTCTAAGTTTTAGAATAAGCTCTATATAATTATAGGAATTAAGGTGTAGCTATCTATAGTAAAATATCTATAGACTAATAGTTAGACTAAGAGCATAAATTAGTACCTAATATAAAGGCTAAGACTAATAGTTAATTATATATAGGATAACTAGTCTAAAATACTCCCTTTGCAGATATAGTATAGGCATACTTACTATAAGATTCTATAGGCTTATTACTATTTATAGTTAAGATAGGATATAAGCCTTAGATAAGTTATAATTAGCAGAACTATATAATAGAATTTAGCTCCTTATTAAGCTAGATAACCTACTAGGGAGCCTAGGACTACGTAAAACGCATTTACATAGCCTAGAAGGTAGTATAGGGAAATATAGAATAGGTATAATAGTAGTAAGCGGAAAGTACTAATAAGAAGTAATGCCTAATTAATTTTAGGGTTAGGGACTTTATATATATAAACTAAAGAGGCTAGATATTAGACTAGCTAAGTAAGAAATTAAATAACCTATAGGCAGGCCTATATAAGATAATTATAAGTAAGGGCACTATATTTAAATTAAATCTCCCTATAGTAATTAAAATACACTAATAATTTCACGCCTCTAAGCTACGTAAGGTAGCCTAGAACCCGCTGCTAGGATAATATATTACGCCCCTAGATAAGGACCTAGTAAATAGCGAAATATAACACTAGGTAAGTAAGGTACTTATATTAAGAATTTAGTATAGAAAACTATAATACTAAGTAAACTAGGAGGGCGCTAATAAAGATATTAAGTAGTATAATATAGGAAAGCTTAAGTATTAGCTATATAAGATTAAGAAGTTTTATAGTAATAATCTAATAGTAAAGGGTCCCCTATATAACTTAGAACACTAGTTACGTAGCTATAAAAATAAAGAGCTATTTCTACCTAATAAATTAAGTAATAATTCTCTAGCAAAACTAGACTACACTAATAAATAGGTTAGGAAAACTAAGGGTAATATACTTTAGGAACTATAAGAAGGCATAGTAAAGTATATTAGGTTTAAATAATATAGCTTACTATAAGGGCATAGCTAATTTATAAAGGGGGTAATATTATAGCTAGGCGCGTCCTAGTCTATATGCCCTAATTACACTAACATGCCACTACTATTCTAATTTATATAATAGCCTAAGGCTTTACTTATATAGAGACCTCCTATTTATACTTACTATATAAGCTATAGAGTTTTTATAGTATAATATAGAGGGACTAAATAAACTATAAAGATACGTTACAGAGGTTAGGTACATTACGGCATGGCAAGGAGGATATATATTATAGGGGGATTAACTATAGTTATTTTATTTCTCTTTTCTCTTTATCTTTGTTATTCTCTTAGTCTAGATAATACAGTAGGTAAAGTGTTATACTTACGTCCCTGTTTTTATACTATAACAAAAATATTACTTTATACTAAAATAATCTACCCTATATTATTATAAAAATATTACTTTATTCTTTTATATACTACCCTATACTTTTAAAATATATTTGTTTTGAAAACTTTAAGTTATATATAGATATTTACTCTTTTTATAAAATAAGATATAAAAACTTTAATTCTAAGTAATTACTTATTTTTCTTAGCTAATTTAATAAAGTAATAATTAACCCTTTCCTTTTCTATAACCTTAATATATAAAAGTAATTAATAATCTAGGTTCTACTAAGGTAAGCCCCTATTACTACTCTAATATCTAAAGCCTATTATCTTCTCCTAATTTACCTCTCTAAAATTCTCTAATTTCTCTTAGTCCTAAGCTTTATCTTATACCTCTTTAGCTTCCTTAGGAATAGGTATTATTATAGTACTTATAAGTATTTCCTAAAAGAAGCCCTTATATCTATCCTAAAAGTTTAACTCCTATTATATAGTAAGGAAATATATAAAGATATATATCTTCCTTATACCCTTACTACCTATACTTACCTAATATACTTAACTATTTATAGTAGTAGTAAAGTCTAATATAGTTATAGCTTAGTAATACTATATAGTTATTTAGTAAAATATTATACTCTCTAAATAGCTTCTATAGCTTACTAGTTATACTAACCCTATAACTAAAAAGCTTAGGTATATTTAGTATGCTAAAACTAGATATAATTAGCGTTAGTAAATTAGTATTCCCTAACCTATAAAGGAGAGTTAACTTAAAGTATTATTATATAAGATATAACCTAAGTTCTTAACTAATATATCTAAAGTATAATATAGTAAGGGGTTTATTTATTAAACCTCCTAAAATAGTATATAGAATTTAGTAGCTACACTATCCTTATAAATAGAGTTATAATAAAGATATAGTAAAGTTACTAATAGTATTTAGCTAATATAGCTTAGAGCCTCTAGGGGTATAAAGGGTTAGCCTCTAAATCTATAAATATATACTATATACTTAAGCTAGGGTATACTACTAAGATAATAAAAGTTAACTACTATATTAGGATTAAGACTAGCTATATTAGCTATTACTAGGAGAAACTATATATAGACTTACTTATTACTATAAAGGTAGAATATCTTAGTCTTAGTATTACTATAGTTTTATATACCCTAACTAGAAGTAAGTATACTATAGTTTAGCTTAAAGCTATATATTACTTAAATAATAGCTATTTTATTATTATACTAATTAGATAGTAAGAAGGGATATTAATAAGCTATATTTATAATACCTCTTAATAAAAGAGAAAACTTAAGGTAAGAAAGAGATTATAAAAGAATAGGAGAAGAGAAAAGGGAAGAGAAAAGAAAGGAGTAAATAGAGTTTAAAGTTATATAAGTTACCTAATCCTAAGACTAAATCCTTATACTACTATCTTTAAGTAAGAGAGGAATTTAGTTTCTTACCTCTAGTTTAAAGATAAATAATATCTAGTATAATAGCATAATTAAAATGTTTTAGAAGGATAAATACTAATTTCTAAGCAAATATTTAAATATATTATAATAAGCTATATAATACTAGAGATAGTAATATAATATATAAAAGGAAGATAAAAAGCTTAAAGGCTAAGAGAAGGACCTAGGTAGTAGTAAAGGTATTTATATTAAAGAAAATAGTTATATAGTATAATATATAAAAGGAAGATAAGAAGCTTAAAGACTAAGAGAAGGACCTAGGCAGTAGTAATAAGCTACCTAATACTAGAGATAGTAGTATAATATGTAAAAGAAAGAAGCTTAAAGGCTAAGAGAAGAACCTAAGTAGTAGTAAAGGTGTTTATATTAAAGAAAATAGTTATAAGGGCAGATAAGAAGTATTTTAAGGAGCGGAGTAGTAAGGGAGGTAAAGACATAAGGTAAAGTAGTTATAGGTAGAAAGTATATACTATTAGCATTAGGTATGTTATAGCTTATAAGTTAGTAATATTTAGTTATTAGGCTAGATATAAATATAGTAAGGCACTAGAGATAAAAGATAAAAAGAGATAAGGCTTAATAGCTAAATCCCTTACCTTACTAGCCTCTAGGTGTCTCCTACGCTATAATATACTAGGTAAGACTATATTTATTAATATAGTATAAAACCCTCTTCTCCTTTATAGTTAAAAACCTATAATATACTAGTATATTATAGTCTAAGTATAGTAATATAGCTATATTTAGTAACTTATTAGTAATATCTATTATACCCTCCTTTACTATATACTTATAATATCTTAGGTAAATTTACCTAATACTAGTATTTCTTATTCCTTATTCCCTTTTTACCTAGTTTATCCTATTTATACCTTAGGTTAATTTACCTAAGGCTATTACTATTTTTTTAGCTAAGTCCTTTACTTTATCTTAGTTACTTAGGTATATACTAAATAATATAAATAAAAAAGGAAATAATTAGTAAAAAATAAAGTAAGATTAAGTAATAGTTATTTTAATACTACTATTTATATTAGGTACCTTATCTTAGCTATCTTTACCCTCTTCTAGCTTATTAGCCTCCTCTCCTCTAGCTTATAATTATTATCTTCTATATCTTTAAGAACGCTACTATAACTATTAATACTATTAGTAGTACTATACTCTTAATCTTTACTATAAAATCTAGCTAGTAAGTTAAGATTATTATTATTATTAATAAGCATCTAGCTCTTAGGGTTATTTTACCTAATAATACTTACTTATAGTAAGCTATATATTTTATTTACCTAGTTATTATCCTTTACACGCTACTTTAGTTAGCTAATATAATTAACTATATCCTTAAAAACATTACCTTAAGATATATTACTATATAACCTAGTAACTCTATTATAGCACTAAGGCTATAGTCCTATACGTAATCTAATATAGTAAGGATAAGGTTAGCTATATTTTTATTATAGTATAATGTCTTTTCCTTATTCTTAGGATTAATAGCGTATAGTAGCATAGCTAGGTATAATAATTTATATATAAGTTTAATAGTATTAATATAATAAGGATTAAATTCCTTATTATTAATATTATATAAAACTAACTATATAAGTTAGTTATATAGATAGTTAAACTTAGCTTATATAAGCTTAAATAGTATAATCTCTTTTATAAGAGAGCCTATCTAGTTAGGGATCTTAGTATTAATAGAGAGCTATTAAGTATACTTTAAGAGTATAAGCCTCTCCTAGTAGTTATAAAATAATTACTTTACCTAAATAATATACTACCTAGTTTGCTTTATTTACCTAATATAGCTAATCTAACTAAAGGCCTAGTTTATAATATTAGTATTTATAGTAATATTAATAATAATACTTATATAATATTAGTAATATATATTTATACTAATAGATATAATATTTATATTTACTATAAATATATAGGGTTATCCCTTAGGATTCTAAAACTCTTCTAGTGCCTTAGCTTATTTAGTATAGCTATTTATAGAGTAAATAGTTAAAATATAATAACTTACTAAAGTTAAGCTAAATACTATTAACTTACTAATTATATTAGTAATAGAATATATATATAGCTAGGGTTAGTAGTTAGTCTAAGGCTTATCTTAGGTAAATTTACCTAAGGAATAGCTAATTAACTAGATATAACTTATATTTATATCTATAGTATATTAGTAAATAGTATAATAGTTTACTTAGCTTTATAGATATATTAATAAAGAAGCTTTAGGTAGTAAGTAAACACTAGGCTTAGGAAACTAAGCTAATATACTTACTAACTTAATAAGCATAGGGTTAGTATATTAAGGTCCTCCTTATATATATTATATAAGTACCCTACCCTACTATATATATTAGAGGTAACTAAGTCTTTAATATACTTAGTTTTGCTAACTACTTACTTATCCTAAGCCTTCCTAGCCTCCTCTAGGTAGGTTAGGGTACCTTAACCTTTAATAGTATATATAACCTTATTTTCCTAGGTAATACCTAACTATTAGAATGCCTTAATAGGGTTAATCTTAACTAGAATACTATTTCTAGGGTTATATACTACTAAGACTCTATATTAAATTATCCTAAAGTTATATATAACCTTAGGTATATATCTACCCTTACTACCTATATCCTAAGAGAATAAGAACTATAATAATACTAGTGTAGTGCTATCTAAGTAGTTTAGTAAGGTAGTGTTTATTCTATAGACCTAGTAAGATATTACTTAGCTATATATATAGATAAAATTAGTATACTATAGTAATTACTATACCTCTTCTATATAGATATCTATAGGGGCATTATAGCTTCTAAAAAGTAAGTATACTATTAGGTATATATAAAAGTGTCTTATTTATATATAAGATAAAAAAGTTCTCCTAGAATAGGGATAGGATATTTATACTAAATTAGTAGCTCTAATATCTAGTGTTCCCTACTTTATCTAGTAGTCCTAGATATAGCTACTAGGCTTAATACCCTTTTATAAATAGTACCTTAAGGTAATCCTTAATACCCTTATCTAGGTTAGCTAAGTTATATAGTAACCCCTAGTAGTAAGATTCCTAATAGTATTAATAGTTTAGTATAGATTATACTCCTAGTGCTATAAAAGCTTAATATCCCCTAGGGCTTCTTTATTAGTAGCTTTATAAAGAGCACTAGAGTTAACTCTAGGTTCTAGAATAGTAATATAGTAGGTTTAAGGATATTATATAGAGATAATATAATTAGGGTTCTAGTTATATATAATACCACTTCCCTATATAGTATAGATAATAAGTTAAGGTACACTATATTTCTATTTCTAGTAATATAGGCCTTATTTACTATAATAATACCTTACTCTATATTTATAATAGCCTTATACTTTTACTTATACTCTATAAGATTACTATTAGGGTTTTCTTACTATTTTATATAATAAATCTAATACTATAGCTACTAAGTTTTTCTCTTATATACTTAGTAGCTTTTTAAATACCTTAGCTTATCTCTATACTTCTAACTTAGTATTATTAGTAGCTAGAGTAGCTACTACTTTACCTCTTTATCTCTTAATAAGTATAAATAGCTCCCTAGTAAGCGTAGGAATATAATCTAAGGCCTTATTATCTTATATAAAGTAGTTTTAGAATATTTTAATAACCCTAACTCTCTAGGTATTATAGGTTATAAATATAACTACCTTTATAGTTTCTAAGTTATTACTAGCCTTAGCCTAATCCTTAACTCTTACCCTAAGATATCTAGACTTAATCTTAGTAGCTTATAAGCCTAGTACCTTTATTAATATATTATAGTATATAAAGAGTTAAAGGCTAGGATTATTTATACTAGCTTCTCTTACTATTTAGAATAAGGTAAATACTAGATTAAATACTATATTTAGGTAGAACTTAACTTCTAAACTCTCTTTAGTAGCCTTTTAGTGCTTTTATTAGTCCTTTAACTACTTTATATTAACCTTAATTACTATTAGGAATATCTTAGTTTTCCCTAGACTTATAGTAATATTAATAACTATAGATATACTATCCTATAGAACCTTATTAATATATATAATATCTATATAATACTTAGCTAGCTACTATCTCTTAGGGTTATAAAGGGGTAGCCTTAGGTAAATTTACCTAATACTACCTAGAAAGGGGATATATACTAGTAACTTAATAGGGAAGTAATAGTTTTATTTTCTATTAGGTAAGGTAAAGGTAAAAATCTAAGTAGCTAATACCTATATCTTTATAAGCACTCTTAAAATCTAGACTCTTTAGTAGTTAGTAAGTAGTAAGGTTAGATCTAATAAGAAATACTTACTTATAGGCCTAGGCTTTTATATTCCTTTTAAAGAGATTTATATTTACTATTCTTTACTTATATAATAAAGTACTTTAGATAAAGGCTATATATTCCTTAGTATATAGGCTACTTAGGATATTTATAAAACTACTAACCTATACCTTAGTTCTCTTATTTACTATATCTATATTATTACCTTTAAAGAGCTTCTTATATACCTTAAATAAGGTATACTAGAATAAATTAGGTAAGCTATTTAGGTTAAACTTTTTACTATACTTACTAAGTTCCTTTATAGTCTTAGTTATATTAGATAATACCCTAAGAGTAATATTTATATAGTCTTTAAGGATAACTTTATATTTCTTATTAGCTATATAGTCCTAGGCCTTAGGGTTATATTTACTACGCCTAGGAATATTTAAATCCCTTACTATAAATAGGCCTTAGATGCTATTATATATGCTTATAAGTAAGGCTATATTCTCTGTAGTAATTTAAGTTACCTTTACACTATATATTACCTTATAAACCTTAGTCTTTAGTCTATACTAAGCTTCCTTATTATAGTATCCTAGAAACATACTTATATTTATAGTAAACTATTATTAGGATATATTTAGCTAGTCTTTATTATAAGTAGTAATAGTATAGTATATTATTACTAGGACTTACTATATATCTTCTATAGAAAACTTATTAATTTATAGTTCCTTATTTCTTATACTTAGTAAATAGTTAGGATATTAATATAAGTATATAGTAATATTTATATAATACTTATAAGGCCCCTATAGTTACTAAATACTAAGTACTATTAGTAAAATTTATAGAGTATATATATATATAGTGCCCTCTATATTAATATTAATTTTTATCTTAGTACTACTAGTAGTTACCTTAGTAAATATTATAGTAGTAAGGCTAGGGATTAGGTTTACTATTATCTCTAGCTTTATCTTTAACTAATAATTATATTCTATAGTATTAATAATAAAAGGTAAGCTAATATTCTAGAGAATAGATATATATAGGTAAAGTATACTAAACTCCTTAAGGTATTTAGTATACTACTCCCTTTACTCTAAAGGTAATATCTTATTTTCTTCCTAAGAAAATATAGCTATATTTATTATCTTCTTTATAAGATTAGGTTTAAACTTATATATAATATAATTTAGAACTAGTCTAATAATACTAAGAACTATATTCTATAGTTAGCTACTTATCCCTATATAAGTACTTATACACTCCTTATAAGGCTACCTTAGGTAAATTAACCTAATAGACTCTCTAGTAAGTTTACCTAAGGTAACCTTATAAATATAATATTAAGTATATAACTTACTAATATTCTAAATAAAAATACTTAAATCTAATAGTCCCTTAAAGTAACTATAAACTACTTACTACTTAGTATTAAAGCCCTATAATATACCTAGCTACTTTACTAAGAATAATCCCTTAACTTTATAACTAGCCTTTACTATACTTCTTAAATTTCCTTTATATAAGCCTTATTATTATTATCCTATTCCTAGATATTTAAATAGTTAAATTAACTAAAATTAGCTTTATTATAGCACTTAATACTAGCTTTTTACTTATTAGTTAACTTAATATTATATAGTAGTTAAAAGTTATATTTATAGTCCTTTACTTAGTTAGCTTTATTTTCTTTATTATTTAACCTATAGGAATACTTCTTAGCCTAGGTAGCTAGTACTTGCTTTTTTATACCTAATTATTTTTATAAACTAGATTATAACCCTTAGCTTATAGGCCCTAGAGGTTATTATAGTATTAGAATTAGGAGGAATCTCTTTAGTAAATATATTCTCTTTTTTACTCTCTTATAATTTCTAGGTATTTTAATAGCTATTATATATTAGTATAGTATAATTATAGTTATAGTAATATTATTAATATAAAAAGAACCTAAGAGGGTTAGGAGGGTGCCTTAGGTAAATTAACCTAAGAAAAATTAGTAAGGGAAGGATAGTATTATATAGAGAAGAGAAAGGCTAAAGGTTTAGAGAGAGTAGGAGAGAAAGATATTAGATATATATTATATTTACCTATATAAGTAATAGGTAGATTTATATAATATATACTATTAATAGCTAGTATAGGGCTATTACTTAATAAATAGTAAGGTAATTTACTTATAATAGTGCTATAAATATATATTATATCTTTACCTTACCCTTAATATAAAATAGCACTATTCTTACTTAGTATATTAGATAAATTAACCTAGAAATCTTTATATTTTTATACTTACCTATAAATATTTATACTAGCCTTAAAATATAGTAATTATAATACTAGGTAATATACTTCTCTTACCTTAGTAACTATATATTATTATTATTATAAGCTAAGGGTTTTATATCTATATAGTATACTAACCCTTAATATCTTATAAGATCTAGTAAGGCCTAGTATAGATAGTAATACCTTACTTACTTTAACCCTTCTCTAGTATTAATATATACTAACTATATTATAAGGGTAAGCTATACTTAATAAAAGTAATAGTTACTTAGAACCTATATCTATATATTTACTAATAGTATCTTAGGTAAATTTATCTAAGGCCTACCCTATGTAAATATCTATAGTATGCCTACCCTATATAGATATCTATAGTATGCCTACCCTATATAAATATCTATAGTATAGTATAGTTATATCCTTTACTATAGCTAAGATAGCTACTATAAGGTAAATTAACTTAAGGTAGCCTCTAAGACTAGTAAGTTTATAGAATAATATATAAAGGTTTAAAGCTAATAATATACTCTATATATAAGGCTTAGCTAGCTATATAGTTTAGAGTCTAACTCTTACTATATAAGCCCTTTCCCTTTAGTATAGTTAATAGTATCCTTAGGTAAACCTAGTAGTAAAGTAAATACTATAAAACTAGCCTTACTATATATAAGATATATAGCTATAACTATAATAATTATATAAGTATATAGGTATTTATAGGATATCCTATACTATTTATTAGATATATTATTATCCTATATAGTATATAGTACTTAAGGTAATAAATACCTATAGTAGTATATATATCTAGGTATTACTTTAGGATTACTAAGTATTAAAAGTAGCTAGCTAGCTAGTATATTAATTTAAGCTATATTATGCTTTCTAGCTAGTTTATAGTAATTATTATCCTAATATAAGTGCCTAGTAGTAAGCGTATATATAAGATAGGGTATTACACTACCTAGCTTATAAATATACCTATTAAGCTCTTCTATTATATAGGTAACTATAGATTTATTTCTTACTACTATATATCTAAGGGTATTTATATAGCTCTCTTACTTATATATCTAGCTTACTACTTTATTATTTAAGTTATCTATACTCTCTAAGTTACTATATATATATTAGCTATTAGTATATAAGAAATAGTCTTCCTTAGCTATACTATTTACATTATTATAGGTATTAGCGCTACTAGGGCTAAGAATAGCTTTGCCTATTTAGTTATCCTTATTAATCTTAGTGCCTTTTTCTTTATTATCTATATTTTCTAGTACTAGTATTTTTAGTAAGGCTCCCTCCTTTACCTAAGTAAATAGGTTATATATATTATATATAATCTCCTAGGAATATATATTATATAGGTCTTATAGCTATCTAGAAAATAGTTAAGGATAATTTATTTACACACTTAGCTACTAGTAAATACTTTATTAGCGCTAGCTATAGCATATAAAGCTAGATTAGTCTACCTAGCTAGCTAGGTAAGGAGCTAGGCTTCTACTAGTAACCTATCCTAGCTTACTTATCCTAATTACTAGCTATAGTTTTCTAGGTTAAATAGTATATTAATATAAATAATAACTTAAATATTAGGTATATTAACTCCTAAGCCTAGAATATTAGTAGTAACTATAATATAGCTATTACTAAAGAGCGCTTAGTAAGTATTATCCTCTAGGCCCTAAGTCTTATAATATAACCTTTAGTAGTGTTATTCTTACTACTATATTAGTTAATATTTAGCGCTAGTCCTATAGTATTTACCTTTATCTTTTTATATAAAAGATTATAACCTTAGATAGCTATAGGTATTATCTTAGTGCCTCCTTAATTATAGCCTATATATTATAATAATACCTATTTGCCCTATTACTTATAATATTAATAGGTATATATAAATAAGCTATATTTACTTAAGTAGTAGGCTAGTGGATTTAATAGATATCTCTAGGGTTAATATTAATAGACTATAGGAACTTTATCTCCTTTAATAGTAGTAGCATTACTATAAGAAAGACTAACTATATGCTAATAAGAGCTAGGTTACCTAGCTAATATAGTTATAGATTAAACCTATTCTTACCCTATAGTATTATATAGCACTTATTTACTATAAAGTAGTTAAGTATTATAGTTAACTATAGCGTATATATATAGGTTAAGAAGCTAGCTATTAGTACTAACTTAGGAGATATAAATATAATAGAAACTAAGGGTAATATTACCTAGCTTAACTTCTAATATATATAGGGTATTCCCTATTATTTATATTTTATTATTAGGTTATTAATAAGTAAAAGCAGTGGAATAACTATAATAGTAACCTTACCTAGGTAGCTTAATACTAGGAGTTAGAAGTAAGTGCTCTTCCTAGATCCTATGCCTATTACTATAAGCATAGGTATCTAGTTTCCTATAATAGTAATAAGTACCTCTTCCTAGTATCCCTAAACTTAGCCACTAGTCTATAAAAATAGTATAACTCCTAGGTAATATAGACCTATTTAAGTCTCCTTTATTACTATACCTATAGCTATTTACTAATATTAAGCTATATAGTAATAATGCTACCCTATATCTTACCTAGTAGACTATAGTATATATCCTTAACTATAGAGGGAAGCTAAGGAGCTAGTGCTATTACTTACTTAGCTATTAGAACTTATTTTACTAATTATTTAACTTAAAGGCACCCTCTATAACCTACTAGGTATACTATATACTAGCTATTATACTACTATGCCTTACTTACTTATCCCTAGCTTAGGCTACTATATTTACTTATACTATACTAGTGCTATTCTCTATATTATCTCTATTATTACTAATAGCCTTACCTTACTTTCTAGACTATAAGTATATCTCTTCTAATAATATATCTATACCTTAACTATATAAGTAATGCCTCCTAAATATAATTATAAAGTGCTACTATATTATAATACTAAACTTAATACTATATATACTTTATATAATTACCTATATAGCTCTAGATATATACTATATTATCTATAGTTATTATTAAAAAGCTAGGGTATTATTAGATATACTTACTATAGTCCCTTACTACACGCTATTACTATTACTATCTTTATTATTATTATTATTATTATTATTAGTAGTTTCCTTATTAGAACTCTTTATTATATAATAATATTTAACCGCCCTTAATGCCTTATATTATAGCTAAAGTTTAACCTTATTATTAGTATTATCTAGTAATTCTAATTCTAGCTATATTATATTACTAATCTAGTTATTACCTACTATATTTATTTCTAAGCTTCTTAGAATAGGAGCACTAGCTATATATAGTATAATATAAGCGTATTAATCTCTTATAGTAGGAAGTAATAAATAACCTTTTACTTCTTTATATAGTTATACCCTTTATAATACTATAGTATAAGTTATAGTATCCTATTTATTATATTTTAGTATTAGGTAGCTAATAACTCTAACTCTCTAGTAAGTTACCTATAGCTAAAATACATAGTAATAAGTAAGTACTTAAGGAAGCGCTCTATATCCTATATATAAGCCCTTACTTACGTAAGCTTTATAGATAGTATTTTATATTTATTTATTACCCTCTCTAGCTAGGTATAGTATAAGTGCTAAAACTAAATAATCTTCTTAAATACCTAATCCTTTATACTACTACTACTAATATATAGTAAGTTATTCTAAATAGAAAACCCTAGTGCCTTATTTATAGTATTATTTATAAGTATTAGCTATAGTATAATAGGTATACTAAGCTCTTATAGTAACTACTCCTTATAGTTAGCGTAAAGTAGTAACTTCTAGAATAAGATATTACTAGTATTCTTAGTTATATACTATACTATATTTCTAATACTAACTAGGTTTAGGTATATATAGCCCTTATAGATAGCTATATTACTATCCTATTCTATAATCCTATTATATAGTGTAGTCCTTACTACTACTATTTTATAGTTATATAGTTAGTATATATACTATATTAGCGTTAACCCTCCTAGGGCACTACTAGGTAGTAAGTAGCCCTCTATATATTCTTATATAAGTTAGAAATAGGTACTAGCTTACTTATCTATATTATCTTTATCTAGTATTCCCTCTAAAGTAAGCTATTAGATTTTTACTTCTTAAGTCTTATTTATCTTAAATAAAACTATAAGTTAAATAATAGCTATAATCTTACTTAGCTATAGTGTAAAGTCTTAAAAACTTTTCTAATTCCTATCTTACCTAAGTAATAGTATATAAAGGAAGCTAATAAGAATACTATATAACTCTAGCCCTAGTAGCTTATAATATATTACTATAATAAAAAGTTATTTACTAACCACACTACCTAATTAATAATTACTACTATATTTCTAGCTACTAGTTTTAGTTACTACTAACTCTTCTTAGTAATACACTAGTAAAATACACTTAGGCGCTTAAGATATACTTATTAGTCCTTATAGAAGTAAAATAGAGATTATATATTAGATATTACACTATAGTATCTAATAGTATATATAAGGAATTACTTATATATAAGTATTATCTTTCTTACTATACCCTTATAAAAATAGAAGTAAAATAGGTTTAATCTCTTATATTATAGGTAAGTTTAATATAATTTATATAAGGTATATTATATAATCTTAGGGCTAAGTTTTATTATATACTCTATTATGTATTTAGCGCCTATAAATATAATTAGTAAAATATTAGTATTACCTTTACTAGGGTCTAGGCTTATATTACTCTCTAGGATAAGGAGTTAATAAATATAATCCTTCCTTTTACTAAATTCTATTAGGTACTCCGCTAAACCTAGCCTCTCTAGCTATAGCTATGCATTAAGGTTATGCTAGGCTTCTATCTAGCTAATCTCTTCCTAATAGACCTTCTCTCTTTAAGTAGTAAATTAGAATATAAGTTATTTAATTTACTTTTCCTCTAAGTCTAATTATACCTTAGATAAATAAACCTTAAATAGTTAGCTTCTATAGCCTTATTCTATAAACTATTAATAAAATACTATACTATACTATAATAAGTTCTAGCTATTAGTAGTGTTTTATAGTTATACTTGTTATGGACTCGAGCTAGAGCTCGGGTCAAGTCCGGTCAAGGTTGGGGCTAGAAAGGGTGCGGATTGTGCGTAGGTTATGTGAGGGTGGATGCAGGTTAGTGCGCAAACCGCGCACTAACTAAGTATAACCCTATAAATTAGGATATAGTATAACCTCTAGTTTAGTTTTTTTCTTTTATAAGAATAATAATTATACTTTAAATACTTATATATAGTAGCTATAAGGCTAGTTTATAATATTTATTATTCTTTACTATTTATCTATTATAAGCACTTAATAACTAGTAAAGGTACTATTATCCCTAGAGAGAATAAATATAAATAAGATAGTAATATTATAGGAAGTACTTAATAAGTAAGCTAAATAAATTAAACTCCTAGTTAAGTAGTAAAATATAAACCCTAACCTAAATTAGCTAAAATAGAAACCCTTACCTATAAGGCCCTTATTTAATAGTAATAAAGTACTATTTATAGTATAAAAGGGTTTTATAACTTATAAGCTATTAATAAATAAACACTTTATTAGAGATAAATAAGACTAGTAGTTCTTTATTTACTAGAACCTCTTACTTAAGGTCTAGGCTTATATTACTTTTTACTTTAAAAGGGCTATTTCTAGACTTTTAACTAAGGGTATTTCTTACTTACCTAAGGAAGATATTTAATAACCCTTATTAATAGGAAATAGCTATTACTAAACTTAACTAGTTAATATAGTATTAGAATAAGTATTTTAGTAATTTCTATATTTAGTTTAAATAAAAATTAGTACTTACTAAAGGGTTAGGCTAGGATAACTCTATAAAGTTAGCTAAATTATATATAGTATTTAATAAGTAAATAAAAGACTATAGTATTAGCTAAGATATACCCTAGGTAAATTATATAGTAGCTATAGCTTATTACTATAGTATATTATTAAATATTAAATTTTATTACTTAGAGAAAAGTATTAGTTATATAAGCTTACCTTACTAGTAGCTAATATAAGTAAGCACTAAGTATAGGGTAAAGATATATTAATAATAGATATTTAATTAATAGGTATAGTAAGTACCTAAAAGGTCCTAGAAAGTCTTAGGGCTATTATATATAGTAAAGGTTAGGTAATAAGAGTAATGTAAAATAAGCTAAGTAAGTTTCCTAAGAAGTATTAAATATATAATATAAGGAGAGTAAGTATTTATAATATAGCTTTACTAAGTACTTTATTATAGTATATACCTTATATACCCTTATTTATTTATAAGAGAGAGTATTAATTAATACTTATAGTGTAATTAAGGCTAATCCTAAGGACTTAGGTAATAAGTCTAGGGAGTAACTAGAAAAGAGTAATCCTTTTATTAAGTTATTTAAAAGGAATTAAGAAAAGGGAGTATAAAAGGCTTTATAGTATATAGTTATTACTAATAAGAACTTTAAGTAAATCTAGAATAGTATAGATTTATTACCTTTCTTAGTTCTTATATTAATTAATAAGACTACCTTTATAAATACTTAAATTAATATAGGTTATAATTACTACACTACTATAAGTAAATACCTAGTTTAGAAGCTTTAACTAGAATATATCCCTTTTCTAACTAAGAGGTTAGTTTATATAGTAATTAGTATAAAATAAGGAGAACTAAGAGCTATAAGAAATATTTATATATAATATATATTATTTATTTTTAGGTAGATTTAGATAGATAGGAGGCGCTAATTATAGTATATATAATCCTAGGATTAACTAGATAGTTAATCTTAGGGATACTATAAATAAAGCGCTATAATATAAACTTAGATATAAAGTATTACTAGTTAAATATAAGGGTAGTAAATAATCTATAAGTATAGGCTATAATTAATAGAAGGGTTAACTAGCCTATAGTAGTAATCTTAGGCTTAATATTTATAGGGATAGTATATTAGATAAAGAAGTAAAGAAGTATATTTAGCTATATACTATAAGCTTATAAGAAATTATATTTATTTTATAAATTAATACTATACTAAAGGCTTTAAAATAGGAGCTTTTAGCTTCTTTACTAAAGATATTATAGGACTTTAAGGACCTCTTTTATAAGAGTAAAGTAAATACTTTACCCCTATATTAAGGGAATTTAGATTACTATATTTACCTTAAATAAGACTTAGAGGAAATAAACTAGACTTACTATAAGTACCTTTATATAATATACTATACTAATACTTACTTAAAATTAGAAATAGGTTATAAACCTAATAAATAAAGGTTAGATTTAGGTAAGTTCTTTATTAGTAGTAGCACTAATATTATTAGTAAAGAAACTAGGGAAGGGTAGAGGTTTTATATAAATTACTATATATTAAATAAGATTATAAAATAGAACTAGTATTCTTTACTATTAGTTAAAGAAATACTATATTTATTAGTAAAGGTAAAGTAGTTTATAAAGCTAGATATATAAGTAGTATTTTATTATATATATATTACTAAAGGTAAGGAACACTAGACTGCGTTCTAAATGTAATTTAGGTTATTTAAATAATTAGTTTATCCCTTTAGCCTTATAGGTATACCTATAACCTTTTAGAGATATATTAATAAGGCTTTAAGTAGTATTTTTAGAGACTATATTACTATATACCTTAATAATATCCTAGTTTACTTAGGAGGCTTATAGAAGGATTATATATAGAAGGTTTATAAAGTACTAGCTAGACTATAATAGGCTAGTCTAAACTTAGATATTAAGAAGTATGTTTTTACTATAAAGAAAGTTAAATATCTTAGATTTATTATTTATATAGGAAAAGAGATTTATCTAGATAATAAGAAGATTATAGTAATTAGGGATTAGGAGGCTCTAATAAGAGTCTAGGAGTCTGTGGATTTCTTAGGTTTACTAACTTTTACTATAATTTTATACTATATTTCTCTAAGATTATAGGCCCTTTATTAACTTAATAAAGAAAGGTACTCTATTTTATTAGATAGATACTTATAAGAAGGCTTTTAAAGTATTAAAGCTAGCTTTTATATTATATCCTATCTTAATTTAATAGGATCCTAATAAGGATATAGTAGTAAAGGTAGACTATTTAGAATAGCACTAGGGGCTATCTCTCTTAGGTTAATAATAAAGGAATTTTATATCTAGTAGTATACTACTTAGCCTATTTATAACTAGCTTAATAGAATTATACTATATATAATAAGGAATTACTAGTAGTTATTTTATACCTTAAGGTATAGTTAGTAAAGCTATAGAGTATTAGTAAACTATTTATAATACTAATAAACTATAAGAATTTAGAGTACTTTATAGCACTAAGGGAGATATTAGAATAGTAAGTATAATAGGTAAAGACTTTAGCGCTTTTTAATTTCTATTTACACTATAAACTAAGCACTTAGGTAAGATAACTAGATATATTATTAAGATATTATTAGGAGGAGTTATAAATAAGGAGGCTAAAGGCATTTATTATATATTTAGTAATAGCCCTAATGCATTATAGCTTTAGGTAGGATAGCTATATATAGAGGTTAGGCCTATTATAGTATTAGAGAATATAACTCTAGGAAATAATTTAGTTCCTATAATAAGTCCTTTAGCTAGCATATTAATATTTATAGATAAACACCTCTAATCCTTATAGGACTAGTTACTAACCTATAATAAGACCTATAGGTTATAACTTTATATAGTTAGGGTAGGAGCTTAGAAGTTTCTAGAGGTAGCTAATATAAGGGAATAAATAGTAAACTACTAGATTAGTGTAAAAGGGCGCTTTAATTTAGGGCTAGATATAGGTCCCTAAGTAAGAGCCCTTAACTATAACCTTAATTTAGTAAGTTTATAACTTACTCTTACTAGGTTACCTAGGTTAGAATACTACCTTTAAGGCACTTTAAAGAGACTACTATTAGGATAGTATATTATAGGATATAGCTTAAGTTATATATAACTATTACTACTATAGAGGTTAGAAGAGTTAATAACTATAATAAGGCTTATTAAAGCTAATTCCTCTACCTAATAAATACTAGTTATAAATTTCTATTAATTTTATAACTAACCTACTAGCTAAGGACTAGGGTAACCTATAGTTCCTAATAGTTATTATAGATAGGCTCTCTAAATATATATAACTTAAAGCTATAATATTAATAAGGGCTAAGGCATATATAAAGTGTTTTAAATACTATTAGTAGTAGTTTTATAGTTTTCTTACCTAGATTATTATAGATTATAGATTAGACTAGCTAAGTAACTTTTAGATAGTATTATATAATAAGATTAGTACCTAGTAGCTCCTATTAATATTGCATTACCTATAGATAGATAGTAGCATAGAAAGGGCTAACTAGGAGGTGCTAGCTATCCTATAGGTATTACTATCCTTTTCTTAATTTAACTAGGTAGATTACTTACTAGCTTACTAATTAATATTAAATAATAGGGATTTATTAGTAATAGGTATAAATATAAATATAGCCCTATATAGCTTTAATATACTAATAATCTAGGAGGTGCCTCCTATATAAGCATTAGTAACCTTAGTAAAGGGTAGGCTTAAGTATTTCTATAATACCTAAAGGATAGTATAAATCTAATATAGGCTACTAAAGCTTTTATTTAATAATAGTAGTAGGAGAATATAAATAGTAGTTAAAGACTAGTAAAATAATTTTAGGTTAGGGATTATATATAGTTAAGTCTCTAGAATATTAAAATAAACTATCCCTATAAGAAATTAGACTAGGTAATAGCTAAATATAAGGTACTAGAGGTCCCTATACTACTAATAGTTAAATTAGATATCCTAAGGGACTATACCCTATTTTTTATATTAATTTAGTATAGAGAGTAATAGAAGATTTATTACTAAGTTAGAAGCTAGCTAATAAATAACTATTACTAAAGTTAGTTATAACTAATATTAATAAGGATCTCTCTAAGTACTAGGTTAAGGAGATTCTTACTACTAAAAATACCTAAGGCTAGGGATTAAACTATAATATCTTAGTAAAATAGAAAGAATATATATAGCTAATATAGGAACTATTAGAAAATATATAAAATATAGAGACACTAGATAGATTTAAGTTATAATAGGGGATATATAGATAAGTAATAGTCCTAAAAGGGTATAGTTTAATTTAGCTATAGAAAGTTAATATTCTAATTCTCCTTTAGTATATATATATTATAGCACTATTTATTTACTATAGTAAAGAGTAATTATAAAAGAGAGGGCTTTTAGGCTAGTAATAATATTTATAGTAATTCTTTATAATAGAGTAAGTAAGTTTAGCTATAGCTTTAGTTAGATTATAGGTATTACCTTTAACCTATTATACTATAGTAATACTTACCTTCTAGGCTTAAATAGACTATATAAGGTTATTACTTATATTAATTATAATATAAAAGAATTTAGTAATAAGAGAGTTTTAGGCCTAGTAAGTAAGTGTAGTTTATATAAGTATAAGAGCTTATACTTAGTAGCCCTTAGGTATAGGCTATACCTATAGGGGAAGAGGCTAAGGGCTAGGCCTTAGTAGGATTAATATAGGTAGCTATAAGTATACTATTAAAATACTTATAGTAGTAAATAAAATTTTTATAAGAATAGTATAGTATTCTTTCTTACTAGTAAACTACTTTATAGTGTGTGCTATAAGATGCGCGCCTAGAAACACGCGATCACGGTGACAAGCACTAGAGATTATTAAGATAGATAACATAACAAGGGATAATAATATTAGTTATCTAAGTAAGGGGACTATTTAATCTATAAAGAGACTGCCTATAGCTAGATTCTTTTCGTAGTATCTACGTACTATAAGATTCTTAAATTAACCCTTAAGTTTTACTAAGTTTTATTAAGAAAATACCTAAGCTTATAATAAGATAAACTAAGATTATTTCCTTATTTAATTAAGACAGCACTTCTAATCTAATAGACTATTTAATCTAGAGTATCTCTACATAATAAGATATCTCTAGCTATTATTATAATTAATATTATTAAGTTAATTAACCCTCCTATTATGTGTAAGCTATAGAGCTACTTGTGACTATAGGCTAGTATTATATCTTTTAGGGTGTTATTTTCTACTTAATAAAACTAGTGGAGAAACGCAGTCTTAAACCCCTAGGACTTTTGCTTTCTATTTAATTTACTATAGACTAAGATTAATTAGAAGTGTACTTTTAGCTATAATTTTAGCTAATACTAAACTAATTTACATAAAAACCCCTTTATTTTATTTTTTTCCTATACTATAATATAAATTAAAAACCTAAACCTAGACTCTAGAGGAGCTAAGGCACTAGTTAAAGGCTAGCTAATCTAGAAGAACTAAGCTAGGCTAAGGAAAGGAAATTATATTATAAGGAGACATTAGAAATAAGGCTAACTAGCTTAGGAGAATACCTTATAAACACTAGCTAAGCTATTATACCCTTACTAAGACTCTCTAAATATAAGGATCTAAAATAAAAACCGCTATTTAGTATTATAAACTATTTAATCTTAGGACTTATAGCTAATTTTATAATAATTTAGCTATATATTAGGATCTTATAGATAATTATAAGGAGCTATATAATTATATTAGTAGTCCTTACTTATAGGTTATTTATAACTATAGATATTACCTTATAGAAAACTCTTTTTATAAAATCCTCTTTAAAATTAAAGCTTTTAGTTAAATAGTTACTCTCTTATAAGATTAATTAAAAGTGCTATTATCTAACTCTATAACTAATTATTTTACCTTATCTTATTCCTACTAATTAAGTAAAGTAAGGTTTACTAAGTAGCTAAGCTATCTAAAAGAATTATAGGATTTACTATTACTAAGTACCCTAATTATAAGTAAGGAACTATCTAATCCTAAAATAGTTTTAATACTAACTTATACTTACCCTAATAGGCTATTAGGGAAGGACCCTAATATTAAAAGGAAAGCCTCTAGACCCCTTAAAGGGCTTAACGCAAAAACCTTTATAAAAATCCTTAGGAAATAATAGCTTACTAATTATCCCTTATTATAATATAAAATAGGTATAATATTTAGTAATTTATAGGGGAAAATATTACTAATTTTATTAAGGACTTTAAGGCTAAGATAAAAGCAATATATATTCCTAAGAAGGATTAGTATAAGATGCTTAAGTGTAATATTAACCCTAGATTTAATAAGTGGTTAAGATATTAATAGCGTTACATACTTAGGTAGAATTAAAGGAGGAAATGCTCCTTTAGTTTAATACTATAAGTTAGGACTAAATAAAAAGCGCTAGAGAATAACTTAAGAACCTTAATCTAATATAACTAAAGTCTATTAAAGAAACTTACTACTAGTTATAGAAGTATTAAGCTTTAATATCTAATATAAACCTAATAGGATAGTAAATAATAATAACTTAGTTAAATTATATTTATAAGGCCCTCCCTAACTATTTAATCTTAAGCTTTATAGATTAAAAAGGGTATATATATAAGGAAGTTCTAGTTATATAGTATAAAACCCTTTAGGTAGTACTTAATATATATATTTAAATATAACTAGAGCTTAAGAATAGGGACCCTAAGATCTCTAACTTAAGAGGGTATTATATAGATAATACTAAACCTAATCTAAGAAGCTAGAGACTACTTAATTAAGCTATGCTTAGTGTTTACTAGGCTAACTAGAGGAACTACTTAGTAGTAGCTAAGTTTTCTAAATAAAAGGGGGAACTAATACTTCTTATAATAAAATAAAGAAAAATAGAACTCCTAGACTAGTAAAATACTAAGATTAAATAGATAACTTAATAAAATAATTAGCTAAGTTAAAAATTATAGTTATAGCTTAGGTAAGTAAGGAGATTAATATTATAAAGTAGCTTAAGTAAAAGTATAGTATTAACCTATAATAATATAATTACTAGCTAAATAATATTAGGTTATTTAATTAGATAATAAGCGTATCTTTAATATTAATATAATAACTAGAAGGGGCTAATAGATAAACTAATATTATTATTATAATACTAACTCTTATATAGCTATAAAGTATAATACACTAGGATTTAATAAAATATTAAAATTTACTACCTATAACCTAGCTATCTATATTTTAGTAATTAGAGATAATATAAGGTATTAGATAATATTACTTATCTTACTTTTAAAATTCCTTAGTATTAGTAGCTATATATAAAGGCTAGCTATATTTTAGGTTAAGTACTTCCTAGATAGTAGAATTACCTATATAATACCTTAGATTAAGGAATATAAACCCTATAAAGAAAAGGATTAGGATATAATACTAGAGAAGTAAGATATCTTTAATTAAATAGAAAGCTCCTTTAATCCTACTAAATACTACCTAGAAAGGGAAACTAGGTAACCTTAATCTTAAAGAATCTATTAGGAGTAGTTTTAACTATTAAATTTAAGAAATTAAGCGTAGAGAATAAAGAGATAAATACTTATATTATAAAGGTTATAGCCCTTAGGAAAGGGTAATAAAATAAGTATATATTAAGGAAATTATAGAAGATAATAAATAGAACTATTAGGTTTAAGAGTAGCTTAAAAAGATAAAGATACCTTAGTAAAGGGAAAGAAAGACTTATTAGGTAAGGTAAGCTAGAGAATTCTAGACTAGCTATATAATAAGGTCTTCTAGAAGAAGCTTAGGGTGCCCTTTAGGGATATCTATTATATTATACTAATACTAGTAAAGGTAGTTAGTAATAAATACCTTCTATAAGCAAAGGGTATAGAGGATATTTATTATTATAATAGGGACACACTAGGCTTATACCTCCTTTAAAGATATTTAGAGTAAAGATAAGCTTAAGACTAATTAATCCTAAGAACTAGATTAATTTAATTATCTAAATAATAAAGAAGGCCCTTTAAGAGAATAAAAGAAATAAGGTAAAGGCTAAGAAGAAACCACTAAAGATAGCCTTAGCTTCGCTACTAGAGATTAACGCTACCTTATAGGAATAAATCTAGGAATAATTAGAGGCTTAAGCTTAATAAGAAAAGCCTTAATAAGTTTAGAGTAAGCTATTTAAAGTAAACTTTATACTTAATATAATTATAAAACTATAGGCTATAGTTAATTAATTATAGGATTTACTATACTTATAGGTCTATCTAAATAACCCTAAAGGAGAGCTTCTCCTAGGACTTATTAATATAGGTTCTTAAGGGAATATAATTACTAAGAGTACTACTAGGCACTTAGGCCTTAGAATCTATCCTATAGATATAATAAACACTATATTATTTTTATTATATAGAATTAAGATAATTAGGAGGTCTAAATAAAGCTCTATCTAGGAATATCTAGATACCTACTAACTTCTATATTAGCCTAGATTTAGTTAATATAAGCTTAATTCTAGGGATACTATTCTTTAGACTATTATAGATATAGTTTAACTATTTAAGAAGTAGTAAGCTCTTTGCTTAGTGTTACTTTAGGGATATAGTTATTATCTTAAGAGTTATAGGAGTATTTAGTAGTAATATACTAGTAAGTAACTAGCCTAGTAGCCTATAATTAATATTATTATATTTAGCTATCCTATAGTTAAGAAAGAAAAGGATTAAATAGTTTATAAAGGATTAGAAGTAAAACTAAATAAGGATAAGTAACTAATCCTTATTATAACTAGAGGGAATAGATATCCTTTAGGAAGTAATTTAGAATATAATAATAAACTACTTCTAATAACTTAAAGTGATTATAAAGGATTTCTAACCCTATAGTAACTAAAACTACCTAATCTTATAATATATATAATATATAAACATAAAGCTAATAAGATTTATTTATATAATAATATACCTTCTAATAGGTTAACCCTAGAAGGAGACCTAAAATAGAAAATAAAGAAATAAAAAGAAGTAAAGTTATATTTAAATATATCTAGAAAGTATAGTAAGTATATTACTAGGTAGTTTAGTAAAACCCTAAGGTTTTAGAATAACCTAGGAATAATTAGATTAGATAGTTAAAGGGATATAAGAATATTTAATATAAGAAAAAGTTAATATTTTTAAAGAAATCCTTTATAACTAAGAAGTAGTACTAGTGTAGGACTTATTAGAATATAAAAAGTTAACCTACTAGTTACACTACTATAGGTTATAAAGGTTATTAAGTATAAGGCATAGTAAGCTAGTTCTATCCTAATATCTCTTAGGTTATAAGGAAGACTAGTTAATCTATTAAAGAAGAAGCTAAAATATAGACACCTAGAGGAAAGCTATAGCTCCTATAGGAATCTATATTTCCTTATTATAAAGAAGGATAGAGGATTTGCCTAATCCTATTAGCTACTAAATATAATAAAGTAATAATATATAATATACTAATTCCCTAAGGAGTAAAGGTATTTAGTAAGAGCTTTATAATATATAAAATTTTATCTATTATTAATTTACTATTAGGATATAACTAAGTAAAACTAGTAAAAAGGAGTAGGGATATAACTATAATCTCTACTATAATTAGGCTTTTATAACTTTACTACTTACTATAAGAAGCTACTAATTTAGTAGCTTAATTTATTAGAATTATTAGGCAAATCCTATTTAACTTAATCCCTAAAATTTACATGCCTTTCTAGATAATATTATAGTTAAAGGTCTAACTATAATATATAATAAGGAGGAAATTATGCCTAGAGTGCGTAGATATATACTAGAATATTTAATTAATATTAATAAAGTTCTAGTTAATATTAAACTCTCTAGCTATATAGCCTTAGTATCTAAATAAAAGTTTTACTAGAAGTTAGCAAAATTATAGGGTTTATATATAAAATAAATAGATAGAAACTAACTAAGGTAAAGATAATAAAGATCCTAGAATAGATAGTTTACTAGGACCTATCTAAGGTATGCTCTTTTATTAGACTAATAGGAGTTTACTATATCTAGGTAAAACACTATATATAAAAGGCAAAACTACTAGTAATTTTACTTAGGAAAATAATAAAATAGGTATAGGGGCTAGAATAGTAAGAAGCTATAGATATCTTAAAAAGGTAATAACTATAGCCCTAATTCTTATTTTACTTAATCTAAGACTAGGTTTTAGGAAATAATCCTTATAATTAATATAAGCCTACTTAGATAGGGGGCTACACTACTATAAATAGTTAATAGTAAACGCTACCCTATTTAATATAAAAGCAGCACCTAAACTATCGCTAAAGCTAAGTATAATATAACTAAGTAAGAATACTAGGTAGTTATTTATATGTTATAAAGGCTATGAATTTATCTCTATAGAGTCCCTTTTACACTAGAGATAGATTTGTAAGTCCTTATGCACTAGCTTAATAGCGCTATTAATAATAGATCTAGAGCCCTTATTATATAGTGGATTAGCTATATACTACTCTTTAACTTTTCTATATAATATATTCCTAGTAAGAAGAACTAAATTATAGATACTTTATCTAGAAAGGGCCCTAGACTATCTAATTAATTAGATTAGGAGGTTAAGGGGATATTAAAGACTTTATTAATTTATACCTAAATAGCATTAAGATTAAAGAAGATAGTAAGAAAGATTACTTAGCTAAGATATGCTAAGTAATTAATTTCTTATTAACCCTTTAGAGACTAATTAATCTTAGTGTAGAAAACTATAGGAAGCTATAAAATAGGGCTAAAAGTTCTTTTTAGAAAATAGATACCTTTAGAAAAGACTAATAGGAATTATAAAGGGACTAGCATTAGTTATTAATATACCTAAGTAATAATATATAATAGTTAAAGTAATTTATAAGGAGCTTAGTTATAAAGGTATTAAGGTGGTTTTCTAAGTAATAAAGTAGTAATATTAGTAAAGGGGCTCTAGAATATAACTTAGAAATACTAACTTACTATAAGATATATTAGAAGTTCATGCCCTAGTAACCTTAGGAACTATTAGTGCTAGTTACACTAGGGAACCTAATAAGTAAGATTTATATTAATACTTAGCACTTTCTAATTAATTATAGATATAAATATCTCTTAGAAGTAAGATATAATCTAATAGGTTAGGTAGAGGCTATACTAGTTAGAAATATAACTATAGTAGTAATTAGGAAGTTTCTCTTATCCCTAATTAGTAGGTTTAGTCTTTTCTAATTTATAGTTTATAATAGAGAACCTAAAATATAAGGAAATCTTAAAGAAGTACTTATAGATATTAGAATTATAGGTATCTAAATATCTAGGTATAACCTAAAAGCAAACTCCCTTATTAAAGCTAGACACTAGTCTCTTATATTTACCTTAGTAAAATTAGGAGGGTTAAATAGTTAATAGGTAAAGTATCTTAATAAAGCCTTTCTTATAGACTACACTACTATTTATAAATTACATAGGAAGTCTGCCTTTTACTTAATCTATAGATAAAAGCTAATCTTACTACTAGAAGTTAAATTCCTAACTTAGAGACTAATTAACTAGGATATAGTTACTACTAGCTAGGACCTATTTAAAGCTTAAGTGTAAATGCTTAAAAAAGGTAAAGGATATTAGGAAAGTAAAGAAAAAGGTATTTAACTTTAGGAAATAACTTACTAAATAAACTAATAAGAATTAGGCTATCTCTCTAAGGAAAGATTAATTAAAACTAGGAGACCTTATACTAGTGTATAATATTAGAAGAAATATTAATATATCTATAATAAAGAAGCTTATAATAAGATAGAATAGGCCTTTCTAAATTTATAAGTAAGCGCTAATCTCTAGGGCTTATTATCTATAGATAATAGATAGGGTTTACCTTATAAAGATAATCTTAGGGGACTATATTAAGAAGTTTATCCTAGATTTAGAAGGTTAGTGGACTTTAACTATAGATAAATAGCTACACACTCTATAATAAAGCTAAGTAAGAGAAGAAGTTAGTAATTATAACTAAGAAGTCTTAATAATTATGCTAGTAGTAGCTTAGTATAATATATTAGATTAAATAGTTAATAATAAAGAAGTAAACTTAGGCCTTAAGGAAAAGGTTAAACTTCTACCTTAAAGAAGTCTATACTAAGGGATTAAGGTGTAACTACCCTCTTAATAGCTAAGTAGAAATAGGAGTATAAGGTATACTCTTAGATATACTAATATATATATAAATTAAAGAATATTCCTTTTATTCTCTTTTTATTTTATTTTTTTCTTTCTCTCTTTACTTACTAAAGATTAAGTAATTAAGGTATAAATCTAGTCTTATATTATAAACCTATTTTATTTCCTTTTACCCCCTAGTATTTATAAATAATTTAGAAAAGAAGGTAGTATATTAATTACTAAGTAAGGAGAGTTTTTAAGGTTAATAGTGTTTAAGTTAAGTAAAAGAGCTTTTACTACCTTAGTAAACCACTCTTTTCCTAAGAAAGAAGTAAGAGCTTACTCTTAGGAAGACCTAGTATAATACCTAGAAGTAAAACGCTATTTATAGCTTACTATATAAGATCTATTCTAGATATAGTTACTATATACGCTATTACTAACCCTAGAAAGCAAGATATATCTATAAAAGGAAAGTATATATACTTATTAAAGAAGGTAATATACTATATATATAAGTTTAAGTAGTAGGTATAGAATATACTATTTAATTTACTAAATATAGACACTAGTAAAGCTTAATAGTATTTAGGCTATTATAATAAGGCATATAAAAAGTACCTATTAGGATAAGCTATCTTAGTAGGTATAAGAACTAGAGAATAATAATTATTTTTAATAGTAAGGGCTAAGGCACTATTTAATTTAATATAGCTCTATATAAATTCCTTTAATAATTTAGTCCCTTTATAGTCTTAATAAGATAGGGAGGTGCTCCTATAGGGGATTTTTAGAAGAATAAAGAGAAATCTCTATATATAGTAAAATACTACTATTACTAATATTAATCCCGCTTTAAACCTAGAAGGCAAAAGGAACTTATACTATAAAATAGAAGCTATTAGTAATAACTTAAATATAAGATTAAATAATCTATATAAGACTAATATAGTCTTTACTAAAGAAAGATAGGAAAAACTTAGCGTAGTTAAACTAGTCTATAGTCTTTATTACTAAGAGCTTGCCTTTAGGAATACTTATCCTTATAATAGTGGTAATATTAGGAAGTTTTTAATAAGTTATATTAAGAAATTTAGCTATAATTAATTAATTAGGAGATAAAGTAAGAAATAGTAAGGCTAGGAATATAAAGAGAAGGAATAGAAAAGGGTTAAAAAGTCTTAAGCTATAAGTTAATGCCTATAATAGACATTAATAACTAATAAGCGAATAGCTACCTATAAGTAAATTATAATACTAAAAGTCTAAATTATAGGAGCTACTTAGTCCCTATAAATAGCTACCTTATAATAAATACTAGCTACTAATAGAAAGAGAAGTAAAGGTAACTAATACCACTTACTAATAACTACCCTTAGATTTAGAAAAGGCATAAAAATAAAGGTTAGGACTATAGGAACTATTTAATCTAACCTACTTCTTACACTAGTATATATCTTCTTAACTCTTAAAACCTTTAACCTTACTATCCCTTACTGCTTTTCTTTTATCCTCTCTCTCTAGCTATATTAAGTTAAAATTAATAAATACTATTTAATCTTAACTAGAAAATAGAGTAGTATAAGGAGTTTATTATAAATAAAGGAGATTACACTAAAGTTAATAGTAATACTATTACTTACTTCCCTTATAGTAAATATCTTACTATATATTATATTTATATTTTAATATATAGGATAGAAAACTCCTTTTTAGAGAAGAAAAGGAAAATACTATTAAGATTAATCTAGCTAATCTCTATAGATAGTAGCTACCTCTATTCCACCTATAAAGAGACTAGCTATAGCCTTTATTAAGGTTTAAAGTCTATTAAAATAGTAATAATTTTAATCTAGTAATACTAATTAGATTAGGATAGACTACTACATAATAGTATAGTTATTTACTAGATATTTATAAATTCCTAAGAAAGGCTTATAAAACACTAAGTAAGGACTAGCTTAATTAGTTTAAGTTAATAGTAATAGGAAGATTATAAAGTATAGTCTTAAAGCAATAGTAGTAATACTACTATAGATATTTAAGGTTAATAATATAGAAGACTTTAATATAGAAATATTATAATAATTAATTAGTCTAAAGGCTAGAAGGCTTTATACTACCTATTAGCCTATTAATATTAAGTATAGTATTAAATATAACCCTATTAACCTTTACTTAGATATAAGTAATTAACACCTTATTATAGGATTTACTTTCTTTATAAACTACTAGATTACTTTTATATTTAATAGAAAGTAAGGATACCTATACTATTTTAATAGTATAAATAAAGGAAAAATAACTTATTTTATAGACTTTATAGGTAAGTAAGGATAGATTATATAACTTATAAACTATCCCTATAATTTTAAGGTAATTATAGTCCTAGTAATAGAGTAAAAAGGAAACTAGGAATATAAGTATATATACCTAGGGTTTCTTCTCTAAATAATTCGCTACTAGGTTAGTTACTAAGCACTTAATCTAATTATAAAGGACTAGAATATACTAAATAAGTATAATATTAAGCTTAAATAACTATATACTTTTAGTAAGGATACTATTATTAGTTAGTGGTTTAAGTTATATCTTAAGGATTAGATAATATCTAATAATATCCTAGACCTAAAATATAGCTATATTAAAGCACTTAAGAGAACTATTAGGCTCCTATAAGATATAGCTATAAATAAGCTTATAATAGGAGATTAGTTACTAAGGGAATTAGCGTACTAGAAAGATTTTAACCTTTAATATCTAGTATAAAATATAATAAAGTGCTTAATACCACGCTTTATAACCTAGATAGTTAGTAAAGGGCTACTTATTAGTATAGTAGTTATGCCCTAGAAACTTTAGATTACTAATAAGAATTACCTAATTAAATAGTATACTAATATAGTATAAAATAATAATCTTTATATTTAGGACTTTTAGTAGCCTATAGCCTATATTTTTACTAATAACCCTAAGGTCTTTAATATTAGTATATAAGAAATACTATAAGATTAAGAAAGATAAATACTATAGGAAGCCTAAGATAATTTACCTCTAATTAATCTAGAAGAATAGAGATTAAGTAAAAGAGAAAGTTATTAGATATTACTTATATCTTTATCTATACTATTATCTATTACTAGATATAAGTTAATACCACTATCTTTAGCTATAAAGCTTAAAGCACTTTAATATAGTATAAAGGATTAAATACCTATTACTATAGGGAAGGCTCTTTAAATATAGTAAGTAGTAATAAATATACTTTTTAAATAGATATTAGGGATTAGCTAAGGTTACTAAGGATCTATAGAGTTATTAGATAAGAGTAAGTATATAACTATAAGACCTTACTTAGATAAGTAAAAGAAAGAATAATTTAATATTCTCTTAAAGATATAGGTTAAGCTATAATAATTAATCTCCTTCTATTCCTTAGAGTATAAAGAGTAGTATAAAGGAAAACTATTATATACTTACTAATATTATCTATATATATATCTATAGTGCTACCTAGTTTAGTGCCCTATAGAATATAGGCTAAGATTATTAAAGCTTACTAGTAAGAAGAGAAGTATACTTAAGGATTAATTAATTAGTATAAGAACTATAAAAGAGAGTAACTTAGTAAGAAGCTAAGTAACTTATAGTCTATACTCCCTTACTAATATTACTTACTACATATTCTTAAATACTAAAAACGCTAAAGCTCTCTTAGGAGATAAAAACTTAGGTCTTTAGCTAGGGAGGTATTATATATATATTTTTTTTCTTTTCTCTTTATTACTTTTTTTTTTCTTTCCTATTTAGCTCTCCCTTTCCTTTCTTTTACTACTCTTATTATTATTATAAATTTTCCTTTTACCTCTTTTACTTTAATACTTCCCTTTACTTTAGGGAGTCCTATTATATAAGATTAATTAGATTAGACTTAAGTATACTAGATTAAATAATACCCTCTCTTTTTAGTATAAGGTATTAGTTACTAACTACACTTATAGGGCACTTTAGTTATTAGTGTGCACGCTTAGTTAGGGATAACTAGTGTATACCTAAGGAGGTGTTATATACTATAAGATACGCGCCTAGAAACACGTGATTATAGTAATAAGCACTAGAGATTACTAAGATAGATAATATAATAAGGGATAATAATATTAGTTATCTAAGTAAGGGAACTATTTAATCTATAAAGAGACTACCTATAGCTAGATTCTTTTTATAGTATCTATATACTATAAGATTCTTAAATTAACCCTTAAGTTTTACTAAGTTTTATTAAGAAAATACCTAAGCTTATAATAAGATAAACTAAGATTATTTTCCTTATTTAATTAAGATAGCACTTCTAATCTAATAGACTATTTAATCTAGAGTATCTTTATATAATAAGATATCTCTAGCTGTTATTATGATTAATATTGTTAAGTTAATTAACCCCTCCTATTGTGTGTAAGCTACAGAGCTACTTACGACCGTAGGCTAGCATCGTGTCTTTTGGGGTGTTGTTTTCCGCTTAACAAAATAGCTAGGGTTTTAATAGCTTTATTTATACCTATAAGGGTCTTAAGGTACTTAAAGGTATAATATAATTTAGGGTTACTATAGTATAAATATATCTCCTAGATATATAAGTAATAGGCTACCTAGTAAGGACTATAGGCCTAGTTTATACTTAGAATATAGGTATACTAGCCTTTAGTATATAAATTATTAATATAAGGGTATATAGGAAATTATACTCCTTACTATTAGAGAGAGCTTTATTATTAGAGTTACCCTTAAGGATATATTTACCTAGGTAGCTCTTTTTACCTAAGGTATAAGAAGGAGAAGGAGGAAGGGGGTATAGTAATAGTAGCTTTAGTAATAACTTTAGATATAGTAAATATAAGATAGAAAATAAAGGGAGCTTAATAAAAGTTAAAAGGAATAAAAAGAATACTTAGAGGGAATATTATAATACTAGAAAGGAAATAAAAGTAAGAAATAGGGGAAAAGGGAAGGATTATTTATATTCCTATAAGTAAGGGATTTACCTAACTAAAATCTAGGCTAGGTATAATATTAAAAGTAGTCTAAGGATAGGTAAGGGTAATATATTATATAATTATTTAATAGGTAATTAGAGATAAGGGAGATATTAGGGTAAAGTTAGGTTAAAGTTAGGATTTAGTAAGTAATAGGGAGGAGGTAAAAGGGAGTAATAATATAAGGTATAGAAATAGCTAGTAATAGGTATAAAAATAAGTAAGCTAGTGGTTTTAGGGTAGTAAAGTTAGAGTAAGTAAGGCTATTAGTATAATAGAGATAGTTAGGGGTAGGGTAAGTCTATAGTAAAATTTTTATAACCTATATAGGGAGTTTAGCCTTACTAATACCCCCTTACTAGGGTTAGCTATATATATATAAGGAAGAGGGCCTTATACTAGGGTCCTATGCTTATTATTCCCTTACTTATATATAAGAGGGATAAGAGAAGGGTAAGTAAGGGGTATATTATAGACTTAAGCTAGAAGCTTAGGTTAAGTCTAGGTTAAGGTTAGGGCTAGAAAGGGTGTAAATTATGCGTAGGTTATATAAGGGCAGATATAGGTTAGTGTGCGAACCATATACTAACTAAGTGTAACCCCTATAAATTAGGATACAGTATAACCTCTAGTTTAGTTCTCTTCTTCTTCTGTAAGAATAATAATCGCACTTTGAACGCTTATGTGTAGCAACCATAAGGCTAGTTCATAACAATACTTACCTTTTAAATAAATAGGTTTTCTATATATACTCTATAATATAATAGAGGTTAGCGCTAATAAAAGTATAGTCTTTAATTATATATTAGAAACTATTTATTTTAGGTTACCTAAATATAAATATAGTCTTCTATTATTTTAGGGTATAATACTCTTAGGCACTTAGTTTATTACTAGGAGGTATTATACTGCCTTTATAGTATAAAGTAACTTATATTAGTCTTATTAGTATTTATCTTATAAATAGTGCTTAACTAATAACTTTATAATACCTATCTTATATTAGTAATAGATAAGTAATTATATATCTTTAAGGTATTTAAAATACTCTATCTTAATCTAATAGAGTATATTATTATAATAAATATTAAAAAGCTTAGAACCTTACCCCTAAATACCCTAGTGCTTTTATATAATAATAGGAGGGCTTATCCAGTATTATCTCCTAGATATTTAGGTTAATATACTAGCTATATAGGAGAATGCCTAGTCTTATAGTATCTTTAAGCTTTAATTCTAAGACACTATATATAAGATATACTTTTATTAAGGTATTTCTATACTATTCTCCCTTACTTATTTATATAAGTATATTATTAATTAACTCTTTTCTTAATACTTCTAAGGTTACCTTAGATAAATTTACCTAATAATTACCTTATATATAGCCCTTAAAAACATATTTTCTATTATATACTATACTATAGTATACTTTACTATTATATATTCCTTAACTTTATATATAGCTAGAAGAGAGCTATAATAGCTACCTTAGGTAAATTTACCTAAGATACTCCCTTATAATCTATAGTATTATTAGCCTATACTATAGTATACTATACTATAGTATATATATATGTAATATAATTTAATAAGTAAAGGTTAGGGTAAATTTTACTAGTATTAGTAATATAGGTTTTTAGATATAAAAAAAAGTTAATATTAGTAACACTAGCTATAGTATAGGTATTAGTAATATTATATTAGTAATATAGGTTTTTAAGGTAAAGACATTTCGCGTTAGTAATATGCGTTTTAAGGTGTAAAAAAAAAGGTAATATTAGTAACGCTAGCTATAGTATAGGTATTAGTAATATTACGTTAGTAACATAAGGTTTTTAAAGTGAAGACATTTTCGCGTTAGTAATATGCGTTTTTAGGTGCAAAAAAAAGTTAATGTTAGCGACGCTGGCTATACTTAATAGGTACTAGAAGGGGTAGTAGTTAGGTCTTCTCTAGGTTCCTTAGTATTTTCTTCCTTAGGTCTAGAAAAGGCCTAAAGACCTTACATAACTAATATAGTTTGCGTTAATTTCTCTAAAAGATTATTAATACTAGCCTTGTTTTTAATATAATTATCTTTACTATGCCTAATAAAATTAGTTAAGGTCTTGCCTTATTATTTAATTTAGCTTTATATCTATAGTTATAAAGCACTAGCCTAAATAGCTAGTTAACCTTCTATATCTATCCTATTAGGGTCCCTAGGGGGCTAGAAGGGCCTGCAGAAGGTCCTAAAGGTCCTATAGTAGGGCCCTTACCCTTGTAATTAGGTAGTGCTATCTTCTAAATCTTAAAAAGATCTCCTATGTAAAATCTCTAAATTTATTCCTATTATAAATAACATGTGCTAGAAAGGTAGTTATATTATAATCTAGTTACGTACGCAAATTATGTGGCAGAGCTATTTAAAAGGGCAGCCCTTAGGTCTAAAGAGTGGGTCTTTAATATACGTAGGTAGAAATAGGCTAGAGAAGATTCTTAGTAAAAATTTTCTTAACACTAAAAAATAGGAATTATAGATAGTAAATATTATAGAATGTGTAGCGTAATGTAGTGTATATAACGTAGTATAATAGGTTAAAAAGCCTAGTATAGAGATACTAGATATCCAATAATAATAAGGGAAAGCAACGTATCTATAATGTAAATAATATTAATATAACAGTTATAATAGTAAATAGGATTACTAAAAGAGGTTATAGTTATAACTAGATAGTTATAGGTGCGGCTATAATGGATTTTTAACACTAAGGGTCTAGTGTTACAATGCGTAGTGCTAGTGAATAAAAAGCTTTAAATTCTAGCGGATTTCCTTTATAATCTTAAGAGCCCACAGTGTAGTAAAGAACAACTAGTAGCTAAAAATCTAGTAATTGCAGTAGAATAACGCAGTAATGTAGTAAATCTATAGGCCTTCTAGGCTCATAACCTATTGGAAATAGAAGGGGAATCTATCTAGAGGATAGGAAGACCTCCCTAGTAGATTCCTTTATAGCGGCTTCTAGTAACTAGATTATAGTAGATTCTTTAAGAGAAAGAGCATAGATAGTTAAATATAGTTGATTTCTAACTAGATAGATAGTCTAACGAGCAATAAGAGGATATTTTAAGTCCCCTTATAGACTTACTAACTATATTAGAGAAAATAGGTTGCTAGAGAGGTCTTAGGAGCTACTTTTTATTTTCCGCAAAATTTATTTATATAGGAAAAATAAAAATTAACTTATAACTATATAATCTAGCTACCCACGTGGCCTAACTAGGCACTTTAATATAAAACCCTATAAATAAAATACACTATTAAATCCAGAAATATTTAAGGATTTGAATAGTATACGTTAGCTTTTCTACGACTACTAGTTTCCTAGTTATAGTCAATTTCAGCTTCCCTATAGGGTAACCTAGTTAGCTTAGTCATATAAGCCTGTGGGTTGGTTGTGGGCAACGCAGGTCATAACTAACGCTGCAAGCAACGCCTATAACTAACGTTGCAATAACGCAACTAGGCAACTAGTGGGCCTATAAAATAGTGCTATAAATAGCATTATTTTAACACTTATATAGATTTGTGATATTATATAAGCCTATACCTAGTTATATATGGCCTTAAGCTAAGTTATCCTCACTAGGCTCCTAATCTAAATCCACCACTAGCACCCTAAAGGCATAATTATAATTATTATTAAGCCTCTCTATAGCATTATATAAGCTAGAACCCACTAGTAGGTAATGTATTATAAGTATTATAAAGAGAAGCTCTAGATAGAGACTTCTATATATAACCTATACTTACTTATAATAATAAAAGAGAGCCTAGAATTTACTTATATAAGTATATAAACTAATAATACTCTTAGGTTATTAGATAAGGAGTTCTCTAAGAAGGAGAAAGCTTAATTAACTACTACTACCTTTACTATAAAGCTAAAGTAATTCCTTAGGGAGAATAACTTACTTATATTTAATAGAGAAACTATTACCCTAAGTAATAGGAATATTATATTATAATAGAAAGGATATTATATTATAATAGAAAGGGTAAAGTAATAAGCTTAAATTAATCCTATTAACTAATTTAAAGTAAAAGTATATTAAGTAGTAAACTTAAGGTACTTATATTAGTTTAATTTGCTACCTAGAAGCTTACTTTAATCTTTTAGTTACTATATAACACTAGGAAGTAATAGTTTAGAATATTAAAGCCCTTAACTACTTAATCCAGTAGTAAATAAACTACCTAGATAGAGGCCTAACCTTTATTCTAATTAACCTTACTAAAGCAAAGATCTATACCTTTATATATAGATTATTTACTAATAACTAGGATCTTATATTATAGCTAGGATATATACTAATCCTAGCTAATAAAGATAATAAGAATAGTAAGTTTATAATTAAAGGTAATGATATATACTTTAGCTTAACTAAGAGTAAGAGAGTTATATAAAGTATACTTACCTTAGAGGTCTATAGTATAGTTATAGGCCTTAATATAGCTTATATAATTATAATAATAATTAGATTAATTATAGGTTAACTAAAGCTTCCTTAATCCTAGTTATAGTGTATATAGATTTATACTCTCTATATAAATACCTTATTAAGCTTAGTATTACTAAGGAGAAGCACTTAATAATTAATATTATATCCTTATAGTAATTATATAAGCGCTATAAGCTTTATAAGATCTATTAGATTAATAGAAGTAATAACTTAGCTAATACCTTTATAAAGGCATTACTAAATAAGGCCCTTAAGTAATTTATCTTAAGTAACTAAATAATAGTCTAGATAAAGGGTAGGTTACCTATATAAAGGATAGTTACTATAAATAATATCCCTAGGGATTTAGTCCTAATACTATAGGAGGATATAAAATCCTCCTAGGGAGGAAGAAAGAGAAGGAACTATAACTCTTATTAGGTTCTAATTCTAATAGGAGCAATATTTATTATTACTCCTAACTTAATAAGAGTTATAGGAAGACTTATAGTAGTCTCTTTAATCTCTATATAATATATATAGAGTATAGAGAAGAAAAGTCTATTATAGTAAATAACGCTATAGTAATAAGGAGGATTAGTATGTAGCTTAATTAATTTTATTTATTAGATTAAGGGGAGGTAAAGAAGGCCCTCTTATTCTAATTTAAGGGCCCTAGATTATAGGTTATTATTTTCCTTTCTTTTACTTACTATACCTATATAAGTATCTTTATTCTTTTATTTCCTATATCCTATATTAACTATAATATAGTCTGTTATTTCCTTTCTTCTTTTTATTAATATTATATATTAATAGTTATATTAAAAAAAGAGTTTCTAGTGTTAGAATACGTGTAATATTAACCACACTTAGTAGCCATAACTATGTGGTTAGTAAAGTGATTAGCCCGCGCGCAAGGGCCCTACACACAACCTATAATGCGGGCCTATAATAGGGTAGGGCTTATAGTTACGTAACTTACATAGCCCCTTTATGTTTTATATCTTATAAGAAAAACCCTTACTTTTACCCTCTCTTTTCCCTCTTTCCTCTGTAGCTTAGAATAGATAATTAATAACGATACTATTCTTAAGGCTCACAATAACAATAACCTGATATTAGGCACCCTGTGTAACTAACACCTTAATTAATTATCATTAATATATCGAATACAGACTTTAACTGCACTAGTGCATCCCCTTGGTAAACTAACATATACTTTATAAGGTTAAATTATAATTCCTTATATTTAAAGTTAAACTAGTTTTTATATCTTTACAAGTAATTTTCTAGTCTTTAAGAGTATTAGGGTTATCTAGTAAGACCTTTAGTCTTAGACCCCTTTGTGAATATATAAGTATTATAGGCTCCTTAAGTAATTTAACCTTATTTAGGTTAATATATTACTAAATGCTATATAATTCTATATAGTTCTTAATTTAGGCATACTATTTAATCTAGTCCTTCTCTAATAATAATACTATATTTAGAGTTTCTTTAGATATTATAAAGGGAATATACTAGAGTAAGGAAGTATAAAAGTAATATATATAATATATAATAATAGATTAAGCTTATCTTATAAAGTTTATAAGCGTTAATAATATTAAATAGAGTATATAATTTAAAGATAATAATAATAAGGGTAATAGAAACCTCCTAGGCTTATAACTATTAAGGTAAGGGTAAATATAAATAATAGATAATATTTAATTTAATTAATTAGAGATATAAATAGCACCTAACTTTTATACCTAAAAGGTACACAGTGGTCTATAGTCCTATCTAGCTAAATCCAGTACTTCTAATATGTTGTATTTACCGTTATCTTAAGGAAGGTCTTATCCTCGTCAGTGCGGTCAATGCGATCGCCACCTTCAAACACCGAATGCGTCAACGAGCTCTCCCTGACAGTTAGAGAACTCAATCCATGCCCTCATTTCGGAACCTAGCTTTGCGGTCTAACAGATTCCCTAGTGGCCTCATGGACAAGCCGCAGCGTTGTCGTAATACCACAGCATTCTGAGAAGCCCTAATAAGTGACGCAGCGCGATCAAACAATGGCCACAGGGTTACACGGCGAGTCTGGCTCGATTGTTTCGTCCGTCGTCGTATCATAGGCGCAACAACAAGACCTCGACGCCTTGACAAAGGGAGCCGATGTGCGACAATGCGATAGCGACAATGAAATCGGTACGGTCGGCAAGTCGCTCATGGGGCTCCGTTCATTTGCGACCGTTCAAGCCAACATTCGGATAACAAAGCGCGTTTATCTAATCTAGTTTCCCCTTGCAGGACGCTGGGACTACCAGCGCGTCTCAAGAATATGGGCGGCTCCCGTCACTGACTCACTGACTCAGTGATGCCTGCGTTGCCCTGTGTATCGCATGGACTCGAGTGACTTGTTGGCTGCTGAAGGCTACCATGTCAAGGCCAGCCTGCAGTAGGAGCTAGGCAAGCACTCGCTCACGAGCATTCGCAAATGGCTTTGGACGCTGATTTACCTATACTGTAGAGGCCCGTAACATTAGTAGAGAACTTTGTTGCGGAGCGGCTGAACATGGACCTCGTCTGGACGAGCACATCGATTTCTCTCCAAGCCGATCACGTTTCAATTTAAAGCATACGTTTTAGGACTGATTGCGATATTATGTAAACAGCTGAAACTACTCTGCTACCTAGCAACGATTCCAGTCTAAGGTACAACATGGACATGCAGCTCTTGGTACTACGTAGCGTGCACCGCAGCTTTCTGCTCTCTTGTGCTACGAAAAGGAAGACTAGAAATAACGCGTTTGGACTTCACATAGCCTTCCCCGCGAAGGAAGCCTCACTATTATGGCCTCAAACTTCCGAGGCCCTAGAGCACAGGAGCAGATTTTGGGCATCTATATCAGACAGTAACTGTGCTGCTGTGGAACAAATTCCTAGTTATGAGTCTGGATACTCCACATCACCATCTAGCCTGCTCGGTGCCTGCTATTCAACCTGCTCTGTACAGTACTGTACATGCAGCGGTAGCAAAGTGTAGTGAATTCTGGTCCACAAATTACAGACTGAGATGTTGTGGTAGTTTCCCGCTTCATCTCTTCGCGATCTGACATCCGCCAAATCAGATCACATCCCAGAGTGATCAACAAGCAGACGCCAATATTCGGTTGGTCAGGTATTTCACTGTCTGTGGACAGCACGTGGTCAGTCTCCAGGGTCAGCTGACTGACCACGTGCTCCTCCTTCACATTGATTCCCAGCTTCCTGCCGCGTTTGACCACCTGCCTAATTGGTTGGTCGCTGATATCCTAGCAATCCTCCGCTGTCAGAGCACAGTTGGCAGTTCTCCTTTCTAGCTTTCAGTATAACCTTATAAACTCTGCAATATTCGCGCGGTCCGCCACCTCTCCATGTATGATACCAACTCGGCTTGTCTACACTTCTCCGTGAATTCCTCGGACGATTCTCAGCACAAAAGACTTCCCCATCTGGTCCAAGTTGTCATGTTGCAATACTGCTGGTTGTGGATATAGTCTATGCGATATGACGATAAAAACACGAAGCTCACCCGAGCCCTTGTTGTTCTTCTTTTCAAGATTGCACGCGCCAGGCACGTTCGAAGTCTCAACAAGCCAAGTGGTGTTGTATTTATATCGTCCAAATTATGCATCAAATCAACGCCATTCACGAGAAAGGCGGAGGCAGAGGCAATGAGACATGTGTCTAAACTGACATCGATACCAGTTCCAAAGGTCTATTTAGCTTTCGAACACAAGCAGCACGTCTATATCGTGATGGAGAGGGTTCACGGTCAACCACTCTCGGCTGGTTGGAGTCAACGGACTCCAGGGTCCAAAGCTGCAATCTTTGAGCAACTCCGACTTTTCATTAATGATCTGCGCAATATCGAAACTCCTGGGAATATCTGTGTATCAGATGTATGTGGAGGACCAATATACGATCCACGGCTTCCAGGGAGTGGGAGTGGGGCCCATTCCCATCAATACGTGATTTCCACCGACGGCTGCGTAATGGGATTGCATTCGATGACATTCAAAATCCGGAGAGTATCCCACAAGATTTGATGAACCTGTTTCTCTTTCATGAGAAACCCTGGGGCAAGCCTGTTTTTACTCATGGCGATCTGAGCAGCCTCAATATTCTTGCACAAGGCGACAAGGTTACTGCTATCGTTGATTGGGAAACTGCAGGATGGATGCCCCCTACTGGGAATACACTTCGGCGCGGAATGCGAATCCACAAAATCAATTTTGGCGAGAAGAAGTCGATAACTTTCTTACTCCAGACCCACAAGCCTGGGAATCTGAGGTTACTAGGCAAAAGCATTTTGGAGACTTCTAGTCGCTATTGTCAGACAGAATTCCCATTCAAGTTATCTGCTCTTTATTCTTCAGAAGATCCCATGTAGCCACTTTCCTGTTGTCATACGTCCCAGCTGCTGCTTGTCCGTCGAACCTGTGAGCCGCCGCCTTCTGAGCGACGTACACCATCGCACACTGACTAACGGTATGCCAATCCAACTGATAGGATGACCTCTCAAATATACCCTGCTGCGAAATCTGCCGTTGTTGCAATACTTGCAATGCTTCTTGAACCCAAGATACACAGTTCCAACCTGGATGTTCACCTCTGATCGGAATACTGCGCAGAATTGCGGCGACGCGGTCTCGATTTTTAACTTTTCCTACAAGGATCCGGACCAGAATCATAGCCGATGGGGCCATGTTAATGTCTCGCTCTTCGAATTGCCAGACCGATTGTAACAGACCATCAACAACAGTCATTTGCTCTTTGGCGTGATAGCGCACTCCTCGAGCGTCGTTAGTCTCCGATTTTGGACCAACTAAAAGGGCCCAGTGAAACCTAAACACCAGCAGTCAGTCACCGACACAGGTCAAAGCTATCGATCTCACTCACGCATCTTCTCCGCCTGGCATAGTCGCGTTCCCACCCCGTGCATACAACGCAACATACAGTCGGTCACTCAAAGCATACTTGAAATGTAAATAAAGGTCACGTTACGTATGTGTTTAATTAGGGAAGGGAGCGGAAGGGAGCGGAAGGGAGCTATGCGTAGTAGCTTCCTGCTTTCATCTATTAAAATAAGGCTATTCTATAGAGACGTCTTTTTTAAGTTAAACGCGAAATACTCTTTGGCCACTGGTAAAGAAATTTTTCTGCCTTCCTTGACCGCCTGTCTGCTTTTTGGGGGGTGCAGGTAAGTTAGTCAATCAGTCGAATCGTCGAATCAGTCAATTAGTTAAATCATTGGTTAGTAAAAAAACGGAAGTAAATAATAGTTAGCCTAGGTGGATACTGACGCTTTCCCTGCGCCTATGATGCCAATAAATTCGGGCAGCCATAAGGATCTTGTAAGTACTTACTTGTTCCTAGGGCAGAAAAAGACTGAAAAGAAAGAAAGGAGCCTATCGCAACTGAATAAATTGAACTAACTGACTCGCGATGTTATAAAAAGCTAGAAAAAGCAAACTCTGCTTGGTGGCGAGAAGCCCCTAGCACATGATGGTCGCCCCTGACTATCTACATTAATAAAGCTATTTACATCCTCTTAAACCTTAATAACTAGTCCTAATAATACCCTTATGTCTTTTAGGTCTATTAAATCTAACTCTAACTCTCCCTTCTTTATAAATATTTCCCTATATACTATAGCTACCTCTATTAATAGGTGATTTTCCTTTAGTAAGTCCCCTAACTCTATTAGGTATTTCTTTAAATCCTCTAATTAATCTATTTAGCTAAGTTCCTAAGAGGACCTAACCCTCTAAGGATTATATAAAGTTACACTATAACCTATATAGTAAACTTATAATTATTAGATTTGTTATTAGCTAGACTATTAGCCTATTTACTTAGACCACGAGTTACAAGAGTGTTATCCTTAACCTCTCTAATTTATAATAACCTAATATATCCCCTTAATATAGCTAACCCTCCTTAGTTACCTAACTAGGCTATAAGGATTCTCCTATATTCCTTATTATATTTAGACTTAGTCCTCTATAGCTAGTAAATTTAAGGGTTTTCTTATAGACCTTTATAAGTTTCTATAACCCCTTTAAAGCTATATAGAATAGTTAGTAAGCCCTTAAGATTACCCTTAGTACCTTAAGAGCTTTTATCTTACCCTTTTATATCTTAATAAATTATCTTTAAGCTAGGTTTATATATCTTTTATCTCTTAAGACTATATAAGTAGGATTTTTACATTTTAATCTAGGAATAGATTCTCTAATAGTTATTTAATCTAACCCTTAGTTACTTTAGGTCTTAGCTAAGTAGGAGGAGATATTCCCTTTAGCTTAGCTTTAAGACCCTTCTTTACTAGCTTATAGTATCCCTAGTAGGTCTTATATATTATCAATTATCTATTAATAACTAGCCTTTCTAATAAGATTATAAAGAGGAGTTAGGCTTAGGCTTGCCTAATCTAAAAACTTATGAATATATAGTATTATAGTAATATATTAGCCTTGCTTAGCTACACTACTTCCTTAGTTAACTTAGAAGTAACTTTAAATAAAAATATATCTTAGAGGTTATATAAGGTTCTAGGTAGAGTTACACTTGCCTATATAGAGGTATTTGTAATTATTAAAGTTCTAGCTATAGAGTTAGATTAACTATTAGTTAGATTTAAAGGTAGTAATACTCTCTATTTCTTTACTAATTACTAAACTAGGTTCTTAACCTAGGGTTCTTTTAAGTCTAGTAGATAAGTAATTAAATCCTTAGTGCTCTTATTATTATTCCTTCCTAGTATTTATTAATAGTAGCTTAAGTTTAGAGTTATCTATAGCTTTTTATTTCTATTTAGGCTTATTAATATTACTATTATCCTATAGTATTAAGGAAGATAAGGGTAGTAAAGAAAGTAATAAGGAGGAGAAGAAGGAGTAAGTAGTAAAGGATTTAAAAGAGGTAAAGGAGGTAGAGGGTTAGAAGGAGAAGGTAGGTTACTTTATTTACTACTAGAGCTACTTTTATTTAACTAGCTTAAGTCTTTAGGTTAAGAGTTAGCTAGCTTATCCTCCTTTTCTTTCTCCCTAGTTAAGGTAACTAAAATCTGCCTATTACCCTTAGTATTATTAGGTAGTTTTATACTTAGAGGTTTATTTACCTTTTATAGGTAAATAGGCTAATTCCTAAGATTTAGTTTTATAAAAATTTAATCTATATTACCCTTAAATATATTACCTAATTCTAGGTAGCCTAGTAAAGTTATAGTTAAATAATAATATTATAGATATTCCTTAGGTAAGAAGATCTATTACTATAGTTTACTCTTTATAATTACTAGTAAACTAATAAAATAAGGGGATCCTAATCCTAGTAAACCTTAGACTATAATTAATAGTATGCTTCTAAATAGGTTATTAAGTCTTATTATTTATACTAGCACTCCTTAAATACCTTCCTATAAGAATAAGGGTAATATAGGTAGTCTAAAGTTAGGACTTAATCCCTTTACTTATAAGGTTATAAGCCTTAATTAATTTTAGACTCTCTTATTATTTAGAGAGTACTTAGGAGTTCTTAAGATCTATATCTAGTTCCCTTTAACTACTATTTTATTAACCCTCCTTACTATTAGTAAAATAATTTAAAAGAGATAAGAAAACTTTAATAGCCTTAAGTTATAGTATATCCTTAACTAATACTAGAAATATAGATAGAATTTTTAACTTTAATAAAGGCTAACTTAGAAACTACTCTCTTTATTTTCTTTCCTTAGATATACTAAAATGCTTTAGGTATAAATCCTAGAGTAGCTATTAGATCTCCCTATATTACTACTACTATTAATAAGGTAAAAGTATAAAAAATATTATATAGGTATCTCTTAATAAACTTCTTTAGTATATCTAAAAGACTATTTAGAAAATTTAGCGTAGCTACTAAAGGAAAAGCACTCTAGAAGACTCCTAGAGCCTTCTTATTATAAAGGGTAGGCTATATTATATATCCTATAAGACTATTACCCTCTCTAGTATTCTAGTTTCTCCTTAAGTATTTATATTAATTACTAGATTTTACTTAGTGTAAATAGGAGTAATTAGCTTTTCCTTTACTAATTAATATTATATAGTTTACCCTAAGTAAAGAGTAATTCTAAGGTTAATATACCTTTCTTATTTAGAGACTTTTACCTAAATCCTAACTTCTTTAATTTTATAGTAGTAGTTAATCTTAAAAAGGACTTAGTAATCTAACTAACTAAACCTAAATTACCTTTAGGTTCCCTTAACTAGTAAATCTTAGTGTAAGATAACTAACCTAGGGAATATATAGATCTTTCTATATATTAAGTTATAATAGCTACTAGCCTAATAGTTATTATTATTAGTAGTAACTCTCTTCTAATTCTTATTAGTAATTTATATTACTAAAGGGTATATAGTTTTAGTATAATACCCTATAAATACTTAAGTTAGACCCTTAATTATAGCTTTAGGTCCTTTACCTTTTATTAACACTAGTAAAGACTCTTATATAGTACTTCTCCTTCTATAACTTATTAGGTTCTTAGTTTTATAGAGGAGTTTAGAATAATTAACTACTATAGTTTTAACCTATTTCTTATAAGAAAACCCTAGAACTAAGAATAGGTTATTTCCTCTTATATTACTAATTATTTTAGCTAGAACTTTATCCTTATGCTTTAGGATAGGATAACTCTCCTTAACTTCTATTATAATTCCTTTAATTTATCTATATTACTATGCTTATATACCTCGCTGCTATCTCTAGTAAGCCCTAGTAATATCCTCTAGCTTTAGAGATAGGCTAAAAAGACTCCTATTACTTTAAAAGGTAGTTAATCTATAGGAACCTACTTTACTTATACTATTTCCTATTAAACTTAGAGAGTAACCTCCTATTATATCTATTTTAGTATTATACTATTTAAGTTTAACTATATTAAGTGTCCTTCTTATAAGAGGAAGTTTTTAACTAATGTCTTAATATCCTAAGACATGCCCACTCTCCTTATAGAATCCTTTAGAAGAGAGGAAGGAGAAGAAGAATAGGATAGAATAGAATAAATGTAAATAAGGAATAAAAAAGGCGTAGATAGATTAACAGAATGTAATAGAGGAGGAAGAAAGTTTATAAGAAAGAATAGAAGAAGATAGAATATATAAGAAGGGAAAGAAGCACGTAGTAACGTAGCTTTTAGATAATTCTTACTTTTCCTTACCCTTCTGCTCCTAAATCATAACACTAAATTTTCTCTTGCCTACTAATTTACAGCTATATCTCTCTCTTTTCTCCCTATAACCCTCCTATCTCCTTAACCTTATTTTCCCTAATAATAATTTATCCTATAGTGTCTTAAGATAGCTAGTCTAAGGGTTATATAACTTTAATATGTCTTTATAAAAGTCTAAATTATAACCTCCCTAAATCTTTAATCTATCTAAATTAATAAGTTAATAGGATGCCTATCTAGTTTAGGCCTTAATATAAAATAGACCTTACTAGCGTAGTTATAACTTTAGGGCTTTCCTTAGTAACTACTATTACTATTTTACCTAGTTTAAAGGGCTTTACTTTCCTTTACTTATAGTAATCTTTCTAAATAGCTACTTCTAATTATCTATTAGTTATAACCTTTATATAATAGGAGTTAACGTTTCCTACCTAATACACTACTATATCTCCTTCTATAGATTCTTCTAATAGCTAAGCTAAGGCCTTATAAAACTTATTACTTTAATTAATTAAAGTTTAGGTTAAAAGGCCCTAGCCCTATTCTAAGGTTTGTGTTAGTTTATATAGAACTTTAATAGGAGAATACCCTATAGACTAAATATAATAATAATTTTATACTTTAGCTACTTTAAGAAGTTAAAGGTCCTAATTTATTATATCTTTTATTATTTTATTTAATACTTATTAAAGGATTTAATTTAAAACTTTTACTAGTCTAATACTTTTATAAGACTATCTTAGAGTATTTATTAGGCTTACTTCCCTCTTTTTTAAAAATAATAATAACTTTACTAACTTAAATACTAGTCTAGGATTAGTATAGAAACCCTTAGGAGCTAGTAATAATCTATTTATCTAAGCCTTTAGATAATTTACTACTTCTATTACTCTAGTTAACTTATAGGGGAAGAACTAAATAAATTAAGAGAAATAATCCACTATAACTAGCATATGCTTAATACTCTATTATAACTCTAGGAATAGTCTAATATAATCTATACTAATAACTTAGAAAGGTTTATTTACTAGTATAGGTTAATTTAGTGCCTTTTTCTTTTAAGGGCTATATTAAGTATATAGTAAATATCCTAAGAAATATTTAATAATTTTAGCTCCTGTTCTAGGCTAGAATACTACTTAAGTTAGCCTCCTTTAAGTTAGATTTACTCTAAAATATCTAGTGTTATTATAAGTATTTTAAAGGGCACTTACTACTTCTTCTCTTACTAAATAATATTATTAGATATATCTTCCCTTATACTAGAGAATCCTATCCTCTAGTTTATATTACTAGATTATTATTACTATTCTCTAAGCTATATAATAATTATAGCTTCCCTTACTATACTATCTAGTAATTAGGAACTTTATAATCTCCTTATACTATGGTTTATTTAAGTACTTCCCCTACACTAATTTAAATCCTAGTAGGACTTCTACCTATCTTATGCTTTAACTTAGTTTTACTAATAACCTAGACTCCCTCTAAGCCTTAGTAGCTTTTAATGTTTTTAATATCTCCTTATATTCTCTAGCTTTATCTTTCTAAACCTATTAATTTTATTTATATCCTATAATCTAAATTTAGTTAGGTTATTAATATAGTAATCTAAAGGAAATATAGTATATAAGAGTCTATTAGTAGTAGTATTCTACTTTCCTATATAAAGTAAATTTTAATATTTAATAGCCTAAGCTTTATAACTTACCTAGTATATATTCCCTTATACCTAGTAGCTATTATAAACATTATAAGCGGTTTATAATCCGTGAAGATAGTATACTATAACCTTAATTTAAAGAAGTGTTTGTGTTTCTAATAGAATTTTATAATAGTATATAACTTATGTTTATAAGTGCTATAGTTTCTTTAAGTTCTTATAAATAAGAATAAGTTATATAAGATAGGATAGGGAACTTTATTACAAGTTTAGATAATTATATATCTGCCTCTAAATCCGCTAACTAGAGGTATAGGTTAATACCTATTAAACTATTAAGGGTTAGAGTAAACCTAATCTCCTAAGAGTCTAAGGTATAATATTAATAGTTAAAGTTAAGTAATTAAGGTATTAATAGGGTAGATTATCTCTTTTATCCTCCTAAGACTTCTATAAACCCTAGAGGTAACTTATATGCTTAAGATAACACTTTATCTTAGGGTTAGGGTTAGTCTTCTATTAATAAGATCTTTATATCTTAGGTAGTTAACTTTACTAAATCTGCTTTTACCTCTAAGATTATAGTAGCTTATTTAATTAGCTCTATGCTTCTCTAAGACTATTAGTAGCTAAGATATTCTAACTAATAGCCTCCTATATTAATAACTTATTATATAAACCTAAATAAAACGTTAAATAAAATCTCTAAGGGTATAGCTTTTAATTAAGGTAAGTGGGTTATTCGAAGTAACTAGCTTATCTCTGCCTCTAGCTTAATAAAGCATATTTAGCACTTATAAATAATATATAGTAAGGGCCTTACCCTTATTCTAATGTATCTTAACGTTAGTACTAGCCTTAACCTCTTTATTAATAATATTAGGGGGTACTGTTAGAACACGCATGATATTAACCGCGCTTAGCAGCCGCAATTATGTGGTTGGCAGAGTGGTTAGCCTACGCGCGAGGGCCCCACACGCGACCTATAATGCGAGCCTATAATAGGGCAGGGCTTGTGGTTACGTGACTTACATAGCCCCCTTTGCGTTTTATATCTTATAAGAAAAACCCTTACTTTTACCCTCTCTTTCCTCTCTTTCCTCTATAGCTTAGAATAGATAATTAATAATAATACTATTCTTAAGGCTTATAATATTAATAACCTAATATTAGGCACCCTATGTAACTAACACTAATTAGTAGTTAACTTTATAAATAACCACTCCTAAACACATGTAAAAACCATAGATTAGTAAGGTTAATAATAGAAGAGACTTTCCTAGAAGTAGTGTAATCTAGCCCTTTTATTAAAGTATAAGAGTAACCTTATTATTATAAGATCCTTAATTATACTAAGGAAGAAGTTTATTCTAGTCTCTTTATTAAAGTATATAAGTAGCTAATAATAAATAAAAGCCTAAACCTTAAAGAAAAGTTTAAGTCTAGTAGTAAAGTCTATTTTATTATTCTTTTTCTTAGTATATTCTATTATATATAAAGTTAACTACCTAGCCTTATAATCCTTTATAAATTACTTCCCTTAAAAGTAAAACTTTCTTACTACCTTTTCTTACCTAAAAATATAAAAATTTTCCCTATTCCCTTCTAAGGACTATAAGTTATAATAGCTAATAAAAGGAACTAGTATAAGCCCTTAAGAGTTAAGAAAGCTCCTAAGTAAGAGATAGCTTTACTAAGGTAACTAAGTAACCTAAAGAAAGCAAAATAAATATCCTTTCTCTCCTATATATTCTCTACTACTTCTATAAGTATATTATAGAAGATTTATTTTATAAGGCTAAGAACTTTAATAATAAAGAAAATAAAACACCTAAGGTACTTATAACCTATATCCTTATTAAGGTTATAAACTATAAAATAAGAAAGGTAACTAAAAGAATACTCTTTATAGAATTTACCTAAGACTTCTATAACTAGACCTTAGAAATATTCCTTTAAATACTATATTTAGTGCTAAGATATTTTAGGGATTATCTTATTAATAATAGGGTATATATAATAATTAACTAAACTACTATAGTAGTAAGGAATCTCTAAGAAGTTATTAACTAATAAGAATTTTACTTCTAATTATAAGAAAAAGTAAAAGATACCTAGAAGAAGTATATAGGATTTTAAAGGAAGCTTAGGAAGATAATAACTTCCTAGATAACCTCTTTAATAAAGGGGATATCTAAGAACACTAAATCTTAAGAGCCCCTTAATCTCTTTACTAAGGCTTACTAAGTATTACCCTATTAAGGTAACTATATAGCTATAGGTATAATCTTCCTAAGAGAGTATATATTAATATATTAAGGGTCCCTCTCTAGGTATTAAATCTTATATCCTAACCCTATTAAGGCACTACTAGTAAGCTCTAATTCCCCTTTTCTAGTATAAAGAAGCTACTATCCTTACCCTTATCCCTATTAACTAACTAATATAACCCTTAAAACTATTACTAAAGTAAATCTTTAATTTAGCTAAGATATATATATTAGAATAATAATATAGTATAAATAACTATAATATCTTTAAATTAAAGCTTTAAATAATTTAAAGAAAATATAAGATCCTAGATATTAGACTAGAGTAAGTAAGCTATATATTTAAGGCTATACTTAAGTGTAAAGCTTTAAGATATTACTTAGATAACCTCTTGAAACCTAGGTAACCCTAAGACTTACTAACCCTTATTACCTAAATAAGATAAAGGTTTAAGACTAAGAATATAAGGTAGTAATACCTTCTAAAATAATATAATACCTCCCTATAAAAGGTAATTAATAAGAATAAGAAAAAGTTAAAAACTAAGTACTTTAATAATCTTATTAAAAGCTTACTACTCTCTAAAAGCTATCCCTAATATTAGGTAAATAGAGTAAGCACTCTAGAATTAAATTATATATACTTATAGTAAGATCCTTAAATATAAAAGCTATATAACTAATCCCCTAATAGCCTATAAGAGTTCTATAAGTAAGTAAGGATAATAATTTACCTTATTAGAGAGAAATCTTATAATTAGTATAAATTCCTAGTAAAGCTAATACCCTAGAGTAATTCTAGACTAACTAATAATATAATAGTAAGGGTAAAGAGTTAAAATACCCTTTATTAAGGTCTAGAGGTATAAGACCTCCCTTATATATAAAGAAATACTATATTTATATAAAGAAGGGATACTAGTTAATATAGCACTCTAAAGAAAACTATAAGAAAGTATATAAATACTTTAAGAGTTACTACCTTATTAACTTTTAAAATCTTTACTACTAGTATATAATATATTTCTTACTTAGTATAAGGGAGAACCTAAAGCTAATAATACCCTAAGTATCCTAGAAGATAATAAAATTACCTAATATATATAAGGCCTTAGATTTACTAATACTTAAGAGAGTAAAGATAACTTAATTCCTATAAGCTTCTTTATATATAGTGCTATCTTTAATAGCTAGAAGGTAATTAAGATTCTTATAAATTAAGTAATACTATATAGCCTAAGTAAAAGAGCCTTTTAATAATAAACTATTTAATTAGCTACCCTATATATTTATACTTAGGGATTATTACTCTTCTAAGACCTTCTAAGGCATTATACTAGATCCTAGAGCTACTAAGTACTTAATAGTAAGCTACATATAATTCCTAGTATTATAATATATAATACTAAGGATTTAACTTAATAAATTAAGGGTAAGTAAAGTAGTTATTAGGTTTAGAGGAGGTATACTAATTATCTTAATTAGATTAGTTAATATACTTACTCCTATTAGTAATATTACCTTCTATATAATTACTATAAGTATACCTTTCTTAATATACCTTAGGGATATAGGCTAATTAAAGATTTACTTTTTATTACTAAGAATATACTATAGTAAGGGAATATTAAGGTCCCTTTTATATATAAATAGGGGTATATATAGATATTATTAGGGTAGAATAAGAAGTTAATAGTATAAAACTACCTTACTAAAGTTAAATTATAGCGCTTATATTACTAATTTAGTTATTCTTTAGTCTAATAACTCTATAATCTTCTATGTAAATTAGGGTATAAGATTAATCTTTAAGCTATTAAGAAGCTAATAAAGGTATGCTACTAATATTAGATAAATACTAATAGCCCCTACTACTTTAAATTTACCCTCTAGGATAAATATATATTTAATTTTAAAGTAATAGGAAATATTATATATCTTAATAATAACTACCCTACCCTTTATACTATTAATATAGCTATAGTATTTAATATAGTAAGATTCCTTAAAGATATCTTAGCTAGAATAATATAGGAGGCCCTTAGAGTATACTAGATTAATATATACTAAGGACCCTCTAATTAGATTATTACTAACACTAGTACTAACTTCTATAGTAAGGAATTCTAATAATTTATGGTATTAATATTAATCTCTATTAAGGAGGTCCCTATTAAAGTATATGTTAAAATAATGCTATTTATAGCACTATTTTATAGGCCCACTAGTTGCCTAGTTGCGTTGTTGCAACGTTAGTTACAGGCGTTGCTTGTAGCGTTAGTTATGACCTGCGTTGCCCACAACTAACCCATAGGCTTATATGAATAAGCTAACTAGGTTACCCTATAGGGAAGCTAAAATTAACTATAACTAGGGAACTAGTAGTTATATAAAGGCTAATATATACTATTTAAATCCTTAAATTTTTCTGGATTTAATAGTATATTTTATTTATAGGGTTATATATTAGAGTGCTTAGTTAGGCCACGTGGGTAGCTAGATTATATAGTTATAAGTTAATTTTTACTTTTCCTATATAAATAAATTTTATAGAAAATAAAAAGTAGCTCCTAAGACCCTCTAGCAACCCCTTTCCTCTAATATAGTTAGTAAGTCTATAAGGGGACTTAGAAAATCCTCTTATTACTTATTAGACTGTCTGTTAGTTAGGAATTAACGATATTTTACTATCTATACTCTCTATCTTGAAGAATTTACCGTAATCTAGTTATCTAGAAGCCGCTGCGAAGGAATCTACTAGGGAGGTCTTCCTATCCCTCTAGCTAGATTCCCTTCCATTTCCAATAGTATACTATATTATTAGTAAGGTTAAGAGATATTATAGGCCTCTCTAAAGAGCCTATAATATTATCTAATGTAAATGCCTAATAACCCTAAGCCTATAGCCCTATAGATAGCTATTAAAGCCCTTAATAATACTATAGGCCCTAATAGCCTTATTCTAACCCTCCTTATCTTTAGTGCTTACCTATAGATAATAAGCAAATCCCCTCTATCCCTAGAGATATTATAATATATAATTATAGTGTAAAAGGCTATAAAGGAGATTAAGTAGCTATATACTCTTTAGAAGGTTACTAAAGCCCTTATAATAAGGAATAGCCTAGATATATTAGTAACCCTTAACCTTTTACTTAGATTATTAGTTTAAGTATAGTATTAAGGTAAAGGATCATAAGGCCTATATAATCTCCTTATTATTAATAGAAAGCTATATACTTAACCTCCTAAGAGGCCTTAAGACCTTTAGGTTAATCTCTATAAGACCCTATTATAAGGACCCTTATAGGAAAAGACCTTTACCCTTAATATAAAGTAGTATTATAATAAAGGCTAAGGGAGAGCTACTAGAGACTAGGGATAAATATTAGGCCCTAGAACTAGAGATTTTACTAAAGTAAAGACCTAGAAGACCCTATAAGAACCCTCTAGCTATTATTAATAAGACTAATATTATAATCTTTATATTAGTAAAGGAGAAGTCTAACCTTAACCTTATAATCTAGTTATATAAGGAAGGTATTATTATAACCCTAGGGAAGCTATTTAAGCTCTTTACTAAGACTAAGATTAATAATTTAATTAAGTAAGGTATCTTTAAATTTATTATATTTAATAAAGAGAAGTATTATAGCCTAAGAATCTTTAATACTTATATTATTAATAAGGTAAAGGGAAAGATAAGTTAACTATATAAGAAGTTATAGCTAATAATCTAAGGATTTAGGGATAAGTAAAAGTAATTAATCTTAATATAAGCTCTAATAATCTAATAAGCTAGTTAATAGCTTATTCTTATAATAGCTCCTTCTTTACTTATAATAGGATACCTTATATAAATTTATAATATTATATAAGCCTATATCTAGTTATATATAGCCTTAAGCTAAGTTATCCTTGCTAGGCTCTAATCTAAATCTATTACTAGTACCTAGAAGGTATAATTATAATTATAATTAAGCCTCTCTATAGTATTATAGAAGCTAGAATACACTAGTAGGTAATGTATTATAAGTATTATAAAGAGAAGCTTTAGATAGAGACTTCTATATATAACCTATGCTTACTTATAATAATAAAAGAGAGCCTAGAATTTACTTATATAGGTATATAAACTAATAATACCCTTAGGTTATTAGATAAGGAGTTCTCTAAGAAGGAGAAAGCTTAACTAACTACTACTACCTTTACTATAAAGCTAAAGTAATTCCTTAGGAGAATAACTTACTTATATTTAATAAAGGAATTATTACCCTAAGTAATAGGAATATTATATTATAATAAAAAGGTAGAGTAATAAGCTTAAATTAATCCTATTAACTTATTTAAAGTAAAAGTATATTAAGTAGTAAGCTTAAGGTACTTATATTACTTTAATTTACTAACTAGAAGCTTACTTTAATCTTTTAGTTACTATATAATACTAGGAACTAATAGTTAAGAATATTAAAGCCCTTAACCACTAAATCTAGTAGTAAATAAACTACCTAGAGAGAGGCCTAACCTTTATTCTAATTAACCTTACTAAAGTAAAGATCTATGCCTTTATAGATAGATTATTTGCTAATAACTAGGACCTTTTATTATAGCTAGGATATATACTAATCCTAGCTAATAAAGATAATAAGAATAGTAAGTTTATAATTAAAGGTAATATTATATACTTTATCTTAACTAAGAGTAAGAGAGTTATATAAAGTGTGCTTACCTTAGAGGTCTATAGTATAGTTATAGGCATTAATATAGCCTATATAATTATAATAATAATTAGATTAATTATAGGTTAACTAAAGCTTCCTTAATCCTAGTTATAGTATATATAGATTTATACTCTCTATATAAATGCCTTATTAAGCTTAGCACTACTAAGGAGAAATGCCTAATAATTAATATTATAGCCTTATAGTAATTATATAAGCGCCGTAAGCTCTATAAGATCTATTAGATTAATAGAAGTAATAACTTAGCTAATACCTTTATAAAGGCATTACTAAATAAGGCCCTTAAGTAATTTATCTTAAGTAACTAGATAATAATCTTAATAAAAGGGTAGGTTACTTACGTAGAGGATAGTTACTAGGGATTTAGTTCTAATACTATAGGAGGATATAAAATCCTCCTAGGGAGAAAGAAAAGGAGGGACTATAACTCTTATTAGGTTTACTAATTCTAATAAGAGCTACACTTATTATTACTCCTAACCTAATAAGAGTTATAGGAAAACCTATAGTAGTCTCTTTAATCTCTATATAATATACATAGAGTATAGAGGAGAAAAGACTATTATATTAAGTAACGCTATAGTAGTAAGGGGAGAATTAGTATTTAGCTAGATTAATTTTATTTAATAGATTAAGGGGAGGTAAGGGAGGCTCTCTTATTTTAATTTAAGGGCCCTATATTATAGGTTATTATTTTCCTTTCTTTTACTTACTATACCTATATAAGTATCTTTATTCCTTTATTTCCTATATCCCTAATTAACTCTAATATAGTTTATTATTTCTTTTCTTCTTTTCTACTAATATTATATATTAATAGTTATATTAAAAAGAGAGTTTCTAGTGTTAAAACATATATAATATTAACCGCGCTTAGTAGCTATAATTATATAGTTAGTAAAGTAATTAGCTCACGCACGCAAGGGCCCTACACGTAACCTATAATGCGGGCCTATAATAGGGTAGGGCTTATAGTCACGTAACTTACATAGCCCCCTTCGCGTTTTATATCTCATAAGAAGAACCCTTACTTTTGCCCTCTCTTTTCCCCTCTTTCCTCTGTAGCTTAGAATAGATAATAAACAATAATACTATTCTCAAGGCTCATAACATTAATAACCTAATATCAGGCACCCTGTGTAACTAACAGGTACTATTCCTATAATAAACGCTAAAGGATAATTAGATTATTATTAGTTACTAAGCTCTGCTTAGCTCTAGAAATTACTATTCTTAGTTATTCTAAACTATTAAGATAGGTAGTAGCACCACTATCTAAGGCTATGTTAATAGCCTAGATAAAGGTACTTAGATTAATGTCTTAACTATTATTAATAGTCTTAAATACCTATTATAATTAACTTAACTAATAACTAGTAAATATAGTTCTATTAAAAGTCCTAATATCTCTTAAGGAAGGAAGTTTATAAGCTAATATTATTAACTAGTTAAATAAAGGTATCTTAGGTACTACTAGAGAATTTAGCTTCTTAAAATAGTTAGTAAGTTAAAGTACTACCTTATCCTCTGTCCTACTATAAGGGAATTAGTTATCCCTTAGTAGAATACTATCTAATAATAATAATTATAAAGCCACTAACTTAGGTAGGAACACTTCTATAGTCTATAGGCTCTATAGGAACTCCTCTTAATTTAATAAATCTAGGATAATAATAGGGAGATACTAAGGAGAAATACAGGGATTTAGAAGATAAATAAAGAGGTACTAGGATAGAAGTAGGGAATCTAATAATGCTAATAGGGATTAAAGAAATATAATAATACTACCTTAATTTAATAAGAATAAAAGACCCTAGGAAGCTTAGGAAAGCTTATTAATTATTATAACTCCTAGCGTGGTTACTAAAAAGACTAAAAAGAAAGAAAGGAGCTTATCGCAACTAAATAAATTAAACTAAGTAACTCGTAATGTTATAAGAAGCTAGAAAAAGCAAACTCTGCTTAGTGGCGAGAAGCCACTTTATGGTGGGCCCGTAGATCGGGCAGGTGCGTGGCCGCACCTCCCTCTCTAGGCAGAACATGCTTCTGATGCGACGCACATGTAAACGCCCTTGCCGTGGCTATCCCTACAGATGGCGAACAGTTTCTTTGAAATTACTCGTTGAACAAATTGAATGCTCAACCCCGATGCTTTACAGATGTTGCTCGTGTCGTAGCTATTAGGTCTTATATGCACATCTGCCCCCTAGGAATTGCTAACAATCACCTTCCACTTTGTGTACCACAATAGGGAACACTATCGAGATAACGCATGGCCGATTTTCCAGGTACCTTATGTACACCACACTTTCGCGTACTTGCGCTATCACTAACCTTATGGCAGGGGGCCTGTGGGCCCTCCACTGGCCCACATGGTGGAACACGCTTACATACATAAGGAGATGTCTCTTGCACATGCCCTGTCGCTTCCATTTGCCCCAAACAGCGGTTCTCAGGTCGCCCCTCTAGTTTTCGCGGAAGCCTCCTAGGCTATTAAAGATTAACCCGCTTGCACTCAGTCACTCACACCAGGCTCAAGAGAACGATTATTGATGGTTATAAGTGCGATGCAGGCGCCCGCTTTATCCACAAGCTACGAGACTCTTCCTCTGCAGTCACAAATAGCTCAATCTCGAGGAGATATAACAGGAGAGGCCCGGTAAAGATGGCCGTCACCTTCCGGACCTTTCCTCATGTTGATATCACAGAAGAGATGTTGCGCGACGCCGCAAAGCTATTTTCTGAGAATTATGGGACTTGGGGACGCTGTACACGGATGGAAGGTATGCCAATCTTCGCAAATCATAGTTCGTTAACTCATCTTTTCATCTACGCAGGGAAACGCGTGAAACTCTCTGCGAAGCGACTGCGAGAACAGTACTTGCCCGAGGACGGCCAGTGCTGGTATATCAATGCAACTTCAGACGGCAAATTGATCGGACAAGCATTTACGAGTCGCTGGCAATGTAACGGCAAGAACGTCTGTTGGGTGACGCAGCTGGTTGTCCATAAAGACCATCGTGGAAAAGGAATCGCGTCTACGCTTATGCGACAGGCCAAGGTCGACTCAGACGATGTGTACGGTATCATGAGCTCACACCCATATGCTTGCCTGGCTGCTGCAGCTACATTTGGTCGTAAGTCGCTTCTAGACACAACTTACATTCGTATCTTACATAGTGTAGTGGGTATTGAGAAAGTCTCTACTGACTTTATCCGGCAACACTCGCACGCGATCATGCAACAATCACCTATACTGTATATCAAGGCGGCAAACGTCTCGGGCAGTATATTTGGGAAGGATATGCTCTCAGGCCTAATTTCTGGCGTGAACACCGGGTTCTTCGTTGACCACGATGAACCTCTTCAGGCGCTTGACCAACTCCAAAATATCGTCCCTGGCCGCTTGGAACTTTACCAGATGGTCATGAATACCTGCTTGTTGTGCCTGCTAAACCACGAACGGTGGTAGTATGATAGGGTACCAGAAGATCATCGTAGCCAGGTTGAATCTGATGAAGCCGTGCGGTGTGAGGTCAGAGATTGTGGTATTAGACCGACATCGCCGGCGGCGCTAGATGCGGCTGTGCTCTCATGATTTGTCGAACGATTATACGAAGAATGGACATTTTGAAATGCATTGTTATATGGTTTTGGCGGGTGTGGAATGGCGAGAGTATGTTAAGCGAAGACGACTTGAATCGGGGTTGAGGTGGCTGTCGCGTACGTTGACGTGTACCATAGCAGGTATGTTTAATTCTGTAGAATCTACCGCAGCGGCCACATTCTATTTTGTTGGCTTCCCGAGCAAACATCGGGACGGTAACATGTTGTAAGGATGAAAATGCCTTAGAAAGCTGAACTTCTGCGTTGGTGAAAATCAGATGACTCCTTTACGGTGGCAGCTTAGAGAGTATACTGCAACCTTGCATGTCGATCAGAGCTATAATCTGCCGTATAATCTAACCTTTAGCAGCAAATATTAGATCTGCAGAACTGTCAGTGTCCTGACTTCAAGGCTACTAGTACTACGCGCAACTTACTCGTTCTTGCAAACTCAGATAAGCTAAGCCGCCCCCACGATGTTAATCGCTGACATAGTCCGCTGTACACATGAGTTACCGCATTGAATGCTGGCTAACATCCTAAATTGCTGCTCGCTAATGTATCCGTCTATATGTCTTTGGCAATAGATAAATTGTCGATTTATGACACAGTCTTGGTTGAAAAGGGCATCACTATGGGGACAGGCTTGCCCACGACATCGGCAAATGAAAGCGAAGCAGACACACTTTCGTAGAGATTTAACTTTGGCTCGCTCGCGACCCAAATGTAACAGCAGTCAAGGACCTGGCTAGAGAAACATGACGTATCTGGAAACTTCCTAACGGGCAGACGCAGTTGCGTTAACCCTGCATGCGATGGGAGCTATCAAAAACTCACGTATCTCAGTCTTGTGTGAGCTAACAGTAGATACTGTAGCAATAATTCTGGCCGTCCACCGCACTGGATCAGCTTATGTTCCTTTGGACATCTACAGCGACGGCCAGCGATTGAACGACATTCTCGATGAGTCAGACGAGTGGGACATGTAGAAAGTCGGTGACCAGTACTCATACATCGATGACGACCACGCCAAGCCTGTCATTAATGGCTATCGTTTTGGTACTTACTGGCCCGAGGGTCGCGCCTAAGAGATGGGTAATCATAACTCAATAGGACGGAGAAGGATTAGCGGAGTGCCATTTGTACGCAGGTCATAGATTTGTGCATAGCCAAATGTAGACAAACCTAGAACCAAGCCTTTCATCTTTCTCAAAGCCTAATATATGCGTCATATTATTATACTAATGAGAAATAATAATATTAGACCTTCTAAAAAGAATGCATAATTTCAGGGGTTTAAATGTTATCAAGCAAAGCAAATACAAGCCAAACACATTGTAACCATCTTCTCACATGCCGCCACACTTGTCTATTTGGCTCGGCCCTGGACTGCCTGACAGAGCGTTTTCACGCCCGACAAATTGCAGTCTTTATGACACGTCAGGCTCAGTTTGTGTTTATATTGTTAAGCCCTTCACGCTCCATCAGGTTTAGGGTCTCCCTTCTTCCAATACACCTTCTCCTCCTTATCCACTTGTAGTCTTTGTCGCCAATCTTGTTCTGGTCAATCCAGACGATCTTGTTAACCTTTTTCTTGTCGATAATTGCGTCAAGTTCCACGCTCCAGAAGATGCCATCCTTCTTTGGCTTCGAATCATGTGGGAAGACAAGATACGCCGTGCCATCCGATTGCTCAGCATAGAACTTCGAGAAGGCCTTCTGAAACTCTTTGAAATCCTTGTCTGCTACCTCCTTGTACTCGCCTCGCTGATGGAAATTGTCGCTCTTCCAGATCTGTCGAACGGAGGTGAGTTTTTGTCCTTGGCCCAGCTTACAATCTTGTTTATATCCTTTTGTCCTTGCCCAGTGAAGAAAATGGCTTTGTCTTTCTTAGGCTCTCCTTTTAGCCCACTTGCTAAAGTCTTTCAGGTTTTCTGGCTTGATGAGATTGAGGACCTCCTCTTTGTTGGGGATGTTCTTTCCTCGTGTGACAAGGAGGGTTTCAGCAGGCTCGACAGGTGCAGCTAGAGCCGTGCTTGACTGCGAAGAGAAAAGAAGAAGGGTGCTGAAAATGGAGAAGAGGAAGACTAAAATGCCGCTTTACGGCCCGAGGCAGAGAACATCATGTTCTTGTCAATGGTGTAACACGTAATGAACTTTGGAAGGGTGCTCTGCAGTGCTAGGTGGTATGGAAGTTGATTGATGATTCAAATCTGATTCCATGTCAGTCAAGTATCAGCTTCTTATAGTTATTTCCGCATGTGCTCGATATGAGCCACTAGTTCCATCACGTTGGTTCACAAAGGCATCTTCGTTCAAGTTCGAAGTCGGTATGAGTAAGTGTCAGGGTGAGGGCTTTGACCACGCTGCATTGACCGCATTGACGAAGATGAGACCCTCCTTGAGATAACGGTGGATACGATGTATTAGAAGTACCTAATTTAGCTAGATAATACTATAGCGCACTATATACCTTTTAGGTATAAAAGTTAGGTGCTATTTACACCTTAGATTAATAAATTAAATGCTTTTTAATAACCTTTTTACCCCTACCTTTTAATAGTTATAAGCCTAGGAGGTTTTATTACCCTTATTATTATTATCTATAGATTATATACTCTATTAGATATTATTAATACTTATAATTATCCTAAGATAAACCCCTAATATACCTATTAAACCTAGTATATATTCCCTTTATAATATCTAAAGAAACTCCTAATATAGTGTTATTATTAGAGAAGGACTAGATTAAATAGTATATATAGATTAAGAATTATATAGAATCTTATAGTATCTAGGAGTATATTAATCTAAATAAGGATAAATTACTTAAAAAGCCTATAATACTTATATACCTATAGAGAGGTCTAAGACTAGAGGTCTTACTAGATAACCCTAATACCCTTAAAAACTAGAAAATTACTTATAAAGATATAAAGAACTTATTTAATTTTTAGTATAAAGAATTATAATTTAACCTTATAAAGTATATAAACCTATTAAAGTAGTTACTAAAGCTTAGGAATTTATTTATAAAACTATTTTAAAGAATATTTAAGACTCTCTTAATTTTAACACTAAGGTTAAAGAAAAAGAGTTAGTTTAACTTTATTCTTAAAGAATATAAAAGCTTCTTTAGGATTAGTATTAACTAAACACTAAGAAAATACTTATTTTAGTAGAAAATTATCTTAATAATTATTTATAAGCTAAAGGAACTTATAATTAGTATAAGTAAGTAATAATAAGTAAGGTACTATAGAGGAATAACCTAGACCTTAAAACTTAATAGACTAAAGAGATAATACTATATAAGTTTATTATACCTTTTAAAGTAAATTTAAATTATTCTAGAAAAATAGAATAATTTACTTAATAAAGGAGAAGATTATAGCTTTTTAAAGGCTATAGTAGAATTTAAATATAACTATAAAGCTCTATAGAGCTTAGTAAAGTTAGTAAATATACTTATATCTAAAAGATTAACTAGTTAGAATAAATTAGAGTAATTAAAGTGCCTTAGTTATTCTAGCTATAATATTAATAATACTTTAAAGTAGTAGGAATATTATAATTCCTTTAAGACCCTTTTTAAGCTAGAGGCTACTCTAAAAGACTAGTTAGTTAGGAAAACCTTAAAAATAATATTAAGAAGTATCTTAAAGAAAACCCTAATAAGAAGTTAAAAGCTATAAATTAGAGACTAGAAAAGAAGGAATAGGCTAGAGATATTATTATTCTATTATAGAACCTAATAAATAACTCTATTATAATAATATAAGGCAAAAAGACTACTAATATATTATTATTTATTTAATCTAGATATTCTTAACTATTAAAAGAAGTTTTAATTACCCCTTTAAATATAGTAGATAATTTAGAAGTAAAGAAGAGTATAGTTCTCTATAATTTAGGAGTAAATACTTAAATCTTTAATAATATCTATTAGTTTAAGCTACCTAAATTTAATAAGAGTATTAGAATAGAGGTTAAGGCTAGAGATATAATATATATAGCTTTAGGTTAAGATATAGTATAAATTATAATTATAAATCCTCTTATATAAGGTATAAGGACTATTATACTAGAAAATACTCTATTTATCCTAGAATTCTATATTAATATAGTATTAGTAAAGATTATAATAAAAGTAAGTATTTTTAAGGATTAAAAGAAAAATATACTAGTTTAAGGAAAGTATCCTATAGCTAAGATATATAAGGTTAATAATCTCTTTATATTATTAAAGCTATCTAAGGATCTAAAAGAGGCCTATATAGCTTCTAAACTACTAAAGCCTCTTATAAAAGGAGATATAGACCTATAGTATTAATAATATAGTTATCTAAGTATAGAGGCCTTAATATAGCTTATAAATATAACTCTAGGCATTAAATTAACTAGACCTAGTTATATATAGTGTAAGATATATACTATAGGTAAAGTAAGGCACTAGAGATTAAAAGCTACACTAAAAGGACTCCTTAAGGCCTAGGTTATAGATTATCTATTAATCTAGATTATTATAACTTAGCTTATTAGAATAGTAATAGGTATTAGTATATATTTATATACCTTATAACCTTAATATGTTTTTTCTACTTATTTAAATTAAAGAATAAGATTTATAATTATTTTTATATAATAAAAGGCTTCCTAAATATATAATTTAGGATTTAGCTTTACTTTCTATATAGTAATATTAAGAAAGCCCTCTTTATAGGAGAAATAAAAGATAAGATAGCCTTATTAGGTATCTTAGTGTATAATTTAGCTCCCTTAATACCTAGTTAGAATAGTAAGGTAAAGAGATCTAGGGGGTAGTAAAATAGAAAGCTAGAATACTAAGTCTAAAGGTATAATTTCTAAAGGAACTTAATAATAAGGTATTTAATATAGCTATATATCTCCTAAATTAAATACCTTTTAAGTATTATAGTAAATAGATTATACTATATAAGCTTTAGTGAAATTAGGCTAGGAAAACTATATATACTTACTTATAGATATTAGAAAACTAAAAGCCTTTAATATTCTATCTTTAAGCTTATAGTTATAAGGCTTTTCCTATAATAATAAAGGCTCTAGAACACATTAAATTAAATAACTTAATACCTTAACTTAAGTAAAAGGCTTATATTAGATACCTTACTAGATATAAAGGAAAGTCCTAGTATATTATCTAGGTTCTAACGTTAAGGGATTAGAAGATAATTATATTAGTATGTATTTAATTTAATAAGAATGCCTTCTTTAAACTAGAAGAAGAACTTATAATAGCTTAGAAAGAGAAAATATTAATAATTAATTTGCTTAAAGAGCTTAAAGCTAAAGATATTAATAAGGAAATTAGTTAAGATCTTATTAGAATAGATCTTAAAGAGAATAATAACCTCCCTTTAATGCTAGTAAACATAACTATTGGATATGGAAGGGGAATCTAGCTAGAGGGATAGGAAGACCTCCCTAGTAGATTCCTTTGCAGCGGCTTCTAGATAACTAGATTACGGTAGATTCTTTAAGATAGAGAGTATAGATAGTTAAATATAGTTAATTCCTAACTAATAGATAGTCTAATAAGTAATAAGAGGATTTTCTAAGTCCCCTTATAGACTTACTAACTATATTAGAGAAAAGGGGTTACTAGAGGGGTCTTAGGAGCTACTTTTTATTTTCTACAAAATTTATTTATATAGGAAAAGTAAAAATTAGCTTATAACTATATAATCTAGCTACCTATATAGCCTAACTAAGCACTTTAATATATAACCCTATAAATAAAATATACTATTAAATCTAGAAAGATTTAAGGATTCGAATAGTATGAATTAGCCTTTTATATAACTACTAGTTCCCTAGTTATAGTTAATTTTAGCTTCCCTATAGGGTAACCTAGTTAGCTTATTCATATAAGCCTGTGGGTTAGTTGTGAGCAACGTAGGTTATAATTAACGCTGCAAGCAACGCCTGTAACTAATGTTATAATAATGCAATTAGGTAACTAGTAGGCCTATAAAATAGTGCTATAAATAGCATTATTTTAACACTCCCTCTAGAAAAGTATAAGGTAACTAATTTAATGCCTAGACTTAGCTTTTTAATAGATATCTAAGTTAACTATAAATTCTAAGTAACTTTTAAACTAAATTAATAACTTTTAAACAGAATTCTAGTGTTTTTATTAGTTTTTCGATTTTCCGACTTTTTATTAATTTATTAATCTAGGTAGGCTACCTATTTTATAATTCTAGGTTATAAGGGAATTTAAATAGGCCTAGTATCTTTTATATTAAACCTTTCTAGGGCTTTAGAAGTATACTAGGACTAGTGGATAGTTAGGGTCCCTTTCTTTTAATTTTTAGTAATTTAAACGCCTAGGAAAATTCAGCTAGCCTATAGTCTTCTATAGGATAAGCCTTATAAAGCTACTTCTTTAATCTATTAATATAGTTAAGATCCAGTTCTATTAGAAAATAGTTATCCACATAAGTCACTATATATATAGATGTAGTTAGGTTAAAAAGATAGCTAGGTTAGATATAAGGGGTGAAAGCCTAACTTCTAAAGAAGGTCCTTTAAAGCCTACTACTACTCTCTAGAGCTTTGTTTTAATTTATATAAAGATTTTTATAGGAAAATAACCTACTTTTAAGAGGGTTTATAGCTATACTTTTAAGTAATTTAGCTATTTTAGGCGTAGCTTTAGCAAATTTAGTAAATCCATTAGGGATTTATATATAAATAGCTTCCTTTAGTAAGCTATTTAGAAAGGCCCTATAAAATTAACCTATTTAACTTCCTAGTTATTATAAGCCACTAGGGCTAGTAATATTTACTAACTAGGGGAATACTAGTAGTAGCGTAAGTCTTAATATAATCCTAACCTTCTATTTACATAAAGCCTTTAGTAATAAGATAGGCCTTATATTTTAAAGGATTATTTTCTTTATCCTTTTAAGCTTATAAACAAGCCTATTCTTTAGAACTCTCTAGCCCTTAGGGACTTAGTCTATCCCTATAAATTTAAAGGTTCTAGTAGCTAGAAGCTACTTAAATTCGCTAAATATAGTATCTATCTATTTTTAACTATCCTTGCTTTTTAAAGCTTGTTTCTAGGTCTTAGGGGTATCTGAATTATTGTTAGTGGATAACTTAGCCCTTTATTAAGCCTTAAAGCATATCTCCTTAACAAATAAAGATAAATTAAAATTATTAATATCCATAGAATTAGGATTAATTTGAGAATCTAAATCTATAAGCGGATTTTCTATAGCTGCTTTATTAGGGGTCATAGAGCTAGGGCTTTCTAGGGGTAGCGCTAGAGGCGCTATAGGCGTTGCGGCGGTTGCTGCGGGCGCTATGGTTACGGGCGCTACAGGCGTAGCGGGCGCTACGGGCCCTAGATTTTAGGCTTTAGATAACTATCCTAAACCTCTAGATTATCTTATAAGATATTAGCTTCTCCTCTAAAGGATAACTCCTAAAGGCTTAGGGGACCCTATAGAGCCTATGTTCTCTATAATCTTAATAAAGCTAGTCTTTATAACTAACCTTTTAGAAGAAATATAGATATAATAGACATTAGAACCTAGAGTAGCTAGTAACTAACTAGGATAGTCCTAGGGGCTAGCTTTTATAGCTTAGATCTCTACTCTAGAGGTATTAGAATCTTATAATAAGACCCTATAGCCTTAATCTTAGAAAAATTAGGCTTATAAGAGGTCTTAGGCTCTAAGTTAGTAAGATATAGCTACTTAGGGGTTAGAGGCTTAGTTATATTAGCGGTAATATTAACTAAGTCCACTATAGCTAGAAGGATATAAGACTATAGATATAAAGGTAGCTTAGACTACTAAAGTGTAGCCCTAAGCTAGTCTAGGATAACCCTAATAGCCCTCTTAACTAGCCTATTCTATTTATAAATATAGGGGTAAGAGCTACTAAAATAAATTCCTTTAGAAGATAACTATAGCTAGAGGTTATTATTAATTTCAGTGCCTCTGTTAAAGTAAAGGTGCCTAGGATACAAGTTATATTGGTTTTTAAGGCCTTAAAGAAGCCCTTAATAGCATTATAAAGGGTCTAACCTTCTTTATTAGCTAATAGAAAGCACTATTTATACTAGGATTTTTGATTAATAAGTATAAGGACTAGGGCCTTCTTATTATATAGTATAGGTTTAATTTTAACTATATCTCCTCTAGAATATCTAAAACTCTAGGGGATCCTAGATAGGTCTTTTGCTAGGTTATCTAATAGCCTTAGATTACGTATAGGCTAAGCAGTTAAAATCCTTTTCTTTAATAGCGGAAAAATTAGGGATCCCTTTAGCTAATTTTAATAATTTCTTTAGTAAGAGAAGCCCTATATAGTATAATTAAATATGCTAAAAAGGGCTAAATCTAGTAACTTCTTATAACTAGAATCTAGCTTAGAAGACTTTTAGGGCTATTATCCCCTAGCTCCCTCTATTACTAGGCCTCTTAAGAATCACAGGCCTCTAGGGGCACTAGATAGCTACTATTATTACCTAAGACATTAGGGTATAGACCTTCTAAACCCCTATAGAAGATGCCTAACTAGGAGCTTTAGTAAGATATAGGGCTAAATCTTCTTCTTCTTTAGAATCTAATTCTTTAATTTGTTAATATTCCTTAGGATTTAACGTTAGTTATAGAATTTAAACCTCTATAGGGTAGGAAAACCCTAGATAAGTCTTATAAGCCTAATAGTAATGTTAAGAGCCTATAAAGGAGAGGTAAGTTAAATACTTATAAATCTTAGGGTAGCTTACCCTTAATCTACAAAAAGAAGCTATATTTTGTAGGTTCTAATAACCTATAGGGGCTTTTATTAGCTAGGAATAGCTAGTCTTTTTAAGATAACCCCTAAAAGATAGTAAGTTAAACCACTAACTAGGTTAGTATTTATACTAGGAAATATACGGTATTTAGCAGAGCTAAAGGCCTATATTCTAGTGGATTTTTCTTAACTAGAACGTTAAAAACAGCAGTGCCTCTACCTTTAGGATAGATAGGTCCTCCTACTGTAATTATAGGGCTAGTTTTACCTTTCTTAAGAGGCTTAAAGTCCCTAAAGAAAGCCCTATTATTATAAATATAATAAGAAGAACCTATATTATATAAAAGGGAGTTTTTAATTATATTATTAGAGTAACTAAAAGTAGGCTTGCTAGTAGTGTTACTAGAGGTACTAGAAGTATCTAAATTAGATTTAGAATTACTACTATTATTACTACTAGACTCACTAGAATCTAGTTCTTTAATATATCCTATAGCTAGGCTATAGCCTAATGTAAAAGTAGCTTCTTTTTCTTTCTATTTAATCCTATTACTACTCTTTTTCTTCTATTTCTTTTTAGAGGCTTTAGAAGGGTTTAAATCCTTCTTATCCTGCTTTTTCCTAGTGTTAGAGTCCTTCTTAGGGTAGGATTAGAAGAGTTCTTTTCCTAGTCCTTAGAATTTCCCTTATTATTAGAAGCCTTATAACTAAAGGCTTTAGCTATAGAGGAGATCTTATCCCTCTGTTCTTCTAATAAATCCGCTATAAGGAACTATAAATTTAGGGTATTTATAAGTAATCCTTATACCCTAGAAGCTCTAATAGTAAATCTTTGTCTCTTAGCCTAACTAGGAAAGGTCTGCTTTAATGCATTAATATAATAATTTACTTAATTAATAGGGGTAATCTTTACACTATAAAGCTATAGTCTAGCTAGTAAATTATTAAAATTAGTATTAAAAGCCTCTAAAGATCCCTTATAATTTAAAAAATTTAGGGAATAATAGCTAGAATATAGCATACTACGCTAGATTTTAGCACTTTATAAATACTGCCTAATAAGGACTTTATAGGCTTCTTTAGGGATTTTTACTAATATATAGCTACCTAAGGTCCTAATTAGTAACTATCTCTTAATATTATTAAAAGAATAGCTTAATTAGAGTTAGCTAGCTAGCTTACTATGCTTAGATTATCTAGAAATTTAGGTAATCTTAGGGCTCTAAATTAAATACTTAGGCTTACTTCCACTAATTATAGTTTTTATGGCCTTTTAGCTTAGCTCCTCTAGAATAGAGTAAACCTTCTTATTTAGTTCCTTTATAGCACCTCTAGTAAAGGTAGCTTATAAGTTACTAGAAGAGGGTATACTTATAGAAGTAGTAGCTAGGTCTTCTCTAGATGCCTAAGTATTTTCTTCCTTAGGTCTAGAAAAGGCCTAAAGACCTTATATAACTAATATAGTTTATATTAATTTCTCTAAAAGATTATTAATACTAGCCTTATTTTTAATATAATTATCTTCGCTATGCCTAATAAAATTAGCTAAGGTCTTGCCTTATTATTTAATTTAACTTTATAACTATAAAGTACTAGCCTAAATAGCTAGTTAACCTTCTATATCTATCCTATTAGGGTCCCTAGGGGCTAGAAGGGCCTGTAGAAGGTCCTAAAGGTCTTATAGCAGGGCCCTTACCCTTAAAATTAGGTAGTGCTATCTTCTAAATCTCCTGTGTAAAATCTCTAAATTTATTCCTATTATAAATAACGTGCGCTAGAAATTAGTTATATTATAATCTAATCGCGCACGCAAATTATGTAGCGAAGCTATTTAAAAAAGGTCTAAAAGTGGGTCTTTAGTATATGTGGGCAGAAATAGGCTAGAGAAGATTCTTAGTGAAAATTTTCTTAACACTGAAAATAGGAATTATAGTAAATAGTAAATATTATAGAACATGTAATATAACGCAATATAGTGTATGTAATGTAGTATAATAGGTTAAAAAGCCTAGTATAGAGATACTAGATATCTAATAATATAGAGGGAATATAACGTATCTATAGAGTAAATAATATTAATATAATAGTTATAGTAGTGAATAAAATCACTAAAAGAGGTTGTGGTTATAACTAGGTAGTTATAGTTATAGCTATAATAAATTTTTAATACTAAGGGTCTAGTGTTATAATCCGTGGTGCTAGTGGATAAAAAGCTTTAAATTCTAGTAGATTTCCTTTATAATCTTAAGAGCCTATAGTATAGTAAAGAATAACTAGTAGCTAAAAATCTAGTAATTACAGTAGAATAACGCAGTAATATAGTAAATCTTTAGGCCTTCTAGGCTTATAACCTATTAGATATAGAAGGGGAATCTAGCTAGAGGATAGGAAGACCTCCCTAGTAGATTCCTTTGTAGTGGCTTCTAGATAACTAGATTATAGTAAATTCTTTAAGATAGAGAGTATAGATAGTTAAATATAGTTAATTCCTAACTAATAGATAGTCTAATAAGTAATAAGAGGATTTTCTAAGTCCCCTTATAGACTTACTAACTATATTAGAGGAAAGGGGTTACTAGAGGGGTCTTAGGAGCTACTTTTTATTTTCTATAAAATTCATTTATATAGGAAAAGTAAAAATTAACTAATAACTATATAATCTAGCTACCCACGTGGCCTAACTAAGCACTTTAATATATAACCCTATAAATAAAATATACTATTAAATCCAGAAAATTCAAGGATTTAAATAGTATACGTTAGCCTTTATATAACTACTAGTTCCCTAGGTATAGTTAATTTTAGCTTCCTATAGGGTAACCTAGTTGGCTTAGTCATACAAGCCTGTGGGTTAGTTGTGGGCAACGCAGGTCACAACTAACGCTGCAAGCAACGCCTGTAACTAACGTTGCAACAACGTAACTAGGCAACTAGTGGGCCTATAAAATAGTGCTATAAATAGCATTATTTTAACAATAACGTAAGAAAACAACTAGATTAGAGCAGAAACGCTGCCTTAAGCCTTATAGCAAGAAGAGAGCTATTCTAGTGTATTTCTAACCTCTCTAGACTCCTCTTATAAGCATTCTATTTCTATAGAGAATATAGAACTTCCTTATAAGGAGATAATACGCTTTTCTAAGAGTTTAATAACTTTATATATAAGGTAATAATAAAATATATAGAGACTACTAATAATACTAGCGAAATCACTACTAAAGGCAGTAAGAGCCTAGAGAATCTATAGGCTAAAGGTTTATATTCCTATAGTAAAGGTATTAACCCTAATAATATTATTATAGGAAAACACTAATAAAAGGAATCTAGGAAAGCTTATTAGGCATAATTCTATTCTGTATTTACTACTGTATTATAAGGTGCTTAACATAGCCTTAGAATTAAGGATATACCTCTAGAACCTACCTATTATTATTAAGTAATAGCTTTAGCGTATTATAACTACTAGAAGGAAGTAATTATAAAAGAAGTTAATAAGCTTTTATTCTTAAATTACTAGGAAGATATCCTAGAAGAAGCACTTAATCTTAATTCCTATAAGGAAATTATTAACCTTAGATAGGTATTTAAGTATAAAACTAATAAAAAGGTATAATTATAGAGTTTAAAGCATAAATAGTTATATAAGGAATTAATAACTAAAAGATAACCTTAATAACTATATAGCTACGCTTACTTTATAATCTCTATAAATACTACTTACTATTTACTATATAAATAATTTTAATACCTAATAATATAATATTTAGAATGCTTTCTCTTATATAAAACTTAAAGAACCTATCCTTTATAAACTACTAGAAGGTTTAAAGGCAAAAGGTTATCTCTAGAAGATAATATAAGTATTATATAGTCTAAGAGAGACGCCTAGATAATAGTTCTTATATCTAATAGCATTCCTACTAAAGATAGGATTTATTTAAGGAAAGGAAGACCTATATATCTTTATAAAGGATAGAATAATTCTATACTTTTATATAGATAATATTATAGTAATATTTCCTAATAAATTTATAACTAAATTTAAAGCTCTATATAATTAATTAATTTATAACCTAGATATTAAGGATTAAGGCAAATTAAAGTGGTTTCTAGGGATTAAGATTATTTATAATTAAGTTATAAAAGAGATATAGCTATCTTAAGAATCCTATATCTATAATATTATATAGAAATTTATTCCTAATATTATAGAGGATAATTTAAAAGGTTCTATTACTTCTTTTTAAATAGCTACTATCTATCTAAATAATAGCTAAGCTACTAAAGAGGATATTAAACTCTATAGAGCTATTATTAGATCACTAGTTTATCTATATATTATTAGAAAACTAGATATAGCCTTTATAGCTTTAAAGCTAGCCTCTTTTATAACTAACCTATTTATATAGTATATTAAGCTTATAAAAGGCGTTATCTAATATATATAAAATATAAAGAAGCTTTATATCTAATACTTAGGGGATAATAGCTTTAATATACTATTCTTAAGCACTAATACCTCTCTTAGTAATAACCCTAATACTAGGAAGTTAACCTAAGGTTATATATTTATTATATATAGCGCTATAATAGATTAGAAATTAGGTAGGTAATATTATATAATAACTTTAAGTATAGAAGTAAAGCTCTTTACCCTAAATTATAGTATAAAAGAATATATATTACTAGGAAGACTACTTTATAATATTAAGGTTAGTGTACTACCTCTCTTAATTATCTAGTATAATAATAAGTAAATAATTTATATTATAGAATATAAAGAAAGAAGGCTTTAAACTAGCCTTAAGTATCTTAATATAAATTAAATATAGATTTAAGAATAATATACCCTTAGTAATATTAAGGTTAATTAGATAAAGACTTCTAAGATACTTACTAATAGGTTTATAAAGCCTCTATTAGGTCTAATATATAAGGAATTCTATTATAGAATTAGGTTATAATTAATACCTAAATATCTAAAAACACTAGAATTCTATTAAGATCCTATATAACCTATATAACCTATAGCTTTATTTAAACTATTAGCTAGGGGTGTGTTAGGTAAGGGCTTTAACCACACTGTATTAACCGTATTAATAAAGATAAGACCCTCCTTAAGACAATAGTAAATATAATGTATTAGAAGTACCTAATTTAGCTAGATAGTACCATAGCGCACTGTGTACCTTTTAGGTACAAAAGTCGGGTGCTGTCTGCACCTTAGATTGATGAATTGAACGCTTTTCAACAACCTTTTTCACCCCTACCTTTTGACAGTAAGATGACGCAAGTCAATGTTTTGATGCAGTGTTGATGCAGTATCAACTTCAGCCCGTCACTAACTCAAGTGTTACTCCGATCTCGATGGAGCATCTCGGCAGTAACCTATTTGAGTCCGTCAGTCGCTGGTCGGCATGCATGTCTGTGTGCGGGATTTTGACCGCATTCAATGCTAACGCCGCCCCCACGATGTTAATCGCTGACATAGTCCGCTGAATACTGACGCCGCCCCCACGATGTTAATTACTAATATAGTCCGCTGTATATATAAGTGACCGCATTGAATGCTGACTAACATCCAAGGCTCCACGGGTGGCGCTAACCCCAGTTTTACTTCGATGAGTCCTGCGGCCTCGATGATCATCCATCTTCTTATATTTGTTAAAAATGTGCGAAATTTTCTGTCGCCAAATTCCTTCATCGGGAAATCTCACATAACGCCCGACAGAATGACGTCAGACTAGTTAATATTTAACAAAGAGCATTGATCTCATCTGGCGTCGACCTACGATCTACGTCATCGCAGCCGGGCATACGAGCCACCTGTCGAGAGGCCGAACGTGAACACAATCGCACAAATTCTTCTCAAAGCAGCACATAAAGCAAAATTCTTCTGCTGTCTATCTCTGTTTTACTCTGATTTTCTTTTTAGAACATTTATTACAACAATCACATCCGCTCTGGAACTACCTGTCTTGGGTCAAACATATAACACTACCTCATGATGAGTCGAAGCACAGACACATCCTTCGAGAGCAGCTCGACGCTGCGATCAAGGAGGACCACCTCCAAACAGTGAAGGACCTCTATCAATCCGCAAGCCAAGAAAAGCAAGGCGATATACTGAGAGATATCGCCGAGGGCGCAGCACAGCATGCAAATGTCCAACTGCTCGACTGGGTTCTCAATGAGGGTTTCGAAATCCCGGCCGACTCATTAAACAACGAATTCTACCACCAAGTTTGCTACGCTCACTCTATACCCGTTTGGCAAACTCTAGTGAAGCATGGCTTCAGCCTAAACAATCATCACAGCGAGTTCATCGGCGATGCAGTCAGTTTCGAAGCTTACAACGGTAATGTCGACATCCTCCGTTTTCTCCTTGAAAATGGGCAGGATCCAAACGACACATGGGGCTGCAATGATTGGGAGCCCGGCGTATGCGCCTTGCTTGGCAAGAAACCCTCCTTGGAGATTCTGAGGCTACTCCTGCAACATGGATGGACCCAAAGGAAAGTGGCACGCATATTGCCGCAGCTGAGTTGGGCAATATGGAGGCGCTTCAGCTACTGGTTGAGAATGGGGCTGATCTGGAATCAACTGAGCCGTGGTGGGCGAATCCAGCTGTGATAGAGGGCAGTGATGTATGGGGCACGGCACTCTATCGTACAGCGCTTAAAGGACAGAAAGAATCGGTCTCTTACTTGCTTGAGAAAGGAGCAAGTGTACGATTCAAAGATAAGCAGGGGCGGTCAATTCTATGGGCTGCGAGGCAGGGGGAATCAGGCTGTTGTGGATTTGGTGAAAGCCGCTGGGGTTGAGGAGTAATTTGCATTATATAAATCGGCCATCTTACTTTTCGTACCGCGAAACACGTTCTTTTGTGTCAAGATGAAACACTCTAGCTCAAACCAAACACTAATTTTATAAATTCTACCGTATTGTTATCAATTCCCGTGCGCAGCAAGCTACCCCAAATCCGCATCCGTGGTTAACTCACCCTAACCTATACAGTTCGGCCGGATTAGAGAAGATTCTAAGTCTTCCTAGCTAGCGGGCATACCCCTAATACAACTATTTAGAATATATATAAAAATAAAAATTCAATTAACAAAAGTTCATTTGTTCGCTTCTAAGTTCCATCAATAATCCTTCAATTACTGTAACCAGCCAAAACCCGCTCCTGTCCCCTCCGCCGACTCGTGCCAACCTTGCTTTGCTTTCAATCCGCTCCAAGTATCGCCTCATCATCACAAACTTCAAACCACCGGCTATGCTTCCGCTTCTTGAATAACTGTTGGCACCCATCACTCCTTCTCGCCACGGCACCCGAAGCCCCCGCTGACGAGCCGCTCTAGACGGCGCCCCAACTCGTCTCTCGCTAAGAAGCCCGTGTTCCTGACGGCAGTGCGGTTGCATCATTCTCGCGTTAAAGCGCATGTGGCTGCATTGCGGACACTTTAGCTCATCCTCCTCGGCAGTCCAAGATGCGGTATGGCCTTGCGCACCGAGACCGGCCCTTGGTAGTCATCTAGTTCCTGCTCATTTTGTATCATATTCGGCAGTAGTCTAAGCATGTACGCTGCTTTGTTTCGTTGCTCTGCTGACACGGACCTTTCGTGCATCGTCCGAAGATGCGTGCCTGCCGATGGCACAATGATCCCGCTCTTACAGACCGAACAGAACACAAACGGGGATGCCTTGTCGTACACGAATGGGCAAATGTCCCTCTTGTTACGCCGGGCGCAATCTCCCCATCTTCTCCTCCTCGCCGCCTGACCTCGACATGTCTTCGCCCATCAGAATGATACCTCGATATAGGCAGTTTGGCAGCATGTATGTGTGTATGTGTGTGTCTATGTAATTGTCCTCTACAGCGAACTGAAACATTGCTCTCTACACACCACCACACCTGCGCATCGAGGGAGCAGGGAGCGTCGGGATGGCTACCCACTATAGAACTAATTTTCCAAATTGTGACTGAGTGAGCAAGTCCCGTTTCATTTGGATCTTAGGCAGGTTCCTATCCATTTCCATAAAATGGAGTGAGACGCGGCGGACTGAGCCGCCGCGTGGAAGTTGAGTCGAGCGCTGAAATGACCACTGCCATCGATTTGAATGAACCAGACCAACAGCGTAGTATAACGTCACTCAGAAGTAAGCCCTCAATATCTGGGAATCGGTGTTCGGCGCATCGACGCCGCACGAGGTTGCTTCGGTCGTCAGATTCAGTTAGCTCATGGAAGGTTGGTTTGCCTGTTAGGATTTGATAGACAACGCAGCCGTATGCGAAGATATCGCTCTGCAGGGTAACGGAGTCGTCCTTGCGATTATACCATTTATATCCAGCGGTTGCTTCCTTTCCATCCATACTGCAACCCTCAAAGTCAATTATCTTCAATTGTCCGTCGACGATGACTATATTCTCACAGCCAACATCAGCATGAATGATACCTTGCTGGTGTATGTATAGCAGCCCTTCCGCAACATCTCTTATCCAAGCCAGCTTTTTTGGATCGAAACAAGGCCAATTTGATCCGGCGACAACAAAGGTATACCACGTTCGAGGATGATCGAATTCGGGGTTGCTTCGCCAAAGTATCCGATTATGTTGTGGTGCGAACCGAGGCGACTCAAGGCTTGGCGCTCCACGATGCCGCGGTCGAATTCCCAAGACTCCTTCAAGACCCAGTCTTTGTCAATGGCGTAGACAGCACCCGAAGTACCGTGTGCAAGAAATTCGAGCGAGTCGAAGTCGATGGGCAACTGCGGGCCAGGGCTGCACGAACTACGCGGCCTAACCAAGGAGGTCATGCTGTCGTTGATTGTTAGGTTAGTGGCGGCAGTCGTCGACGTCGCCGTAGCAGTTGCTCACATCTTCGTATATCTCCCCACCAACCGAGGCACCTGAGTCTCGGCAAATCCTGCAAGGTCCTCTGCGATGTGAATCAAAGTTGAGCCCTAGAGACTGGTCGAATGTCGGATTATCACAACGCGGGCCAGGCCTAGGGCAATCTGCACACCGTTTGTAAAGACGCTTCACTATTCTGTGTTGCGGGTTTCTTTGACAATCATCGTGCACGATGTTTGCGGTTGTATATCTGCACATGGTATAGGACTAAGAAGGAGATGTTAGGAGACAATGTAGTGTTAAGGCCATCTGAAAGGCCTCGAGGCACGCTATGGGAGCATCATATGGTATCCTTACAGCCTCAGGCATTAACCCTGTTTAATGTGCCGCGCTTTTTGGAGAGCGGGGCCGCTAGAAAAGTGGAGGCCCGCCTTATGTAGGGTATATTTTGTTGCCCGGGGTAGCGTGCCGTGTTATGACTTATTATGACTTATATAAGTGCGCTAGAATATAGGGAGGAATAATCTATAATATATAGGTTAAGCACCTTAAGAGATAGTCTAGTTATCCCTCTATAAAAGGGACGCTTTTATTCTCTCTTTTATATACTAGGAGATAGATAATTTATCCCTTCTTTTAATTATATCTTAAAGGGTTATATTACTATTAATCTAGTAAGAGTCCTATTTATTATATTATATAAGCTATATAATAGTTATAAGCCTAGGAGGTTTTATTACCTATAACTTCTACTATACCCCTAAGTAAAAGAAGTATATATATACCTTACCTAACTAACTAACTAAGCTTATAATAAATACCTTAATCTCTCTTAATTAAAATCTTAGGACTAATATTAAATTAGTATTATTAAAGAAATAAGAGAAGTAGTATAAAGTATTAAAGTAAGTAATATAAAGTTAGAGATTTAGAAATATATTAATCTAGATCTCCTAAAGCTTCTCTCTAACTATCTTATTAAGCCTTTTATAGTTAAACTAAAGAATTATATAAAACTTATTAAAAAAGAGAGTTATTACTTAGTAAAAAGTAACTCTTTTTAGAAAGCTTTTCTTTTCTTTTCTATAGTTATAATATTAAGTATTAAATATTTAAGTTACTTAGGTTAAAAAAGAACTATTAGTACTTAAATTACTAATATTATTAACCTAAATACTTATATAATAATAATTAATAAAATTATAAAGAAATATAAGAATAAGAATCTAATACTTTAATAAATTATAATTAGTTTTAAAAAAGTTCTTACTAAGTCTTATTATTATATAAGCTAAAGTTATAGTAAAGTATATAGCTTACCTATAGAATACTAAATATATAAATAATAAATTTAAGTATTAAATTAAGTAGTAATATAAGCTATATTAAAAGCCTTATTATATAAGATTAATAAAGTCTAAGGACCTAATATAATCTATAACTTTATTTAAGTAATTAGAGTATAATTTAATCCTTAATAGGTAAAGATAAAGATTATATAGCTTATTTAGATTACTAACTCTTTTTTAATAGTATAACTCTTTAAGGACTTACTTCTAAATATATAAGGTATTATAAGGTAATATAAGTTATAGATATAGGCTTTAGAAAAGAGAGCTATATAATAACTCTTAAAGAGCGCTCTAATAATAGTTAGAAAGCTAATAAAAACTAAAGAAGTATTCTTACTATTTAGGTAAGATTAACTATTATAGTTAAAACCCTTAAAGCTACTAAATCTTATATTTTACTATAATTAGTAAAATAACTAAGAATTTTAAATTCTTAAAGAAATATAACTATAAAAGATTAAGAGATAATATAAGAGTAGTAAATAAAAAGACTTATATACTAAAATTATAAAAATAGTTAGGAAGTAAAGAGAAAGAAAAAGATTATAAAGATAAATATCCTAAAGTAATTACTATAGCTATTATTAACCTAGTAATTATTAAAGAAAATATACTACTAAAAGGAAGCTACACTATACTAGGGAATATAAAATATATACTCTAAGAGTATACTCTTTAATAACTATAGTACTTTATATATTATAAATAATAAGACTTACTTTAAGCTAGGTATATTTAAGGAAACCTATAATAATTATCTTAAGGTAAGTATAACCTCTTTCTAAATTACTAGAAAAGGTATATATATAATTAAGAATATCTTAAATAGGCTATAGGGACCTTAGACTAGGAACCTAATATTATAAAATATAGCTCTTATTAAAGGTTTTTATATTAATATTATATTAGAGAGTTTTCTTATAAAGAAGGGCATATAGTATTATAGAGTTAATAGCTCCTTACATATTAGACCTATAGATAATAGCTTGCTATGTGATGGACTAGCCCTAGGCGGCTGCTGTTAGGCGTTAATATAATATTAAGAAGCTTAAGGAGAGAAGAAGAGAAGGTAGGAAACCTATCTATACTATGCCCTCCTTATACTCCTTAGCTATCCTATCTATCCTTTCCCTATCCCTTACTATCTTCCCTAATAGCCTTATCTCTAATCTATTTATCCTTCTTCCTTATTCCTTTTATCTCCCTTTCTTATTCCTTTTATCCCTTATCTCTAGACTTTCTATCCCCTTATTACTTCCTATTAGCCCTCTAATATCTATATTTTAGCTAATACTTAGGCAAAGCCTAAGCCCTTATATATATCCTTACTTACCTATTTTAATCTTATCTTAGAGACCTAAATCTATAACCTAGAGTAATAACCTTAAATACCTCTCTTTACCTTATTATAGCTTAGTTATAGGTAGTATATATATTATTATTAGATAGTATATATAGTATATACACTTAAATATATTATAGAAACTTATAGAAACTACCCTATTTAGTATAAAACCTTATAGAACCCCTATATATTTAGTGTGTAATATTTATATTATTATATAATATATATAATACATATCCCTAGCCCCCTTTATTACTATAATAACCCCTAGCCCTTCCCTTACCTATTTATAGCCCTTTCTTTATAGTTATACCTCCTATATAAATATCCTATTTTCTTTCCCCTATATAACCCTTTTCTTTCTTTATATAACCTTCCTCCTATAAATATTATAACTCTAATATACCTTCCTATCTTATTACTCCCTTATCTTTCTTATCCTATTTATTTACTTACTAAAAATACCTTATCCTTATTATTCTATTCCTATTCCCTTACTAGTCCCTATTATACCTCTAGCCTATACTATAGGTAAATTTCTTATAAAGAGAGACTTAGATAATAAATAGTATACTACCCTTATATTAGTTTTTATTTATATAGACCTTATATTAAATAGTCCCTAATTACTAGTATTTTAGAATATTATCCCCTAAAAGTAAAGAATCCTATCCTTCTTACTATTATAACTATATAACCTATATCTAGTTAACTAGGTTCCTATTTACTAACCCTAGGCTTTACTATACCCTTAAGGATCTAGAGGCTATAATTACCTTAGGTATATATATTATTATACCTAGTATTACTAGGATAAAGACTATAAAGTAAAAGATACCTATCCTATCCTAGGACTTTTATACTCTTATAGGTAAATAAACTATACTACTAAACTAAGTATAGTTTAATTTAGCTTTAGTTTATTTAGCCCTTAGGCTCTCTTCTTTTACTAATATACCTATATTAAATATAACTAAGCTTAATATTATCCCTTTTATAAGTAGTAGCCCTTTAGCTAGCTATAAAATAGGAAATATTCTCTAATAAGTTACTAGTACTTTATTCTAGTAAAATTAGTAACTTATAAGTAATATAACTACTATATATAAAGAGTTTTATAACTAATCTATAGTAATAATTAAAGTACTTTTCTCTTATTATTATAGTAGTAATCTAAGCTATTCTTAACTTATTAAAGTAAGTAATAATTTACCTTCTTACTAGTACTAGTATTACTCTTATCTTACCTCTAGTATTAGTCTTATTAACCCCTATTCTCCCTACCCTATTAGAAACCCTTATATTCTTACTATAGCTAGTAGCTACTAAAAAGTAAGGCTTTACCTTTATATATTTACTATATACTTACTTATTATTATTTTACTTATACTATTTAGAACCTAGGTAAGGGCTATAGCTAGTAATATTACCCTAGTAAAAATTATCCTATACCCTCCCTAAATATTAAGTAAGATTATCCCTAGCTAATCTATATATAGTAAATAATAATATAAATTCCTATAGTAACCTAAGTAAGCTAGAGAATATAGTAAAGAAAGTAGGATAGGTATTTTTAAGGAATATATAAGTATTTATAGGTAGTAATATATATCCCCTTAGGGTCCTATTTATAGTCCCCTTATTAGACTAGTTTTACTTAATTAATTTAGTTTATTATTATATTATATATTCTCTTACTCCTTCTTAAACTTATTAAGAGCTTATATCTTTATTATATTCTCTTATAGTTCCTATATTAGCTATAAGTAACTTACTTATTTAACTAAAATATTATATTTATTACCTTTACTTAGTATATTCTAAGCTACTAAAATCTATTTTATATAGTATTTCTTAATAAGTTTATTATTATCTTTACTAAGACTTATTCTAAAGCTAGCTAGGAGTTTTATAGCTTCTAGCTTAGGAGAGAATTATTTACTACCTATTTAATAAAGTCTATATAAAAACTAGATAAATACCCTATAGTATATCTAGCTAAACTATAAGTAATATAGGTATCTCTATAATAGTATATTTTACTATAACCTAGTTAAGTTTTTATAATAGCTAGTTTATCTTAATATTCTTAAGGGAAAGCTATACCTTATTCCTAATCTAAAAGCGCTTTACTAAATATTATAAAGCTATAGTTATATCCTATTATTATTACTATATATAGGCTATTATAGCCTAGGCTAGGAGAGTTCCTTTCTAGAGGTATTCTAGGAACTAAATAGCTCTCCCTTAGGTATTATAGTAAATACTAATAGGTTTAGTTAGGATTAAATAGGTTCTAGATTATAGCTATAAAGTAATCTATTTAAGCTTACCTCTATAACTAAGGAGGTTCTATTATTTATTATAAGCTAGTAAATAGCTAAGTATTTAGGCTAGTTATATTAAAAGAAGGAGATTACTACTTATAGTATTACCTATACTTTCTAGTTTACTTATTCTATACTACTATTAGTCTATAGATAGTATAATATAGAAAGTAACTATTTTATTCTTACTAATAAGTATTATATTATCTAAAACTTCCTAACTAGTCTAAACCTTAGTTTATAATAATAAACTAAGGGAATCCCCTAAATCTTTACTAAACTATCTTAAACTATTTTATACACTCCTTAGCTTTAATTAAGGTTATTATCTCTAGCTATATAAACTTAGAGAGCCTATTTATAATAACTATAAGGTATTATAGCCTCTCTAAGGATAAAGTAAGTAAGTTTATTATAAAATTAATAGAGATTTATAACTAGAACTAATCTAGGACTAGTAAAGGTTTTAGTAAGCTTTAATATTATTAATAGCTCTTATAGCTCCTATTATAATAGTAATTATAAATAAGCCTAGCTATATCCTATAATATCCTATTCTAGTAAAATTATTACTATAAAATCTAAAATATAGTATTATAACCTAGGTGCCCTATAACTAGTAAATTATAGTATTATTAAATAAGGGTTATTATAAGGGGTTCCTATACTAGAACCTAGGTATAGCCCCTAAACTATAGTGCCCTATAAGCACTAATTAAGTAATTTATAACCTATTCCCTTATTAGCACTTCTAGGGAAACTTCTATACCCCTTCCTAAATAGCCCTTAGTTAAATATAATATATAGGGTTTAATAAGATAGCTTAATTCTATAGTATCTATAAGTATTTTATAATAAAGAGAGCTTCCTAGCTAGTAGTAGGCTTATATATAATAAAGGTAAGTCCTAACTATAACCTTCCCTTAAGTCTAATAGTAACTAAGAGAGTTATATAATAGTAATAGGCTATAGAATCTATCCTATCTTTATACTAATACTCTTTCTATTCTATTCCCTTTAGAAAAGAGTATTTAGTTATTAAGCCTATATACTAGGTCTATAATATAGGTAAAAGTTAAATAAAGCTAGAGTATTTGCTTACTTAGCTTACTATTCTAATATTAGGTAGGGAGTAGTAAAGTATTCTAGGTTCTTATAATCTATATAAATTATAAATAGCTAGGAAATACCTTATAACTCCGCTAACTATACCTTAAGGTAGGAAATAATAGCTAGAAGCTTCTTATTATAAATAGTGTAGTTTCTTTATACTATTATTAGGCTTATAGAGTAGTATATAACTAGGTATATAATATAGTTAAATCCTTTCTAAGATAAGTATTCTCTAAGGGCTATACCTAAGTAATTTACTTTAACTACTATAGGGTAGTCTAAGTCCTATTATATAAGGACTAGGTATATAATAAAGGCCCCTTTTAGCCTTTTAAAAGCCTTATTCTCCTTAGGCCCCTATTAGAAAGGGATATTTCTCTTTATAAGTTATATAAGTAATACTACTAACTTAGAAAAATCCTTAATAAAGTCCTAGTAAAAGTTTATAAATCCTAGGAAGCTTTAAACTCCTTATAACTTTATAGGTACTAACTATTCCCTTATAGCTATAACCTTTACTAGGTTAGGGTAGACTAAATAGCTTACTATAATAATATACCCTAAGTACTAGACTTCCTTTATAGTAAATATAGACTTATTAAGGTCTAGATATAGCCTTACTACCCTTAAGTAGCTAAGTATTAACTAGACCTTTACTATATAGTCCTTTCTTAATTCCCTAGAGTAAACTAAGATATTATCTAAGTATACTATAATAAAGTTCCCTAATATATTCCCTAAGGATTTATTAATATAATATTAAAAGGTTACTAGTATACTTACTAGTCTAAATAGGTAAACTAGCTACTTAAATAGCCTAAACCTAGTGTAAAATACTATAAGGTACTTCTTACCTTTAGCTATCTATAGTTTATAAAATACTATATAGATATTTACCTTTATAAACTATTATACCTAGGAGAGAGATTAGAGTATTTCCTTAATTAGTAAGAGAGGGTACTAATCCTATACTATAATCTTATTAAGGGTATAGTAGTTAATATAAAAGTGTTACTTACTATTTAACTTCCTAACTAGAAGTATAGGAGCTATAGCTAATAAGGAGCTAGTATAGATCTATTCCTAATCTATAAGGTCTATAATCTAGTGTTAGATTTCTAAGAGTTAATCCCTTAGTATATTATATAATAGTCCCTATAGTAGTGCTAGCTTAGAACTATCTAGGTTCTTATATATCTAGATATAATAGTTAAGGGTCCCCTATAAAGAGGTAAGCTATTTACTTTAGCTTTATTAAATAGGTTTATAAAGTTTACTAGCTTCCTAGTAGTGTTATTATATTAAGGCTATTTAGTTATAACTTTAGGGCTATAAGTTATAGTACTAATATAATTTCCTTAGACTTATAGTAATAAAGTAAGTTATAGTATCTTTTCTCTATTAGGCCTAGTATACCTCTATAGTATATAGGGATCTAATAATCCCTAAATAGGTTTATCTATTCCTTACTCTAAGGCTTTAGATATATATAGGCCCTTTACTACCCCTATAACTAACTATTATTTAGCTATATAAATTACTATATCCTATTATTCTAGCTATAGTATCCTAAAGATTATATCCTAGGTAAGACCTAGGATAATATATAGGTATACTAATAACTCTTACCTATTAATATTAATCCTAGTATATACTATATAGGTAATTAAAGAGGTATCTTTCCTAATATACTTCCCTTACTTCTTTATTTTTACTATAGTATAGACCTATTTTTATTTTAGTAATTATATAAGCTCTAGGCTAAGCTATTATATTACTAGTTTACTTATAGTACTATAGTAATTATAACTATAGTTAATCTAAATATTAAGGTATAAGTATATATTAAAGAGTATAGAAACTAGAAATAGTAGTTAATTTATAAAATATTCTATATCTTTTTAGTCTTTATATACTAACTATACTTATCTATAACTATAGTTTCTAGCTAGCCTTTTACCCCTATATAAGGCTTTACTTAGGGGCTACTTATTTTCTATAGTATTAATATTAACTTCCTTATTAGCGCTTTTCTTATTTACCCTATATATATTAATATTAACTTTTAGTTAGTAAGGTAAGAGAAGAGTGTATTCCTAGATATAGTAATCCTTAAAGCTATAATATAAGTAATATCCTTCCTAGTAGTATTTAGCTATCTTTGCCCCTAATACCTATCTAGCTCTCTATAAATTAGTATTTTTCTTCTAACCTTTATTCTTTTTATCTAACCTATTTTTCTTTCCTAGCTAGGTTACTATAGCTTAAACCCCTATTATTAGTATATCCCCTTATTATTAATTTACTAGGCACTAGATAGGCTAGCTAGGGTTTGCGTTAGTTTTAATACTTATTCTCTAAGGTAAGGGACTTAATATTAACTATAATACTATAGTATTAGGTAATAGTAGTATAGTATTCTATTTAACTAACTTCTTTACTAATAGAAATTTCTCTCATTTATTTATTAAGTACTTATTATAGCTTAGCTACCTTAATATTATCTACCTAATAAACCCTCTAGCTAGGAGAGTTTTTACTTAAAATAAATAAAGAATATAGTAATATAAGTCTAAACCCTAGGCACTAGGTTTTAGTAAATAAATATCTATTAGTCCTTATTATTTTAAATAAAGTCCTTATCTATATTTAGTTTATATAATATTAAGAACCTCTAAGTAGTAAATATATTTTTATTACTATTATATAGGTTACCTATTAGGATTAGTTTTTACTAAATTAAGATTATATTAGGAACTATTAGTTACATAAGAGTATCTAGTGTAGTAGTAGCCTAAGGCATAGAATCTAGATTTATATGCGTATCTTATTATAAAGAGTTAATTACCCTAGCCTACTATTCTAATATTAGTTAAAGTGTTTTAAATTAGGTATTATAAGCCCTAGTAATAGTGTAGTATCTAATAGGAAGTTAGGGTCCCTTAGCTATATAAATCCTATAGTTAGAGAGAGTCTATTATATAGTTTATTATTTTTAGTAGTTTTCTTTTTAGAACTAAAGGAAGCTTCTTAAATATAATAGACTAGCCCCTAGGTAGCTACTATTAGGTATTAATATAATATTAAGAAGCTTAAGAAAAGAAGAAGAAAAGGTAGGAAACCTATCTATACTATACTCTCCTTATACTCCTTAGCTATCCTATCTATCCTTTCCTATCCCTTACTATCTTCCCTAATAGCCTTATCTCTAATCTATTTATCCTTTTCCTTATTTCTTCTATCCCCTTCCTTGTTTCTTTTATCCCTTATCTCCAGACCTTCTATCCCCTTATCGCTTCCTATTAGCCCCCTAATGTCTGCGTTTTAGCTAATGCTTAGGCAAAGCCTAAGCCCTTACATACTACTAGTAAAGCTCTATAGAAAGTATAATATTATTTTCCTTTGATATAAGCCTTTATCTAGTTATTTAATAGTGCCCTAAAAGATAGTAATATTTACTATAATACTAGTAATTTTCTTTATAATTAGATTATATAATATATATATATAATACTTATAGTGTAAGTACTTATTAAAAGAATAGCGCTTACTATAAGCGGACTTTTAGGAACCCTAGTACCTATAGTCTAGGTACCTTAGAAAAGATATACTTAGTAAGATTACTACCTATATAAGGGAGTGTGTTTATAAGGGATAGAGCGTAAGGATTATATAACCTATTTACTAATAAATATATATAAAGTTATATCTAGGAGACTACTAGAATATTAGTTACTAAGGCCCTATTAGAGAATATATTAGGACCTTTAAGACTATAAACCTAGTTATAATAGAATAAATTAGTTACTAGTTTTTAAGGATAAGTACTTAGGGATGCTTTAAGTCTATATAATTCCTAATAAATTATAGTAATTAGTGTTTAATATATTAATTTATTTTAAATAATAGGTTATATAATAATTTAGGCTATTAGTAATAAAAATTAGGTAAGATAATAAGGAGCTATAATTAGTTAAACTAGAGATATAATCTTTTACTAATAGGCGCTTATAAGGTATAGAGCTAGAGTTTATACCTCCTATATATATAAACTAAATAGGTATATTAAAAGAGTAAATTAAATAATTACTATAAGATTAAATATAATACTTATAGGCATAGGGCTTCCTATAAACCTATAGCTAAAGAGTATATATACTATAGCATACCTTTATAATATTAGCCCTATTTAATAATTAAAGTAGAAAATACCTATTAAGACCCTAGAAAGCTAGTTCTATAATAATACGCACTTACTAATTAGGAGCTTACTATAGACCTTAGGCCTAATTAGGGCGATTTATACGCATATAGCTACCGCGTATATCTAATAGAAAGAGATTATAAAGCTAGCTAATATAAGAGGTACTATAAAACAAATCCTAGGGATATATTAGATATCTAGTTAGATACTATACCTCTAATATTTATTATATATAGATCCTAAAGCTAGGAAGGGTTATAATAATAAGGAATATTACCTTTAATAAGATAATCTTTATAATGCTACTAAGGAAAGGGCTATAGAGTAGTTAATTAATAAACTAGTTTGTTAAGCGGAAAACAACACCTAAAGACATGATGCTAGCCCACGGTCGCAAGTAGCTCTGTAGCCTACACATAATAGGAGGGGTTAATTAACTTAATAATATCAATCATAATAACGGCTAGAGGTATCTTATTATGCAGAGATACTCTAGATTAAATAGTCTATTAGATTAGAAGTGCTGTCTTAATTAAATAAGGGAAATAATCTTAGTTTATCTTATTATAAGCTTAGGTATCTTCTTAATAAAACTTAGTAAAACTTAAGGGTTAATTTAAGAATCTTATAATATATGTTAATACTATAAAAAGAATCTAGCTATAGGCAGTCTCTTTATAGATTAAATAGTCCCCTTACTTAGATAACTAATATTATTATCCCTTATTATATTATCTATCTTAATAATCCCTAGTGCTTATTATTATAATTACGTATTTCTAGGCATATATCTTATAGCACATAACACCTCCCTAGGTATGCACTAGTTATCCCTAACTAAGCGTACACACTAATAACTAAAGTACCCTATAAGTGTAGTTAGTAACTAATGCCTTATACTAAAAGAGGGTATTATTTAATCTAGTATACTTAAGTCTAATCTAATTAATCTTATATAATAGGGCTCCTAAAGTAAAGGGAAGTATTAAAGTAAAAGAGGTAAAAAGGAAAATTTATAATAATAATAAGAGTAGTAAAAGAAAGGAAAGGGAGAGCTAAATAGGAAAGAAAAAGGTAATAAAGAGAAAGAAAAATATATATATATAACACCTCCCTAGCTAAAGACCTAAGTTTTTTATCTCCTAAGAGAGCTTTAGTATTTTTAGTGTTTAAGGATATATAGTAAGTAATATTAGTAAGGAAGTATAGACTATAGGTTACTTAGTTTCTTACTAAGTTACTCTCTTTTATAGTTCTTATGCTAATTAATTAATCCTTAAGTATACTTCTTTTCTTACTAGTAAGCTTTAATAATCTTAGCCTATATTCTATAGGGCACTAAACTAGGTAGCACTATAGATATATATATAGATAATATTGTTAAGTATATAATAGTTTTCCTTTATACTACTCTCTATACTCTAAGGAATAGAAGGAGATTAATTATTATAGCTTAACCTATATCTTTAAGAGAATATTAAATTATTCTTTCTTTTACTTATCTAAGTAAGGTCTTATAGTTATATACTTACTCCTATCTAATAACTCTATAAATCCTTAGTAACCTTAGCTAATCCCTAATATCTATCTAAAAGCATATTTATTACTACTTACTATATTTAAAGAGCCTTCCCTATAGTAATAGGTATTTAATCCTCCTTACTATATTAAAGTGCTTTAAGCTTTATAGCTAAAGATAGTAGTATTAACTTATATCTAGTAATAGATAATAATATAAATAAAGATATAAGTAATATCTAATAACTTTTTCTTTTACTTAATCTCTATTCTTCTATATTAATTAAAGGTAAATTATCTTAGGCTTCTTACTATATTTATCTTTCTTAATCTTATAGTATTTCTTATATACTAATATTAAAAACCTTAGGGTTATTAGTAAAAACATAGGCTATAGGCTACTAAAAGTCCTAAATATAGAGATTATTATTTTATACTATATTAGTATACTATTTAATTAGGTAATTCTTATTAGTAATCTAAAGTTTCTAAGGTATAACTACTATACTAATAGGTAGCCCTTTACTAACTATTTAGGTTATAAAGTATAGTATTAAGCACTTTATTATATTTTATACTAGATATTAAAAGTTAAAATCTTTCTAGTATACTAATTCCCTTAGTAACTAATCTCCTATTATAAGCTTATTTATAGCTATATCTTATAGGACCCTAATAGTTCTCTTAAGTGCTTTAATATAGCTATATTTTAGGTCTAGGATATTATTAAATATTATCTAATCCTTAAGGTATAACTTAAACTACTAACTAATAATAGAATCCTTACTAAAAGTATATAATTATTTAAGCTTAATATTATACTTATTTAGTGTATTCTAGTTCTCTATAATTAGATTAAGTGCTTAGTAACTAACCTAGTAGTAAATTATTTAGAGAAAAACCCTAGGTATATATACTTATATTCCTAGTTTCCTTTTACTCTATTACTAGGACTATAATTACCTTAAAATTATAAGGATAGTTTATAAGTTATATAATCTATTCTTATTTACTTATAAAGTCTATAAAATAAGTTATTCTTCCTTTATTTATACTATTAAAATAGTATAGGTATCCTTACTTTCTATTAAATATAAAAGTAGTCTAGTAGTTTATAAAGAAAGTAAATCCTATAATAAGGTATTAATTACTTATATCTAAGTAAAGGTTAATAGGGTTATATTTAATACTATACTTAATATTAATAGGCTAATAGGTAGTATAAAGCTTTCTAGCCTTTAGACTAATTAATTATTATAATATTTTTATATTAAAGTTTTCTATATTATTAACCTTAAATATTTATAGTAACACTACTATTATTACTTTAAGACTATACTCTATAATCTTCCTTATTATTATTAATTTAAACTAATTAAGCTAGTCCTTACTTAGTGTTTTATAAGCCTTTCTTAGGAATTTATAAATATCTAGTAAATAACTACACTATTACGCAGTAGTCTATCCTAGTCTAATTAGTATTACTAGATTAAAATTATTACTATTTTAATAGACTTTAAACCTTAATAAAGGCTATAGCTAGTCTCTTTATAGGTAGAATAAAGGTAGCTACTATTTATAGAGAGTAGCTAGATTAATCTTAATAGTGTCTTCCTTTTCTTCTTTAAAAAGGAGTTTTCTATCCTATATATTAAAATATAAATATAATATATAGTAAGATATTTACTATAAGGGAAGTAAGTAATAGTATTACTATTAACTTTAGTGTAATCTCCTTTATTTATAATAGACTCCTTATACTACTCTATTTTCTAGTTAAGATTAAATAGTATTTATTAATTTTAACTTAATATAGCTAGATAAGGGGGATAAAAGAAAAGTAGTAAGGGATAGTAAGGTTAAAGGTTTTAAGAGTTAAGAAGATATATACTAGTATAAGAAGTAGGTTAGATTAAATAGTTCCTATAGTCCTAATCTCTATTTTTATACCTTTTCCTAAATCTAAGGGTAGTTATTAGTAAGTAGTATTAGTTACCTTTACTTCTCTTTCTATTAGTAGCTAGTATTTATTATAAGGTAGCTATCTATAGGGATTAAGTAGCTCCTATAATTTAGACTTTTTAGTATTATAAGTTACTTATAGGTAGCTATTTACTTATTAGTTATTAACGCCTATAATAGGCATTAACTTATAGCTTAAGACTTTTTAACCCTCTTCTATTCCTTCTTTTTATATTCCTAGCCTTACTATTTCTTACTTTATCTCCTAATTAATTAATTATAGCTAAATTTCTTAATATAACTTATTAAAAACTTCCTAATATTACTACTATTATAAGGGTAAGTATCCTAAAGGTAAGCTCTTAGTAATAAAGACTATAGACTAGTCTAACTACACTAAGTTTTTCCTATCTTTCTTTAGTAAAGACTATATTAGTCTTATATAAATTATTTAATCTTATATTTAAGTTATTACTAATAGCTTCTATTTTATAGTATAAGTTCCTTTTTACCTTTTAGGTTTAAAGCAGGGTTAATATTAGTAATAGTAGTGTTTTACTATATATAGAGATTTCTCTTTATTCTTCTAAAAATCCCTAGAGGAGTACCTCCTATCTTATTAAGACTATAAAAGGGACTAAATTATTAAAGGAATTTATATAAAGCTATATTAAATTAGATAGTACCTTAGCCCTTACTATTAAAAATAATTATTATTCTCTAGTTCTTATACTTACTAAGATAGCTTATCCTAATAAGTACTTTTATATACCCTATTATAATAGCCTAAACGCTATTAAGCTTTACTAGTGTCTATATTTAGTAGATTAAATAGTATATTCTATACCTACTACTTAAACTTATATATATAGTATATTACCTTCTTTAATAAGTATATATTCTTTCCTTTTATAAATATATCTTACTTTCTAGGGTTAGTAATAGCATATATAGTAACTATATCTAGAATAGATCTTATATAGTAAGCTATAAATAGCGTTTTACTTCTAGGTATTATACTAGGTCTTCCTAAGAGTAAGCTCTTACTCCTTTCTTAGGAAAGAGTAGTTTACTAAGGTAGTAAAGCTCTTTACTTAACTTAAATAATATTAACCTTAAAAACTCTCCTTACTTAGTAATTAATATACTACCTCCTTTTCTAAATTATTTATAAATACTAGAGGGGTAGAAAAGGAAATAAAATAGGTTTATAATATAAGATTAGATTTATACCTTAATTACTTAATCTTTAGTAAGTAAAGAGAGAAAGAAAAAAAAAAAAGAGAATAAAAGGAATATTCTTTAATTTATATATATATTAGTATATCTAAGAGTATACCTTATACTCCTATTTCTACTTAGCTATTAAGAGAGGTAGTTATACCTTAATCCCTTAGTATAGACTTCTTTAAGGTAGAAGTTTAATCTCTTCCTTAAAGCCTAAGTTTACTTCTTTATTATTAACTATTTAATTTAATATATTATACTAAGCTACTACTAGTATAATTATTAAGACTTCTTAGTTATAATTACTAACTTCTTCTCTTACTTAGCTTTATTATAAAGCGTGTAGCTATCTATTTATAGTTAAAGTCTACTAACCTTCTAAATCTAGGATAAACTTCTTAATATAGTCCCCTAAGATTATCTTTATAAGGTAAACCCTATCTATTATCTATAGATAGTAAGCCCTAGAGATTAGCGCTTACTTATAAATTTAGAAAGGCCTATTCTATTTTATTATAAGCTTCTTTATTATAGATATATTAATATTTCTTCTAATATTATACACTAATATAAGGTCTCCTAGTTTTAATTAATCTTTTCTTAGAGAGATAGCCTAATTCTTATTAGTTTATTTAGTAAGTTATTTCCTAAAGTTAAATACCTTTTCTTTACTTTCCTAATATCCTTTACCTTTCTTTTAAGTATTTATACTTAAGCTTTAAATAAGTCCTAGCTAGTAGTAATTACATCCTAGTTAATTAGTCTCTAAGTTAGGAATTTAACTTCTAGTAGTAAGATTAGCTCTTATCTATAGATTAAGTAAAAGGCAGACTTCCTATGTAATTTATAAATAGTAGTATAGTTTATAAGAAGGGCTTTATTAAGGTGCTTTACTTATTAACTATTTAACCCTCCTAATTTTACTAAGGTAAATATAAGAGACTAGTGTCTAGCTTTAATAAGGAGTTTACTTTTAGGTTATACCTAGATATTTAGATACCTATAATTCTAATATCTATAAGTGCTTCTTTAAGATTTCCTTATATTTTAAGTCCTTTATTATAAACTATAAATTAGAAAAACTAAACCTACTAATTAGAGATAAGAGGAACTTTCTAATTACTACTATAGTTATATTTCTAACTAGTATAGCCTCTACCTAACCTATTAGATTATATCTTGCTTCTAAGAGATACTTATATCTATAATTAATTAGAAAGTACTAAGTGTTAATATAAATCTTACTTATTAGGTTCCCTAGCGTAACTAGCACTAATAGTTCCTAAGGTTACTAGGGCGCGAACTTCTAACATATTTTGTAGTAAGTTAGTATCTCCTAAGTTATATTCTAGAGCCCTTTTACTAATATTACTACTTTATTACTTAGAAAACTACCTTAATGCCTTTATAACTAAGCTCCTTATAAATTACTTTAACTATTATATATTATTACTTAGGTATATTAATAACTAATATTAGTCCTTTTATAATTCCTATTAGTCTTTTCTAAAGGTATTTATTTTCTAGAAAGAACTTTTTAGCCTTATTTTATAGCTTCCTATAGTCCCTTACACTAAGATTAATTAGTCTCTAGAGGGTTAATAAGAAATTAATTACTTAGTGTATCTTAGCTAAGTAATCTTTCTTACTATTTTCTTTAATCTTAATACTATTTAGGTATAAATTAATAAAGTCTTTAATATCCCCCTTAACCTCCTAATCTAATTAATTAGATAGTCTAAGGCCCTTTCTAGATAAAGTATTTATAATTTAGTTCTTCTTACTAGGAATATATTATATAAAAAAGTTAAAGAGTAGTATATAGCTAATCTACTATATAATAAGGGCTCTAGGCATATTATTAATAGCGCTATTAAGCTAGTGTATAAGGACTTACAAATCTATCTCTAGTATAAAAGGGACTCTATAAAGATAAATTTATAGCCTTTATAATACATAGATAACTACCTAGTATTCTTACTTAGTTATATTATACTTAGCTTTAGTAATAGTCTAGGTGCTGCTTTTATATTAAATAGGGTAGTGTTTACTATTAACTATTTATAGTAGTATAGCCCCTATTTAAGTAAGCTTATATTAACTATAAGGATTATTTCCTAAAACCTAGTCCTAGATTAAGTAAAATAAGAATTAGGGCTATAGTTATTACCTTTTTAAGATATCTATAGCTTCTTACTATTCTAGCCCCTATACCTATTCTATTATTTTCCTAAGTAAAATTACTAGTAGTTTTGCCTTTTATATATAGTGTTTTACCTAGATATAGTAAACTCCTATTAGTCTAATAAAAGAGTATACCTTAGATAGGTCCTAGTAAACTATCTATTCTAGGATCTTTATTATCTTTACCTTAGTTAGTTTCTATCTATTTATTTTATATATAAACCCTATAATTTTTACTAACTTCTAGTAAAACTTTAATTTAGATACTAAGGCTATATAGCTAGAGAGTTTAATATTAACTAGAACTTTATTAATATTAATTAAATATTCTAGTATATATTTACGCACTTTAGGTATAATTTCCTCCTTATTATATATTATAGTTAGACCTTTAACTATAATATTATCTAGGAAAGGCATATAAATTTTAGGGATTAAGTTAAATAGGATTTACCTAATAATTCTAATAAATTAAGCTACTAAATTAGTAGCTCCTTATAGTAAGTAGTAAAGTTATAAAAGCCTAATTATAGTAAAGATTATAGTTATATCCCTACTCCTTTCTACTAGTTCCACTTAGTTATATCCTAATAGTAAATTAATAATAGATAAAATTTTATATATTATAAAGCTCTTACTAAATACCTTTGCTTCTTAGGAATTAGCGTATTATATATTATTACTTTATTATATTTAGTAGCTAATAGGATTAGGTAAATCCTCTATTCTTCTTTATAATAAGGAAATATAAATTCCTATAGGAGCTATAGCTTTTCTCTAGGTGTTTATATTTTAGCTTTTCTTTAATAGATTAACTAGTTTTCCTTATAACCTAAGAGATATTAGGATAGAACTAGCTTACTATACCTTATACTTAATAACCTTTATAACCTATAGTAGTGTAACTAGTAGGTTAACTTTTCTATATTCTAATAAGTCCTACACTAGTGCTACTTCTTAGTTATAAAGGATTTCTTTAAAAATATTAACTTCTTCTTATATTAAATATTCTTATATCCCTTTAACTATCTAATTTAATTATTCCTAGGTTATTCTAAAACCTTAGAGGTTTTTGCTAAACTACCTAGTAATATACTTACTATACTTTCTAGATATATCTAAATATAACTTTACTTCTTCCTATTTCTTTATTTTCTATTTTAGGTCTCCTTCTAGGGTTAACCTATTAGAAGGTATATTATTATATAAATAAATCTTATTAGCTTTATATTTATATATTATATTTATTATAAGATTAGGTAGTTTTAGTTACTATAGGGATAAGAAATCCTTTATAACCGCTTTAAGTTATTAAAAGTGGTTTATTATTATATCCTAAACCACTTCCTAAAGGATATCTATTCCCTCCTTAGTTATAATAGGGATTAGTTACTTATCCTTATTTAGTTTTACTTCTAATCCTTTATAAACTATTTAATCCTTCTCTTCCTTAACTATAGGATAGCTAAATATAATAATATTAATTATAGGCTACTAAGCTAGTTACTTACTAGTATATTACTACTAAATACTCCTTATAACTCTTAAGATAATAATTATATCCCTAAAGTAATACTAAGTAAAGAGCTTACTACTTCTTAAATAGTTAAACTATATCTATAATAGTCTAAAGAATAGTATCCCTAGAATTAAGCTTATATTAACTAAATCTAGGCTAATATAGAAGTTAGTAAGTATCTAGATATTCCTAGATAGAGCTTTATTTAGACCTCCCTAATTATCTTAATTCTATATAATAAAAATAATATAGTATTTATTATATCTATAGGATAGATTCTAAGGCCTAAGTGCCTAGTAGTGCTCTTAGTAATTATATTCCTTAAGAACCTATATTAATAAGTCCTAGGAGAAGCTTCCCTTTAGGGTTATTTAGATAGACTTATAAGTATAGTAAATCCTATAATTAATTAACTATAGCCTATAGTTTTATAATTATATTAAGTATAAAGTTTACTTTAAATAGCTTACTCTAAACTTATTAAGGCTTTTCTTATTAAGCTTAAGCCTCTAGTTATTCCTAGATTTATTCCTATAAGGTAGCGTTAATCTCTAGTAGTAAAGCTAAGGCTATCTTTAGTGGTTTCTTCTTAGCCTTTACCTTATTCCTTTTATTCTCTTAAAGGGCCTTCTTTATTATTTAGATAATTAAATTAATCTAGTTCTTAGGATTAATTAGTCTTAAGCTTATCTTTACTCTAAATATCTTTAAAGGAGGTATAGGCCCTAGTGTGTCCCTATTATAATAATAGATATTCTCTATACCCTTTACTTATAGAAGGTATTTATTACTAACTACCTTTACTAGTATTAGTATAATATAATAGATATCCCTAAAGGGCACCTAAGCTTCTTCTAGAAGACCTTATTATATAGCTAGTCTAGAATCCTCTAGCTTACCTTACTTAATAGGTCTTTCTTTCCCTTTACTAAGGTATCTTTACCTTTTTAAGCTACTCTTAAACCTAATAGTCCTATTTATTATCTTCTATAATTTCCTTAATATACACTTATTTTATTACCCTTTCTCTAAGGGCTATAACCTTTATAATATAGGTATTTATCTCTTTATCCTTTATACTTAATTTCTTAAATTTAATAGTTAAGACTACTCCTAATAGATTCTTTAAGATTATAATTACCTAGTTTCCTTTCTAGGTAGTATTTAGTAGGATTAAAGGAGCTTTCTATTTAATTAAAGATATCTTACTTCTCTAGTATTATATTCTAATCCTTTTCTTTATAAGGTCTATATTCCTTAATCTAAGGTATTATATAGGTAATTTTACTATCTAGGAAGTATTTAACCTAAAATATAGCTAGCCTTTATATATAGCTACTAATACTAAGGAATTTTAAAAGTAAGATAGGTAGTATTATCTAATACCTTATATTATCTCTAATTACTAAAATATAGATAGCTAGGTTATAGGTAGTAAATTTTAATATTTTATTAAATCCTAGTGTGTTATACTTTATAGCTATATAAGAGTTAGTATTATAATAATAATATTAGTTTATCTATTAGCCTCTTCTAGCTATTATATTAATATTAAAGATACGCTTATTATCCTAATTAAATAACCTAATATTATTTAGCTAGTAATTATATTATTATAGGTTAATACTATACTTTTACTTAAGCTACTTTATAATATTAATCTTCTTACTTACCTAAGCTATAACTATAATTTTTAACTTAGCTAATTATTTTATTAAGTTATCTATTTAATCTTAGTATTTTACTAGTTTAGAGTTTTATCTTTCTTTATTTTATTATAAAAAGTATTAGTTCCCCTTTTTATTTAGAAGACTTAGCTACTACTAAGTAATTCCTTTAGTTAGCCTAGTAAACACTAAGTATAGCTTAATTAAGTAGTCTTTAGCTTCTTAGATTAGGTTTAGTATTATCTATATAATACCCTCTTAAGTTAGAGATCTTAGGGTCCTTATTCTTAAGCTTTAGTTATATTTAAATATATATATTAAGTGCTACCTAAAGGGTTTTATACTATATAACTAGAACTTCCTTATATATATACCCTTTTTAATCTATAAAGCTTAAGATTAAATAGTTAGGGAGGGCCTTATAAATATAATTTAACTAAGTTATTATTATTTACTATCCTATTAGGTTTATATTAGATATTAAAGCTTAATACTTCTATAACTAGTAGTAAGTTTCTTTAATAAACTTTAGTTATATTAGATTAAGGTCCTTAAGTTATTCTCTAGTACTTTCTATTTAGTCCTAACTTATAGTATTAAACTAAAGAAGCATTTTCTCCTTTAATTTTACCTAAGTATATAACACTATTAATATCTTAACCACTTATTAAATCTAGGGGTTAATATTACGCTTAAGTATCTTACGCTAATCCTTCTTAGGAATATATATTACTTTTATCTTAGCCTTAAAGTCCTTAATAAAATTAGTAATATTTTCCCTATAAACTACTAAATATTATACCTATTTTATATTATAATAAGGGATAATTAGTAAGCTATTATTTCCCTAAGGATTTTTATAAAGGTCTTTATATTAAGCCCTTTAAGGGGTCTAGAGGCTTTCCTTTAATATTAGAGTCCTTCCCTAATAGCCTATTAGGGTAAGTATAAGTTAGTGTTAAAACTATTTTAGGATTAGATAGTTCCTTACTTATAATTAGGGTGCTTAGTAATAGTAAATCCTATAATTCTTTTAGATAGCTTAGCTACTTAGTAAACCTTACTTTACTTAATTAGTAGGAATAAGATAAGATAAAATAATTAGTTATAGAGTTAAATAATAGTACTTTTAATTAATCTTATATAAGAGTAACTATTTAATTAAAAGCTTTAATTCTAGAGAGGATTTTATAAAAAGAGTTTTCTATAAGGTAATATCTATAGTTATAAATAACCTATAAGTAAGGACTACTAATATAATTATATAGCTTCTTATAATTATCTATAAGATCCTAATATATAGCTAAATTATTATAAAATTAGCTATAGGTCCTAAGATTAAATAGTTTATAACGCTAAATAGTGGTTTTTATTTTAGATCCTTATATTTAGAGAGTCTTAGTAAGGGTATAATAGCTTAGCTAGTGTTTATAAGGTATTCTCCTAAGCTAGTTAGCCTTGTTTCTAATGTCTCCTTATAATATAATTTCCTTTCCTTAGCCTAGCTTAGTTCTTCTAGATTAGCTAGCCTCTAACTAGTGCCTTAGCTTCTCTAGGGTTTAGGTTTAGGTTTTTAATTTATATTATAGTATAGGGAAAAATAAAATAAAGGGGTCTTTATATAAATTAGTTTAGTATTAGCTAAGAATTATTACTAAAAGTATGCTTCTAATTAATCTTAGTTTATAGTAAATTAAATAAAAGCAAAAGTCCTAGGGGTTTAAGACTGTGTTTCTTTACTAGTTTTATTAAGCGGAAAATAACACCCTAAAAGACATAATACTAGCCTATAGTTATAAGTAGCTCTATAGCCTATATATAATAGGAGGGTTAATTAACTTAATAATATTAATTATAATAATAGCTAGAGGTATCTTATTATGCAGAGATACTCTAGATTAAATAGTCTATTAGATTAAAAGTGCTATCTTAATTAAATAAGGAAATAATCTTAGTTTATCTTATTATAAGCTTAGGTATTTTCTTAATAAAACTTAGTAAAACTTAAGGGTTAATTTAAGAATCTTATAGTGTGTGTTAATGCTACAAAAGAATCTAGCTATAGGCAGTCTCTTTATAGATCAAATGGTCCCCTTGCTTAGATAACTAATATTATTATCCCTTGTTATGTTATCTATCTTAATGATCCCTAGTGCTTGTCATCGTGATCGCGTGTTTCTGGGCGCATCTTATGGCACACACTAGAAGCATAGTTCTATCTCTTAGAGATTAATATAGAGCTAGATAATAATATTAATATATTTCTCTTACTAACTAATATTACTATATTAGAGGATTTACCTAAGTGTTTAAACTTAGGGTAGAAGCTCTAGAAAGCACTAAAAGTATTTAAATAAAAGAAATAGTGCCTAAGCTAATAGAACTTTAAATACCTTATTAAACACTAGATCTAATAATAGGAGAGCTTATGCCCTTTAATATAGGCGCTTAACTAAGTAAAATAAAGTATAGTGCTCTAATAGTAAGCGCTTATAAGAGTAAAAGGATTTAATAGTAAGGCCTTAAATTCTAGAAGAGGCAGGTAATATTTTACTAGAGCTAGGTAATAATATAGAGATTACCTAGCTAATAGTAGGAGCTCCTAGAGCCTATAATAGACTAGCTACCTATATAGAAGACTCTATAGAAGTATAATATAATAGGTTAAATGTTATAGACTAGCCCCTAGGCAACTGCGATAGGGCGTTAGTATAATATTAAGAAACTTAAGGAAAGGAAAGAGGAAGGTAGGAAACCTATCCTTACTAGAGCCTCTTATACCCCTAGCTACCTTATATTAGCCCCTTTTCTATATTCTTGCTTGCTTAGGACTGTCCTTACTTATATACACTATAGTAAATACTTAGGTAAAGCCTAAGCCCTTATATATACCCTTACTTCTCCCCTCCTACTACCTTTAACTATAGTTATTATAGGTATTTACCTCTCCTTAATATATTATAGGGACCTATTATTTTAATATTAGGTCTAGGTAAGGTATATAATACGTTCTCCTAGCCCTATATTATTATTATATTAATAGTAGGCCTACCCTTACTAGGGTATAACTTATTCTCTATTAGTGTAAAACCCTTACTTATTACTTACTATTTATTTTTATTATATAACCTTACTTTCCTTATATAAAATTTTCCTAAAATATTATAGTATTATTACTCCTTCCTATCCTATTATTAAAAATACCCTTTATTTACCTATTAGACTTTTACTAGATATAGCCTAATATAGTAACCCTTATAGTATTCCCCTATATACTCTAGCTACCCTTACTATATTACCTACTTAATTTATTAGTAAGTTCCTTATTAAGGGAACTTAGATAATAAGGAGTATACTACTCCCTAAGTAGTCTTCTAGCCTTATAAGCTATATATTAAAAGGTACCTTATTATAGGTATATTAGACTACTACCCTCCTAAAAGTAGCTAGTTCTACCCCTATATTAGTAAAATTATATAATCTATATCTAGTTAACTAGGTTCTTATTAGCTAATCCTAGCTTTAATATTATTTAAAAACCTTAAGGCTATAATTACCTTAGGGATATATATTATTATATCTAGTATTATAAGGACTATAATAACTAAGAAAAATACTAGTGCTATCCTAGGGCTTTTATGCCCTTATTAGTTAATAGAATACCCTTTTAAACTAGGCCTAATTTAATCTAGCACTAGTTTATTTAGCCCTTAAGCTACCTCCTTTCTTTAACTCCCTTATTATAAATATAACTAGGCTTAAAGTTATCCCTTTAGTAGTAGTAGCCCTATAGGTAGCTATAGTATAGGAAACTCTATATAGTAAGTTATAGGTATTTTATTCTAATAAAACTAGTAAATTATAGGTAATCTAAACTCTATATATTAAGAATATTATAACTAGTCTATATACCTCCTTAAGGCTCTCTTACCTTACTACTATAGTAGTAGCTAGGGCTATTAATTTATTAAGTCTAGAGATAAATTACCCTCTTACTACTACTAGGAATACTTCTAACTTAGGACTAGGTTAGGTCTAACTAACTATTATACTAATTATACCCTAGGTAGTAAGTATTCTATAGTAATAAATACTACCTAATATCTATTCCTTACTAGAGGTTAACCTAAAGATAGGCTACCCCTAGCTTATACTTACTTTATATTTACTAATTACTATTTTACTCCTACTATCTAGAACTATAGTAATAGCTATCCTATCTATTATAATACTATTTATATCCTTACTAAATATAAGGTAATACTAATTAATATTCTATTTAATAGTAATAATAACCTATCTAATAGTATAGGTAACTCTTATACTATAGAGAATAAAGGATTCTAAGTTTATTTTAGTAGCTAGAATAAGTTAATAAGGTATAGATTAGGTATACCTTATATACTATTAGAAGTCTTTATAGGTAAATAAGTAATTTATAATTAATTTAGTCTATTATTATATTATATATCTCCTTACTTTACTTTAAACTTATTAAGGGCTTATATTTATATTATACTCTCTAGTAGTTCCTATATTAGCTATATATAACTTACTTACTTTACTAGAATATTATATCTCCTACCCTAGCCTAGGGTATTCTAGGCTACTAAGATCTATTTAACTTAATATTCCTTTATAAGTTTATTATTATCCTTTACTAGGACTTATTCTAGCCCTAGGTAAGAGTCCTAAAGTCTCTAGCTAAGGAGAGGGTTCTCTATAGCCTATTTAATAAGGTTTATATAGAAAACTAGGTAAATACCCTTAGGATATTTAACTATATTATAAGTAATATTAGTACTTTTATAACTATATACTTTACTATAATTTAATTAAGTTTTTATAAGGGGTAGTTAGTCTTAATATTCTTAAGTAAAAGCTATACCTTATTTCTAACTTAAAACTATTTTACTAGCTATTAAGAAGCTAATATAGTATCCTACTATTTTTATTAAATATAGGCTATTATAGCTTATACTAGGTAAGTACTCTCTTATAAGTACTTAAGGAATTATATAGCCTATCCCTTAGGTATTATTATAGAGGTAAACTAGTCTAGTTATAACTAAATTAGCTCTAAGTTATAGCTATATAGTAACTTATTTAAGCTAACTCCTATTATAAAAGAGAACCTATTATTAATTATAAGCTAGTAAGCTACTAGATACTCTAGCTAATTAAACTATAAAAGAAGACTATAATATATAATATTACCTATACCTTCTAGTTTACTTACTTTATACTACTATTAGTCTATAAGTAATATAATATAAAAAGTAGCTAGTTTATTCTAATATAGGAGTATAATATTATTTAAAATTTTCCTAGCTAGTCTAACCCTTAATTTATAATAATATATTAAGGAAATTCTTAAAACCTTTACTAAACTATCTTAAACTATTTTATATACTCCTTAGCCTTAATAGAGATTATAGCTTTTAACTATATAAACTTTAAGAGTCTATTTATAATAACTATAAAGTACTATAGTCTCTCTAGGAATACTACTAGTAAGTTTATTATAAAGTTAATAGAAATTTAAGACTAAAACTAATTAGGGATAGGTAAAGGCTTTAGTAAGCTCTAATATTATTAATAACTCTTATAATTACTAAAGTAGTAATAGTTATAAATAAGCTAAGTAATATCCTATCCTAATAGAATTACTATTATAAAATTTAAAATATAGTATTATAACCTAGGTACCTTACTACTAGTAAGTTATAGTATTATTATATAAGGGTTATTATAAGGGTTTCTAAGCTAGAACCTAAGTATAGCCCTTAAACTAAAGCGCCTTATATATACTTATAAAATAATCTATAATCTATTCCCTTATTAGTACCTTAGGGGAAACTTTTAATCCCCTTCCTAAATAGTTCTTAATTAAATACTATATATAAGGTCTAATATAATAGCTTAGTCCTATAGGGTCTAAAGGTACTTAGTAGTAAAAGAGCCTCCTTACTAGTAATAGTAGTATATATATAAGATATAGCACTAGGCTAGTGCTATCCTTCTATACCCTAGTAATAGTAAGAGTTATATAATAGTAATAGGCTATAGGATATACCTTATCCTTAAAGCTAATCTATTCTAGTTTTATTCTCTCTAGAAAAGGGTATTTAGGTATTAAGCTTATATACTAGGCTTATAATAAAGGTAAAAGTTAAATAATATAAATGTATTTACTTACTAAGCCTATCTCTTTAATATTAACTAAGGAGTTATAAAGTATTCTAAGTTCTTATAATTAGTATAAATAATAAATAAATAAAATATACCCTAAAGCTTTACTAACTATACCTTAAGGTAAGAGATAATAATAAGTAGTTCCTTATTATAAATTATATAGTTTTTCTATAAGGGTATAAGACTAGTAAAATAATAAGTAACTAGGTATAAGATACTATTAGAACTTTATTATAAGAAGTACTTACTAAGGGCTTTACCTAAATAATTAGCTTTTATTACTATTAGGTAGTCTAGGTCTTATTATACTAGCACTAGGTATATAATAAAGGTATCTTTTAATCTCTTAAAGGCCTTATTCTCCTTAGATTCCTATTAGAAAGGAATATTTCTCTTAGTAAGTTATATTAGTAAAGCTACTATCTCTAAGAAGTTACTAATAAAATTATACTAAAAATTTATAAATCCTAGGAAGCTATAAACCCTATATAGTTTTATAAGTACTACCTATTCCTTATAGCTATAATCTTTATAAGATTTAGGTAAATTAAGTATCTTACTATAATAATATATCCTAGGTACTAAATCTCTTTTATAGTAAATATAGATTTATTAAGGTTAAGATATAAGCCTATAGCCCTTAAGTAGCTAAGAACTAACTAGACCTTAGCTATATAATCCTTCCTTAACCCCTTAAGTAAACTAGGATATTATTAAGATAAGCTATAATAAAGTTCTCTAATATATCCCCTAAGGATTTATTAATATAACACTAGAAGGTTACTAGTATACTAGCTAAGCTAAAGGGGTAAACTAGCTATTTAAATAGGCTAAACCTTATATAGAATACTATAAGGTGCTCCTTACCCTTAGCTATCTATAGTTTATAAAATACTATATAAATATTTACCTTTATAAACTAATATACCTAGAATAAGGAGTATAATATCTCTTTAATTAGTAAGAGAGAGTAATAGTCCTATATTATTATCTTATTAAGAGTATAATAGTCTATATAAAAATACTATTCCCTATTTACCTTTTTAATAAGAAAATAGAAGCTATAGCTAATAAGAAGCTAGTATAAATCTAATCCTTATTTATTAAGTTTATAATCTAGTATTAAACCTCTAAGAGCTAATCCTATAGTATATTATATAATAGTCTCTATAGAAGTATTAGTTTAAACCTATTTAGGTCCTTCTATATATATATATAGTAATTAAGAGAACCCTATAAGGGGTAATTTATTAGCCTTAGCCTTATTAAAAAGGTCTATAAAGTCCTCTAACTCCTTAGGTAATATTAATATATTAGGACTAGCTAGCTCTATCTTAGGCGCTATAATTTATAGTACTATTATTATCTCCTTTAAGCTTATAGTAATAAACCTTATAGTAGTGTGCTTATTCTATTATACCCTATATACCTTAGTAGTATAAAGGGATTTAATAATTCCCTATACTAGTGCCTTTATTACCTAAGTAAAGGCCTTAGAGATATAAAGGCCCTTTATAGCTCTAATAACTAGTTATTATTTTACTATATAAATTACTATATTACACTACTCTAACTAAGATATTTAAAATATTATATCCTAAGTAAGACCTAGGATAATATATAAGTATATAAATAACTCCTAGCTATTTATATTAATTCTAGTATATACTATATAGGTTATAAAAGAGATATTTTTCTTAACTTACTTCCTTTTCTTTTTATTTTTACTATAGTATAAATATACCTTTATTTTAGTAACTATATAAGCTCTAGGCTAAGCTATCTTATTACTAATTTACTTATAGCACTATAGTAATTATAACTATAATTAACTTAGATATTAATAAAATAATATATATTAAAGAGTATAGAAATTAAGAATAGTAGTTAGTTTATATATTATACTATACCTTATTTTATCTTTATATAGTAGTTATAATTATCCTATATTATAGTAATTAACTAGCCTATTTACCCCTATATAAGACTTTACTTAAGGGTTACTTATTTTCTATAGGGGGAATATTTACTTTCTTATTTATACTTTTCTTATTTACCCTAGATATATTAATACTAACCTATAGGTAATAAGGTAAGAGAAAAGTATACTTCTAGATAAAGTAATTCTTAAATCTATATTAAAGGTAATATCTCTCTTAATAGTATTTAGCTAAAACTACTTCTAATACTTATTTTACCTATTATATATTTATAGTAGCCTTTATCTCCTTCTCTTCTTAGCTAGCTTATTTTACTTCCTAGCTAGGTCTTTACTATATAAACCCCTATTATTAGAGTATTACCCTTATAATTAGTTAGGATTAAGGACTTAGCTTATTAAAGTCTATATTAGGTCTAGTACTTATTCTTTAGGGTAAGGGCTTTAATATTAACTATAATTTTATAATACTATATAATAGCTATATACTAATTAAGATAGCTAATACCCTAATTTATACTAATCTCTTTTAAATACTTATTAAGTATATATTAAAGCTTTACTAGCTTTATATTATCCCCCTAGTATTCCTCTCCTACTATTAAGAGCTTTTCTATAAAGTAAATAAAAATATAGAAAATACCTCCCTTAGTCCTTATTTTATTTAGTTAAGCTCTATAAGGGCTATCTCCTATTTATATAGGTTAGAGAATATAGTCCTAAGGTATTCTAGGAAGTTTATAGGATTAAAAGTAATAAAGCTACTAGACTTAAAGTAAGTAGCTACCTAGAACTATACCTTAGAGAAGAGGTTCTAGTAAATAAATATTTATCTATTCTTATTAATACTAATAAAGTCCTTATTTACCTATAACTTATACTCTATTAGAAGCCTTTATATAGTAAATAAAGCTTTATTATTATTATATAGGTTACTTATAAAGATTAGTTTCTATTTTATTTTAGATATAGTAAGGACTAAATTAAGGGAAAGGAGTAATATAGAATTAACTATTAAAGCACTAGGCTAGGCTATAAGGGGTAATTAAGTTAAGGGTTTTATATAATTTATATTTACTTACTCCTAGAGGTATATAATCTTAATTATTTACTTACTTAGTATAAGTTAAAGCATTTTAAATTAGGCTTACTAAGCTACCTATAGTACTATAGTATTAAATAGAGGAGTAACTATTCTCTAACTAGGTTAATCCTATAGTTAAAGTATGCCTATTAAATCTATTAATATATCTATTAGTATATCTATTATATCTTTTAGTAGCTATTATAAAACTAAAGGAAGTTTCTTAATTATTATAGACTAGCCCTTAGGTAATTATAATAGGGTATTAGTATAATATTAAGAAACTTAAGGAAAGGAAAGAGAAAGGTAAAAACCTATTCTTACTAGAGCCCTTATACCCCCTAGTTACCTTATATTAGCCCCCTTTTCTGTGTCCTTACCTGCTTAGGACTGTCCTCACTTATGTGCACTATAGTGAATGCTTAGGCAAAGCCTAAGCCCTTATATTAAAAGACCTATAAGAGAGCCTTAGTATAGAAATATTATAAGAAGGTATTTAAACTAGCTTAAGATTATAAAAGAAGAGAGAGTAAGACCTTATTCTAGACTATAGCCTACTAGGTAAAAGGAGAAGGAGAAGGCCTAATAATATTCTTATTAGTAGCCTTTAGAATCTAAAGAAGCTCTATAAAGAGCTTAGATTACTCTATATAGTAAATAAAGATAATAAAGGGTATGCTAATAATAAGAGTATTATAATAATATATTTAGTGCTTAATACTTATTATAATAATAAAAGAGATTACTCCTTAAATAAAAATAAAGACTAGTATACTATATTAGTCTAATCTTATAAATTCTCTAAAGAATTAGAAAGAAGTAAATAATTATATATTTAGAAAGAAATAAATTAAAGTAATAAATAAAGAGATTAATAAATTAAAGGAATAAGAAATATAAAAGCAAATTAAATACTCTATAGTATATTCTTAGCTATTACTACTAAAATAGGTTTATTTATATAAGTTTAATAAAGAAAGTATTATATAGCGCTTTAAAGCATGTATTTATATACGTAAAGACCTATAGGAAAGCTTTATAATTAAATAAACCTATATAGTAATGCTTACTATATATACCTTTAACTCTTTATAGTATTAGTAGTATATTTTAACCTAGAAACTAGATAATATAATATAAAAATGCTTTCCTCTATATAAGGCATAAAATAGATTTAATTCCTATTACCTATAAGCTTCCTAAAGGTTATAAGGTTATTAAAGAGTATATAAAACTACTTAAAGCTCTTTATAAACTTAGGGACTTACCCTAGCTTTAGTTTAAAGAATTAAGTAAGTAACTAAAGGAACTTAGGCTTAAAGTAAGTAATAAGAAGCCTTACTTATTCTAGACTAAAGCTTAGGATATATTCCTTATATTCTTTATAAATAATATTCTTATAGCTTTTTATAAGGATAATACTAAAACTATAGACTATATCTCTTAAGGACTAAAGGAAGTGTATAATTTAGATAAGAAAGAAGAAGTATATTTCTTCCTAGGAATTTAAATTATTAGGGATTAAAAATAATAAATAGTATACCTTAGTTATAAGGCTTATATTAATAAGATTAGTAAAAGTTTAGGTAAGTAAGAAAAGGCACTTTCCTTACTATCCTAATCCTAGTAATAAAGTATTATAAGTTTATAGGTAAAGCTAAAAAGTAAGTAATAAAGGTATACTAAGAGAAGATTAGGTTAATCCTATATACTATAATTATAGTTAGGCTAGATATAGCCTTTATAGCGGTAAAGTTATTATAATATCTAATAAACCTAGGACTAGAGTATATAAAAGTAGTAAACTAAGCTATTTACTACTTAGTTATTATAAGTAAGCTTATAATATACTTTAGTAAAATAACTAAACTTTAGGCTCTTTAGATTATAAGTAATATATTATTTACTAATAACCTAGAAATACATAGATTATTATAAGGTTACCTAATTACTCTCTTTAGAGAACTAATTATCTAGAAAGCTACGCGCTAATTAACTATAACTATATCAATAATAGAGGCTAAATTACTTATACTTAATAAGAGTAAGTGATTAAATACTTATTTACACTATATTAATATATATAATATATAGTTAAAATAGGAATTTAAGAGAGGAAGCTTTAAAGTTATATATTTACTAATAGTAAATATGCCTATAGATAGATTTACTAAACTATTAGATTATTAGAGCTTTAAACGCTTTAAATCTATACTTAGTTTAGTTAATTTATAAAAGCTTTTATATAAAGAGAGCGCTTACTTTTACCTTACTATAATCTTATAGTATATAATACTATAAAATATTAATACTATAGTATAATTAGAGTCTTAATAACCTTAACTTTAATTAGGGGTATATTACCTAGGTAGTGTGCTATATTATAACTTATTATCACTTATATAAGTACACGCTAGAATATAGGGATAAATAATTTATAATATATAGGTTAAGCACCTTAAGAGATAGTCTAGTTCTCCTCTATAAAAGGGACGCTTTTATTCTCTCTTTTATATACTAGGAGATAGATAATTTATCCTTCTTTTAATTATATCTTAGGGGTTATCTTACTATTAATCCAGTGAGAGTCCTATTTATTACGTCACGTGAGCCGTGCGACATATTTTCCTTCCCGGCCCACGCAATACTGTTAAGCAGCCCTCCGTTAGTGACTCGAGAAGTTCAGACAATGGACGATCCCCACTGCGTGCTTTGCACTCTGGAATTGAAAGATGGCGATGCGATCTTACGCGGTAGGTACACCCTTTGCAACTTGGGAGATCCATTAACTAAAACAACAGAGCTAGTCTTATTTAAGGAAGATAAGTGTCCCTGAGAGGACAAATACTATCCATGCGTAATATCAAACTGTCGACACCAAGATAGCCTAGCCCAAGCTTGTCACTTAGCCTGTGCAAAAGAGGGTGTGCCATCATTAGGAGCCTGTAGGGTGACCAGTTGGGACCCTGACTTTGAAGGGTTCATTGGGCGCGAATTAATACACTCTAGCGCCTCAAGGCTGGATCTGGCGCGATTGACTTTACAGGCTGAAGAGAAGATAACTAAAGCATCAAGAGGTGAAGTAAGAACATCGTCCTGTATATGGGCAACCTACGCAAAACTGCATGGTGAAATATACGTGTCCACTCGAAGCAACAGACCAACAGAAGATCTTCTTTACGATCCCAAGACAAACTCAACAGCTAATGTCATTTACGTTGCACGTGGTCCTCTGGGCGTGAAGAAGGTGGTATTTGCTTGCTTAACAGAGATTCTGGAAACTAAAAGTTGCCCCTGGGACTGGTGGTAAGCGCTTCCGCTAAGTGAAGGGTGTAGGCTTCAATTTGATTTTGATGTAAGTACGACCAGCTTCTCGGCCCTCTGTGTCAAGCTGGAATAGCACTAATGCGTTCTAATCAATCTAAGGACTTAAAATTCGGAACCTAAGGATCGACCAGCATGGAGACTGCAAACAGCCGTTGTGTTCGGCCCCGATATTTCGACCGGAGCTTGTCCGATTCCCTCTATCACCCTTGACGAGGGCATCTAGATTCAATCGTGTTATGGTCAACGACCCGGGAACAACAGGCTATTCGGTGGCATGGAACCCCGCTCACCAAGCACTTCGCCTCGTGAGGCACACAGCCGGTGATGGCGCATCTTGCTACGCTAATATGCCTGACGACACCATCACATGGCTGTATGTTCCTATTAGTCGCGGCGAACTCCTGGCCGATATTTGGCGTCGTGATTGCGACCAGTATTTCTGGAAAAAGTAGATTTAATCATTGTTACTACAACAGGTCGCGTATATGTCTTAGGAAAACATCCGACGCCAGGTCAAGCATATACATAATCCCGCATTGCAAAACTTCGAAGTGAACCAGACTACCTTTACATCGACGACTCGGACGGAATACGCGAACTGGCGCTCAGTCCGGCACCCGAAATCAATGACGCACAGATCTTGCACATACCGACACCTAGATCAAGCTACCCAGCGATTACTTCTGTTGAGAGCTATTTCTACACATTCGGGCGACTTGAAAACCTTGACTTTATCAGGCTATGCAATTTCAATGGCATTGTTACAGGCTTGCTTTTGCATTATCATGACAGCTCACGAGCAACTGTGGGGCAAGTTCGACTAGACAGATTAGGGCGGAGCAACGAGTGCCTTGCGACGCGACTATTAGATTTGTCCTATTACGAGAGACCGATCAATGCCCCTATGTTAGCAGCGTTATAGTGCTCACGGCATGTACACCAAAGGACATCCTTCCCGCCGCTACAGATTTGGATTTCGAGATTACCTGTCATGGCATCCTGGAGTGGTACACGAGAAGACAATGTCAACTTGCTCATAATGGACGCACTAGTGCATCAACACGGATATAGCGGTCTTTGAACACCATGGATGCATCAGTGGCGCCGAAATGATGTTCTAGAGACCAGGCCTTAAGACTGATGATGCGGATAGTAGACATGTATGTCAAGCCAAGAGCATAGTGTGAGTCGCGGAAGGTGAATATTCACAAAGCCACATACGGCAACTTTATCGATCTCTTTCAAAACCCGCTTGTGTTCCTTTCTTATATTAGTGGAAAGACTTATCCATTAAATCTAGTATTTCTAGAAGAAAGAGACCGCCTTGAAGACTGTCTAATGCAGTTGATTTTTGCACTACACGTCGTTCTATTGTCCACTAACAGAGCCTAAGTGAAATGCTACTAGAACCACCTATCTAGACTAATCTATACTTTCTAGAGCATCTTTGAGTCCACGAGCATACTATTATATCATTTCACTTCGCTACGCTTTGGTCGTATTGGCCTAAGTCAGATCACATGTAGCGCTACTCTGGGATCAAATCACATCAACTAAATTGCCAAAACAAATCAAACAAATAAGCATGAAATTTCTACTAAATGAAACACGCATCGAAGACATGTTTGGTCCAGCCCGCACCCACGATTAAATCGAGCAACCTTCTCCATCTCGCAGGTTCCCAAGAATAATGGTTGTGTCAAGGTCAGACCCTGGGCTCTGTGGAGATGCCGATCCCGCAGATGGCGTCTTCGTTGGAAGAAATTGAAGACTACCTGGGTCGCTCGTGCAAACCACAAGACCGTCGGCTACTCTTCTCTTGAATATATCATTGTCGAAACCCTGCGCCAAACACCTTTTCGCAGGCCACCGCCGCGAAGCATCAACATATATCATGCGATGGAGAATTTCAATCACTTCGTCATCATCTTCGTCCTCTATTCTGTCGCGTAGCATGTCAGACCATTCTCTGATCCATAGATGCCATTCTCTCGAGGGCACGTGAGAGTGCTGTGAGTCAGGAACATCAGGAGGTGCAGGAATATGATACAACCATTCAAGGCCGATTACACCCAATGACCACACATCGACGGGAGGCCCGTGGCCTTCTGTGATTCCTGGAAACACTTCCGGTGCAGCGTACTTCAGCGTGCCGCAGAAAGTTGTCAGCAAGGTGGTTTTATTTACAACTTTGGCCATGCCAAAATCGGTGATGACCACTTTAAAAATGGTTCCTTTTCGACCAAGAGATTCTCTGGCTTTAGGTCGCGATGCACTGCCCTTGAGCGTGGAGATGGCTAAGGCCATCGAGAACCTGTCCCATAGCAGTCACATAATCGTCCTCGCTGATTGCATCAACGTCGGCTATATTCCCAAGAGGATAATAAGCCATGATGAACATTGGCTCCGGCATCTCTTGAAAGTCGAAAACCTGCACAATGTTCGCCTATCTCACAGTTAGACGTCATGAAGAGAGCGAGAGAAATTTGGGGGGATACTTGCATGAGGATTGTCCTTCATGACCATAAATTCTCTCCGAATCCTGGTAAGCCATGCAGGATCGACGTCATCCAAGTTCCTCTTGTTGGCTGGTTTCGTGAAGGTTTTGGCAGCGACATACTTCCCATCGCGTGCCCTGATAGCCCTGTGAACTGCCCCAAAGGTACCTCGACCCACGAGTTTGTCGTTGTAGTAAACCAACTTATCTCGGGGCGTCTGGGCTATGCTCGGTGCCTGAGTTGTCGCCGCGCTCTCCAAATCCAATCCCTCTATAGGAGGATCTCTGAACTCAACTTGTCGAGCTATGTCACTGCTTTTGTGAAAGAATGCTTTCAGGTTGTCCACATACCGAGGATCCCGTGCTGAATGATTCGGGAAATCCACCTTTATTGCCAGGCCTCCCGCATGGATTGAAACCTCGTTGAAACGTTTTCGACTGCCAGGTTCGTGCGCTAGGATCCAAGTCTCTTTTTTTCTCACGTCTTTCTGATTCTGGCCATCGTACCCAACTGCGGTCCCGTGCGTCGAATGATAGTCTTGAAGCCAGATACGAAGTTCACTGTCTACTGTGATATTGTACTGCCTTGAGCTGATTCCTTTCGTTCACCGATGACCAAGAAGGACATGTGACGATATAGGGTGTGCCAAATTGCAGACCGGTGAGCGAGTTGTTCCAACACTCATCGAATGTCACGATGAGGCGGTCCACAGCGCCTTGTTCCTCATACTCGTCTTGAGAATCTTCAGCGGGAGTGGCCTCTCGACTCTCGATAATCGGCGATTCGGCTACACCACCGGTGGCAATGCAAAGCCACTTGAAGTTATGTTTAAGCCTAAAGGCACTGCTTGCCTTATTCTTCTGGTCCCAAGCAGTCAAAATTGCAAAGACATTCCAGTCACGTGACATGTTAAAAAGAGGAATTTAAAAAAATCGGCAGTACGGATTATTTGAAGACATAATGAGCAAAGAAGCAAAACGGCGACAAGTATGGAGGGTATGGAATAATGGCTCATATACCTCTTGATGAGACGGCGGCTAGGGTGACGGGCGCTTCAATGAAACGCCATGCCACCAGTGGCCATGTGTTTTATGTGTTTTATGTAGGCTGGGTTGTTACATCGTATTGCGGTTCCCTAATTATAATTGGCCATGATTGAAGCACCTGCCCTGTGTGCCGTGCGAAGGCTCTGGCCCGATGTTCACCCGGCCAGCATTGTGCTTGGCCACTCTCATCAATTCTGCGCGACTAATCCGTACTTCTTTATCATCTCCAAGTTCCTAGCGCCTCGCAACGCATCCAGCATGGACGCCCCGGTCGATTATTCCATCGATGATTTAGCTTCTCGAACCATTATTAAAGAATATGGGGACATCACGTTTGTAATACCTCCTAGTGCCTCCACGTTTCATCCTGCTGACATCCAACCTGGGAACAGCATGGTTACGATCCCCGGCTGCTCAAAGCTACCGGAATCAGAGCGGGCAGCAGTTTTTGCACAAGCACAGTATGTGAAAAACATGTCGCATGTATTGGCATACCATACTAAAGCAATTTGCAGTGATCAGACTGCAGCAGATGTTAGGTTGTGATGGCAGCTCTCTTTCTTCGAGACTTAGGTGCGTGCGTACCCCAGCTAGGTATCGTCTTGGACGTATTCTAATTGCACGGTCTAGATGCTTGACACCACCGCTGGATGAGGATGAGGAGACTGAATTGTCCAAGTCCCTCGAGCTTGATGCGCGTCTGGCTCTTGAACGCGACGGCTGTCCTCCATGTTATCCCTCTGGCCTCAAAATTCCTCTACACCGCCCCCGAGAAATACAAAGCAATAGTACAGTACTGGCAATCTTTTCCTCAGACGGACGATATGGTGCTTCGCGCCCAGTTGTCGAACTGGCGTGCCTTCCGTGCATCTCAGGAATCTTCGACAGGGCTTTCGAGACAACTCTTTCAGCAAGTTTGTCGATGCCGTTCGCGACCGTCTACAGAAGCACGGTATAAATGAACAGGTCAACCTTGGCCTCGATTTGGAGCAACAGACTCATCTTCAGACCTGGATAGAGTACCTACATCACAATCTCAAACGCATGGAGCAGTTTGAGAAAAGGCGAGACAGGTTGAAGAAAGAATTGAGTGGTGCAATCAAGGCTGAAGATATGAAAACCGTCTTGAACGAGCTGGGAATTGCTGAACGAGATCTTGAACGTCACAAAGTCCTGCTAGTATGGATTGAGGAGGAGCGCCGTACGATGGCGGCAAAGGCAAAATTATCAAGCGAGGCAAGAACAATCGAAGTATAATATTGAGGACCGCCTGAGAACTTCCGCGCGCGGAACCCCTGCGACCATGGGGCAAGTCGAGGCCTCTAGATCGGTGCCGAAGATCCGGAATCGCCAACATCGAAAGCCAACAACAGCGGAAAATGAGCTTACGACCCGGGACGATCTGGGCGGCGTAAGGAGCAGGGCCGGCTGGAACATCCCTGCGAAAATTTCAAGACACGCAGCGGTCGGATATCAAAACCTCCAACAAGTTGGGTACCAAGATGAGATGTAGACCTCTGGCACGACGAGCTTCTGCGCCAGTGATGCTGTTCTCACAGATGCTCAACCATGTAATTGTTCTACCCGCCTCCTAACAGCCTCAGCGAAACTTGTATCAGGAGCATTTTGAATCGTGGACGCGGACACGCCAACGCTTGGGTTCTTGTTCCTAGAACACTTGCACATGGGTTCACACGCTGCGGCCATTCGTAAACGACATCACACCTCCTGTTTTGGCGGACTTGCGCTCCGTGCCTTCAAAACGTTGTTGCTCCTTCGCCGTGCGACTGCCGTAGTCAACGTCACCGCCGTTGCCATCGTCTCAAACCAAACAAAGACACGGCCTTTTCCCGTTGCGTTGTTCTATCTCGCCGTGTTTTGACTGTTCATGGATTTGCGGAGTGGCAAAAACGCTGGTTGGGATGCGAATTATCTGAAGCTGTAGGAGAAGATTTTGGTAGAGTTCTCTACTTTCCACCCCTGGATCTATTTTGAGGTTTATGACGGCATCAATTCGCCCAGCCGCGACATGGACGAGAGTTCGTGGTTCAGAGCCCATTATCGGACAGGAGCAGGAGGCAACACAGATGAGCATGTCTTTGCGCCGTATTCAATGTTGGATATGTCGCGACTTGGAAATGCTATTCAACACCACTTAACTCCCACAGGAACAAATCGACTTGGTGTCTGGTGTGCATAGCGGCTCTACCAGCAAAGAACAAGATTCAAAGCAATTGGTTCACGCGGACAAGGTAAAGATACGAAACGCATGTTCGGCACAGTATTGCAATGAGCAGTAGCCTAAGCAGGCAGAGAGGCTTGTCTAGATTCTTTGTTTCTTTCTTCCACTGGTCCTAGTGAGAATTGCGGAGGATGCCTAAAATTGGACCACACCCTCTGCCGTGTCATTCAAACGGGTGCGATGATGCCCTACCCGCCGCAGTACCCGTGCCCTGCCCCATTCATACATTCTCGGCACCTGAAGGATATATCAGCCCATGATGGCGTGACTTGGTAGCATGACTCGGCGCGTGCCCGGATGCCCTCTGCAAGGCATGGCTACTGGGAGAGCTCCTCTAAACACCATCAAAGATGAGGAGATTTTGAATCTTGACCCGGCCGAAACCACGCCGACGCAGCATTTCCCGGCCGCGGTGAATCGGGAACTCTGCCACTACCATGACGTGGACGTTCTCGGCACCAACTCGGGCTTCATTGATTAGGAGCTGCAGCACCGCACAAAGTGTTGTCCCGCTGGCTAGCACGTCATCCACAACGACCACGGACGCGCCTGTTGGGACTGCATCGACGCCTATCTCAATCCTTTTCTCCCCGAACCATGAGATGCGGAAGATGAGATGTGAGGGGGTTTTATGACGGAAACAGTGGGCGGAGGGAGCTTGCCGGCTTCGCGAATTAATGCCAAGGGCACACTAACCCGTGAGGCCATGGCCGACGCAAAGACAAAGCCGCCAACTTCACAGCACGCCACGACATCAGCCTTGGCCCAATCACCGGTGAAATGAGCTTGCAGCAGGGACGTGCACAGGTCCAGTCCGCCTGGTTGCTGGGAGATGTTAAGCACGTGGCGAAACCCGATGCCCGAACGTGGAAAGTCGGGCACTGGGCGCACCATGGTGGCGAGGCGCCGCAGGTCGTCGTGCAAGAACGGAAGCAGATGGTTTTGCGCAAACCTTTTTGCCGCCTCACTGCCGGTCGACTCGTTCGTGAAGGTGAAACTGGGTGGGTAGTCCGGGACCGGCGAATCCGACTGGCCATTTTGGCCGTTGTCCTTCACGGCGGTAGTGTCGTCGTCGTCGTTGTCTGCGCCGATTTCGACACCTCGACGAGCCCGCCGCGTTTTTCTGTCAGCCTGATGCGAACCTCGAGCAGTCTGCTCTTTGGGACCAGATGCGAAAAGGCTGCGACTGGCGCCTCGTCTCTCATTCCCGTGATGAGCAGCACGTCGGATCCCATGGTGTCTCTCACGACGTTCAGAAAATGCTCTTCGTAGCCGGGCCGCTGGCGCAGCTGGGCGTGGAAAACCTGGTCAACGCGGCCCGGTGTTGCTCTTTGTACTGACGATCCCGTAGCAGGTGATGGAGATGGGCCCCGTAGCCGCCGCGTAGTCTCGCTTGGTCGCGTCGCTGATGCTGATGACGCGCGCCGTGACGCTTTTGTCGAGACGGGTCACGAACATGGAGACCCAGACGTCGGCACAATAATCCTTGCCTGCGCAGCTTTCGCCCGTGACAAGAATGATGAGCGTTTGCGCTTGCGCCACGGGTGCCATCGGAAGTGGACAGGCGTGAGCCAGTACGTTCTGCGGGTCTGCCATGTGTTTGAGACGGGCCAGCCGTGGCCGGTTCGGTCCGAAAGCCGTGCGTGCCAAGGCGGCGTCTCTGGGATCCGGCCCCAGGTCGGCGCCGTACGCTCCGCAGCTCAACGGCAGCAGCTCCGTGGCCACGTCGTACACCCACCGCACGATCGCCCTAGACACTTTGGTCCCGTCCTGGTCACGAGGCCAGACGCCAGTGACGACGCAGGCAAAGTCCCATTCCCGGCAGCCGAAGGCGGTTGCATCGGGCGCCACATCGCGGACTGACCCGCCACCCTGCAGAAGATGAAGATAGCAGAGTGGTGAGGACGAGTCTCGACCGCCGCCACCAACAGGTCGGCCATATTCACCTCTCCAATACGCTTGAGGAAGAGACACCGTTTGAACGACGACGTCTTGCCGCCGCCGTGTCCACCATGCATGCCGGACATGTACATTTCCGTCTCGAACAAACCGACGCCGTCCACCGTCTTGTCGTCGTGCTGCGGCCCGAAAACCTCACCCATTAGTGCGGGGGCGCGAGCGAGCGTTTCGAGCCGAGCTCACCGTCAGTCGTAGAGGGCTCGACCGTCGTCACGCCGAGGCACAGCCCGTCTTTTTCGCCGTAAATGTACGCACCCACAGAACTGTTTCGCGAGGACTTCTCGGCGACCAACTCATCAAAGTGGCCCAGTTTGTGTCGCGCTTCGGCGCTGTCGCGGAGGGGATGACCCAATTCCGAACCGAATACATGGAGCCGCGCAGGCGCGGAAAGTGACGCTGACCACGATGCCGAAGTTGGTTCCGGCTCCTTGATGGCCCACAGCAGATCGCCCTCGTTCTCCGGGGGCGTGGAGTCGGAGTCGACCGGCCGGTGTGGGCGGGGCACACGACCGATGCAGAGGACGCGGCCAGAGGCGACACTGACGACGACGGCCCTGACGACGGCGTCGCAGGCGAGCCCGTGGAGCCGGGCCAGGTGCCCGATGCCGCCCTGCAGCCACAGCCCCGCCCCACGCTCGGGCGGGCCCCGAGGGGCACCGTCAGGCCGGCCGCCATTGTCTCGCGGATGATGTCCCCGACTTGCAGCCGGCCTCGGCGACGACCAAGAACCCATCCGATCCCTCCTCGTACGATCCTCCCCTCCCTCGGCCCGACAACGTGCACCCGGTTGAAGGCACCCATGTCGACCGACACGACGTTGGGCCAGAGGCAATGGCCGCTGTGGCCCCGCCAACGACGGTCAGGCTCGTCCCGTGATGCAGGGCCCATTCGACGCATTGCTGGATATGTCGAATCTCTGTTGGCCTCACAATAATCGACGTCAAATGGCGCAGACGAGCCTGGCGGTTCTTGACCCCGCCTCCGCCTCCGACTCCGCCCCCGGTTCCCAGAGGCACTTGTGCCATCAACTCTGGCAGCGCCGTCGCATGCTTCGTAAAGGCCACCATGATCTCTGGCGAGCTGAACAAGAGACGGCCTTGGCCTCGGTCTTGTTGGGCTTCCTCGCGCCCGCCCAAGGCGCGGCACACCTTGCGCCACTCCCTGGCAACAGCCTTGTTCGCGCCCGCATCGTGCATGGCGCATCCCGCGACAAATCGAGCAAACTTGTCCAACACCTCGTCATCATCCGCCACGCACACCGCTCCCGTGGGAAGGTGGCCGTTTCGTGGCAAACCAAGCCGTCAAAGTGCAGCGTCGCCTGATCGCTATGGAAAACAACAACGAGTCCCTTGCTCGGCGGCTGCTCAACGAGCATTTCCAGTGCCCGTTCGATGAACTTCCGCTTAGGTTTCAAGCCATACATGCTGTGACAGAACAAGATGACGTCAAAGCGTTCGACATCTTCGGCCGTGCTCGCCGCCCTCTTCGTGTCGCTCCCCGCAGTGAATGGAATATGCCGAATGTCAGGCAGGCTTTCTAAATCGGGCAGTGGCGACATTTCCTTTCTGGTAGACAGAAACGTTTCCTCCAGCCTTGCAGTGAACAGTTCGTTGGGCTGAATGCAGTGTATTTCCGGATGATGCATCGGAGACGGCGGGGCAAATGTCCCAGTATGCTTTCAGGGCCAGGTCCGATTTCCAGCACTGATATACGAGAACCCGATTCGGCAAGAGGATGTAAAAGCACTGTGAGCCGAGGGAGGATGAAATCTTGGTATGTCGACCGTCCCGAGTCCCCTTTGATGATGTCGAAGCCGGCACTGTATTCCGAGTCGGTCAACGGCCGCCTCCGGGATGATGTTGATGTTGCTGTCGTGGTCGTCGTGGCCTTGTGCCATAGGTTCTCCTTCAGCGACTCGAGGGTGGCCATGGTCGTTTTGCGCAAATATGTGTATGTGTGAGACGGTGGAGGATGATGATCAGGGGCTGCTTGCTTCGAGTTCACGGTTGACCTAGTTATAGTAGGCTCGGTCAAGGTTGCCATGGCTCGTTGTAACCTCGTGGATGAAACATTCTGATGAGAATACTCCGTTCCACATACCTCATATCCAATCGGCGTGGCGCAAATAAAAACCGGTCACGTACTGCAGATCATGGTGTGACACCTTCCTCGGCATGGTGCCAATAAACATTCACCTCCTTCCTGCTCTATGTCTGCTTCTGTCCTGCTGCCTGGCTTGACCAATATCCCCAGCACCTGACAAGGTCCCCTCGGATGTGTAATTCCCGGTCCGCTATTTTCAATTCACCTCATGTAGGTGATCAAACAAGGCCGATATTGTTTCCTTGACATCTTCGTCTTGTGGGTTACTGCCAAGCTCGGCCGGAATACACATATTTCTTCTCCATCTCCGCACTTCCTTTCATCGGTCACGTCCACGTCACCTCTACGATTGCCCAAGATTCATGACCCTTTAGTGCTTCAGCATGAGCCGGTTCGAGACCAAGCATGCTTCCGCCATATCCACTCCCATTCCCAGCCGAGAAGCTCGTGCCTCGCAGAAGCGCCGTAATCGTCGCGGCAAAGCCCACAATCCGTGCAATGCACCAGCTGCCAAGAGAGCCGGGCACTCCTCAGGCTCCCGTTCACCCAACCCTGTCATTGCAGTTAACGGACTCGGCCGGCCGAGCATGGGACTTCGCAGCCGCATGGATGATGGGCCTGCGCAGACTGAGGCCCGACTGGAGAAGATGCGCGGCGCCGTGAGGACGCTGCTCGAATGCTTGGGCGAGGACCCCGACCGCGAAGGCCTGATATCCACCCCGACGCGATTTGCGGAAGCGCTGTTGTTCTTGACCAAAGGCTACCAAATCAATGCGGAAACAATGATCAACAATGCGCTCTTCTACGAGGGACATAATGAGATGGTCATCGTCAGAGACATCGACATCTGTAGCTTGTGCGAGCACCACCTCCTGCCCTTTACTGGAAAGGTATGCCTTGTTTCAAACCTAAATTTTCCTCTACTCCCCGAAAAGCTTACCAGAATCCTCAGATGCATATCGGTTACATTCCCTGCAACACCATCATCGGCCTCTCCAAGCTCCCTCGCATAGCCGAGATGTTCTCGCGACGGCTCCAGATTCAAGAGCGGGTCACCAGAGAGGTTGCGCATGCCGTCATGGACATTCTCAAACCGCAGGGCGTTGCCGTCGTCATGGAGTCGTCCCACATGTGTATGGTGATGCGCGGCGTCGAGAAGGCGGGCACAACCACCGTCACCAGCTGTGTTCTCGGATGCTTCGAGAGCAAGTACAAGACGCGCAACGAGTTCATGAGTCTCGTTGGCGTGAAAAGGATGTGATGACGAAAGGCTTGGAACTAGGTCAAGCCGTTGTGGATGTGGGTGTGTGGGTCCTGTCAACTCGCGATTTCTACAAAATAGATGGAGGTTCATGGCATCAAGAGTGGAAACGTTGGTAGACACGCACACCTGGTTGGCCAACCGGCGATCCAGCCTGAGGCTAATGCAGAACCAGTTCATGTCTCTGTAGGATTTGCTCCAACCGTTGATGAATAGTGAATAGTTAGTGCCTGCAACTACGCATACCGAATGTAGAACCGGAACCAGCTTTGCAAATTGATTTGATACGCTGCCATTCTCAAGTTACGTAGCACTGTTTCCCGCATTCAGGTGCTTCTTACGGATTTGTGTCTAATTGCTCCCAGGGCAGGCGGATAGCAAACTTGATGAATGTTAAAAGTTTGAAAAAACTTTGCAGGATAGGGGTATCTTGTGATATGAAGCGGGGTATACCGGTGAAGTAGAAAAACCGTCTTGACCGGGCGAAGGACTAATGGTAGTGTTGCACACTGTGCAACACTCGCAGTCCGGCAATGCAGTGACACTCAATAAAGATTGCGGTGTGATATGCGGTGCAAATCTCAAAGGCGAGATGACAGCATCAGTAATCATTATATTGCCAGAGCGCCAGATACAACCTGCATCGACCGACGGAGGCCAATTGGTGTTTTCGTCACAGCAACATGGCAATATCATAGGTTGACTTAGGAGCTGCTTGGGATCCTCTCCACGATCCTGTCAGGTGAATATTCTTCTCCCCATCCGGAGTTCGACACCAACTGCGTACTTGTCGTTCTATGCGAGTATATAAGTAATCGCGGTTCAGGCAAACCAGTTCTCTTGCAACCATTTGGGCTTACCTCTGCCTTCACTTCAAGAGTAGATGAAAGAGCTGTTTCCTACCAGCTGAATTCCTCAATGCCGTCGTCGGCGTTAACTTCTCATTTAGCATTCGAGGCCTGTCCTCCTACCGAGCCCAACTATGCAACCGAAACAGTCAGCATCCCCATTCATTCATTCATTCATCCCGGCCCCAATGTTAACGTGACCTCCAGTCGAACACGTCAAACCCAGTTACAGTGCCCGACAATGACAAGTGCGACAACCCTGCGAGCGGTTCTGGGACGAGCTCAATCTCCGCAGAGCCTGTCTCTGTGACCGAGAAAACCACTGGTTAGAAGATGGACGGGGCCTTTCTATCATCTGCAAGCGTGTGAAAGTTTGATAGGCAAGGAGAAAATAAAATGGGTTCTTCCCGGATCGTGACCCGAAACGAAAGCCTTATATCGATAGTGTGGCAGCTAAAACTTGAATGGCGCCACCGTTGCAGTACCGTTCATGTGTGATCTTGAGCCACATCGTTGCCTAGAATCCAAAAGTTTTGCTGATGCAGAATGATTCCGAGGATCTCTTGCCGCCCAGGTGTTGCACGAAAAAGAGGCGCAGCCGTCGGGCCACTTGTTACTTGTGCGCTTATTATCCCTTGCATGCCTTGCCGCACCATGCCATATGCAACACGCAGGATCATGAACGTGCTGTTTCATCACTGCTATCCTTCAATCATGCTTGCGGGGAGAGAACAAGGCGAGTCAAATGCAAGCTCAGAACTAATTTTAACACATCACGGCCCACGGGCGACTGACCTGGTAAAGTACGACTAATAAGGCGGAGCTCTTAATGTCCCTGCGTTGTTTGCGCAACATCGATCGGAGTGATGTGCCTTAAATGCGACTTATCAGTTCAATTTAGTTTTATGAGCCTATTTGAACTCATGCCAGCCACCTCATACGACGTAATTCCTCCGTCACAGAATATAAGGTTGCTGATGTGGGTATATGAGTCTATGGTTCTTATACAACGCTCGTGTCTATCATTAACGCTGCTGAGGTTGCAAGTCCCCAGCTGGACGGGTCCCAGGCCGATAGAATAGTCTACTGCCTCCAAAATGGTCTGAATCTGAACTGGAGCAACCAGTTCTTTTAAAAGAACAAGAAGGACCACCCCATGAAAGTCACCTGTGTGAAGGATGAAGAAGTGGCCATTACACCAATTTACAACTTATATGGGATTAACTTGGGCTGGGCGGACTTTGCTCAGATTAATAGGAGACGAAATCGTAACCTTGACTGATCGTACTGGTCTTGATATATTATAGCACTCTTGTCGTTTAGTGAATCGGAGAAAATCATGCAAGTTGCCTCGTGCGGTATTTGCGGTCTTCGGTGCTCTGAACACTTACTAGCCAATCACGTTGTTGTTCCATTCCTACGGTAGACCAATTTCAGTTATTTAAGCTCTTCCGTAGTCATATTGTCCGTATTGGGAGCAGAACATAATATGCCGTGCCGGTGTGAACCCCTCTGGATTTCCGCCAATTGTCACGTCTTGATGTATTACAACGCCTTTCGTCATCACTTCGAATGTCATGTCACTGGTCATAAAGAGTGCATGTAATAGCGCTTACTCACTCAAAATTACTTGTGATTCATATCTGCTCTGCGTTGCAAAGAAAGGCGGCGGCGGCAGGGACGGGAATAGCCACCTCTAGCCCTTCTTCGTGACAGCCCCTTTCTCATTGGAGATCTGGCATTGCGTCTTATTACTAGCATGAGCACGGGGTCGATTGCCCCAGCGTCAGCACAAGGTCCATGATGGGAAGAGAGTTAGTTGGGAGAGATTTTTCATTCGGTGGCTCTCTGAAATTGACTGCATTTACTGGCGATTCGCGAATGCCAACACACTCCCAATTGATTGGCCTCGGGCGCTGACCGGATTGAACAGACATATCCGAGGCGTCTGGTCTCCTATAATCCTATGAAGTTCGATATTTTCCTAAGAGCATTTCAATGAATATGGCGATGTTGTTGAATTCTGACTTTGTGTCCCATTCTGTATAAGCCTTTAGTTAGTGCACGTGACCAATATGACTAGCCTCAGGAACCCCTGTTTCCGATCTTTCTGAAGTGTTGAGTGATTTGGTTGACAAAGAACGGTGGAAGAGAAGATGATGTAGAATTGCTATCTAGGAATTCCAGAATCTAGCAAGGAAAAGGAAGCTTATTATAAGCTTTAAATCTATTAATCTAATAATTCTAGGTCTTTCAATAAAGCCTATAATAAAACGCGATAATAAACGAGATGCGAGAAGCTACATCATTAAACAAAGGAGAGAATAACTAGGATAATGCCTAAGGGTACGATGTAAGGCTGTGAATATTAACACTGCCCCTAGTAGCATATTTAGCTAAAATAAGGAAAAGAAAGGAAATATAAAAATTAAGGTCCTTATAAAGCCCCTTCTAAAATATCTCCCTTTGTAAAGTCCCTAGCCTTTATTATATAAAGAAGGCGCATAAAATTAGTATATTTAACCTATTCTAAACCTTTTATAAATCTATTAGTAATTATTTTCTCTATGCTAATCTATTAGAGATAGAAATCCCTTTAGTAAGCTTTCTAAACTATCTATTTGTAGCGTAAATTAATATAATAAGTATATCCCTTATGCTTTTATTAAGTATATTAGCTTTTGCGTTTTAGCTATTAGTAAATAGTAATAATAGTTATAATTATTTAATGCTAAAGTTATTAAGAAGATTAGTAATCTAGAGTATAGATAGACTAGTTAGTATAAGATTAATAAATTTTACCTCTATTAAGCTAAGGGCTATAAGAGTTTATTTCTTTAATTACTAAAGGATTAATCCTCTAGCTAGTATTATAATATAGCTAATAGTTAATCTCCTAGTATCTAGGTTATTAGTAAGTAATATATAACTAAATCCCTTTACCTAGAGTACTAATTTAAGGTCTAAAAGGTTTAATTCTCTAAGAATAATCCTAAAATTATCTAATCTAAAAAGGTATTACTAGAGATATTTCTAAAGATCTATAGAAACTTACTTTAGTGTAGAGTTTATACTATAGAGTTTATTTATTATAAATATAATATTAGGTTATATAGATATAGAAAGCTAATTAAAGCTTCCTATGCGTTTTACCTAGTTAGAAAGATTATAAGCTATATTAAGCTTTTTCTAATTAGCTAGGATTATGGTCTTTAGAAGCTATAGATAGTTTAATATATTAATATTTGTAATATTAAATTTCTTTATAATACTCTATATATAAAGCTTTTAATAAAGAAGGATAGTTTAGTTAGTGTAGTTATAGATAAATTTAATACTAAGGAATAACTTAACCTTACTTAGTTACTTTAATTTATAGTGTTTCTATAGTTATTTAATAATATCTTTAATAATTATAAGGGTCTTTCCTATAATAATTATATTATTTATATATAAAAGAAGTATAATATTATTATATTAAAAATGTAAAGTTTACTTATTAGTTAATAAAATCCTTACTTTTTAAGTTCCTTAGTAATATCTTCTAGCTACTAAAGAGAAGATATAGGTAAGCTATAGAGAGCTCTATTAAGCTTATATACTCTAGCTATACTATTAGTGTAACTATAAGGTTATTTAATATAAATATCTCCTTATACTTTAGTATTAAGAAAGGTATTTATAATATTATATTATTACTATTTAAAGTTAAAGACTATAATAAGTGTATAGAATACTTATAAAGAAACTAGGTATATAACTACTATATAAAGGTCTTTATTATTAAAGATCTCTAGGTTCTAGTCCCCTTTATAACTTACCTTACCTTTATATAGGGTTCTTAATTAATTAGATACTTTACTATATATATTTATTACTTATTAAAGATCTTTATATTTTTATTAGTAAAAATAAGCTTCTAGTAGTTCTTTTTATAGATCTTAAGAAGTTCCTTTTTCTTAGTAAGTCTCTAGAATATATAATAGTTATTTATAGGTTTAGCCTTAAACTAGTTAGATAGGATATTAATTTTTATATTAGCTATATTAGCTACTTTAATTATTAGAAAGGTATATAATATAGTTATTTCCTTTACTTTATTATTATATAGGTTATTATTATAGTAATAAATTATATAGTTTAAATAGTAAGAGCCTTAAGGAAGGGCTTTCTTCTTACTAGAGGTTATAATATTAAGGTAATCTTAATATATATTAGATTAAAGGGATTATCTTAGCGTTTAGGATTTAGATTTAAGTTATTAGTAAATAATATTATTATTATCTTTAGCTTCTTTATTTAGGAAGGCCCTAGGTTAATACCTTAGAATTACTATATCTTTATTATTAAGTCTTTATTATTAATATCTTATAAGATTCTCTTATTAGGAGGACTCTTAGAGAGTATTAGGAGATAGCTCTAAGGTTTCTCTAGGAGTAAAGAATTATCTTTCTCCTAAAAGAGTAGTAATTCTTATTTATTTCTAAGGTACCTAAGGAGCTTTTTATAAAGTAAACTATCTTCTTCTTAGTGCTAGTATTATATTAAGAATAAGGTTTCTTCTATATTATATATAGGATATTAATAATAATATAGCCTTCTTTAGTAAAGGAAGGGTTAATAAAATCTATAATATAAATAACTTTATTATCTTTAAAAGTAGTATATATATTAGTCTTATTAAATTAAATATCCTATATATAAATAATTCTCTATTCTTTAGGGATCTAAACCTTATAAAAGTAGTATTTAGGACTATCTATACCTATAAGCTAACCCTTCTTAGCTCTTAGTGCTATCTTTTAGGATTAAATATAGCGTTTATTAGGAATACGTATGTATATAATATATCCTTATATTTGTAAATATTAGATTAATCAGTTATTATTAAGGCCTAAGATATTAAATAATGTCTATTAGGGTAACTAATTATTCTTATTACTATATATAGCTAGTAAGTTAGTGATTTTAGCTATATACTTTATAGTATATAGCTAGAGGAGTTCTAGTAATTTTGCTTTAATCATTAAGGCTCTTATTATCTCTATAAGGGTTTACCTAGCGTGTTTAATAATGCCTTAATAAGTAGGGATATTTAGAGCGCTAGTTTAAAGGATAATTCCTTCTTTCTAATAGAAGGCTTTAAACTTCTCTCTAAGGAATTTAGTTATATTATCTATATAGAAGTATTTAATAGTAAATCTACTACTTATATTCTTAATAGTAGTCTTCTAAGCCTAGATTACTTTAACTATACTAGACTTATTAATAGTTAGAATTACCTAGTAAAAGTATATATAAATATTAATTATATATAAAGTATACTTTTTCTCCCTAAACCCTTTAGGTTTATATTTAATAAAGTCCTAGAATATATAAGAAAGGAAGTTTATTATATTATTAGATTTCTCTTAATAAATTATTTAAGAAGCCTTTAATAGAAAGTAAGCTAAGTAATAAAAATTAGTTATAAAGGTAGGATTAACTAAGATTCTTACTTCTTTATATATAAGTAAGATTTACTCTTTCCTTATATAAGTAAGTCTCTTATATAAGAGACTAAATTTAACCTATTTAGTAATAGACTTACTTAATAAGGCTATAAAGTTAAATTAGGTTTCTTTTCTTAAAGGGTTAGTATAAAAATATTTAATTTCTAGGTATAGTTACTAATAACTATACCTAAAGGTATTAAGATTAATTAATCTCTAAAGCTATCTATAATAACTTTACCTTACTTAAGAAGTCCTAGTGAAATTATATTAACTTTAGCCTTTAGTGTGTATTAAGTATTTAAAAGTTCTAGATATTTTTCTTCTATAGGGATTTTAATGTTACTAATACCCTTAATATTTAGTTCCTTACTATTTGTTAAAATAATGCTATTTATAGCACTATTTTATAGGCCCACTAGTTGCCTAGTTGCGTTGCTATAACCTAGGCTATAGTGTTAGTTGCAGCGTTAGTTGCCACATAACTTACGTTACTACCAAAGCAAGCTACGGCATATTAGAATTATTATTTAAATTGTTAGTAAATATTTTCATATATTTTATTTGTAATTAAATTTCTTTTATTTTTGTTTTAAATATGTATAATAAAAATGAAAAATAAAGTATTAGGTGTTAAATTACAAGATTTTGAAGATTGATGTAAAGTAGCTGAGCTAATTAAAAATAAAGCTCATTTAAGTTGCCACATAACTTACGTTACTACCAAAGCAAGCTACGGCATATATAACTAAGCTAACTAGGGGACCCTATAGGGAAGCTAAAATTAACTATAACTAGGGAACAAGTAATTATATAAAAGGCTAATATATACTATTTAAATCCTTGATTTTACTGGATTTAATAGTGGTTTTTATTTATAGGGGTACACTTTAAAAGTGATAAGTTAGTTTACGTAAGCGTTTTGTTTATATAGCTATAAGTTGATTTTTACTTTTCCTATATAAATGAATTTTGCGGAAAATAAAAATAGCTTATAAAACCCTCCTAGTAACCCCTTCTATTAATATGGTTAGTAAGTCTATAAGGGGACTTAAAATATCCTCTTATTACTTATTAGACTATCTATACGTTAGAATATAACTATATTTAACTATCTAAGCCTTCTATATTAAATAATCTATTGTGATCTAGTTATCTATAGGTTGCTACGCCTTTATTACGCTAGCTATCTAGGAATCTATTAGGAGGTCTTCCTATCCCTCTAATACCTTCCCTTTTAATTCTTATTAGGTTATAAGCCTAGAAGGCCTATAGATTTACTTTATTACACTGCGTTATTTCACTATAATTACTAGACTTTTAGCTATTAGTTATAGTTTTACTACACTATAGGCTCGCTCTTAAGATTATAAAGAAAATCCGCTAGAATTTAAAGTTTTTATTTACTAGCACCACGCATTATAACACTAGACCTTTAGTGTTAAAATTTATTACAAGCCACACCTGTAACCACTAGTTATAACTATAACTACCTATTTTGCATTATAAATAGATTTTTAGTAATTCTATTTATAACTATAACTATTATTAATATTATTTACATTATAAATACACTGCACTTCCCTTAATATTATATTAGACTTCTAGTATATCTATACTAGGCTTTTTAACCTATTATATTACGTTATATTATAACTACATTACGCTATGTATTCTATTTTACCTATATTCCTATCTATAGCTTTTAGTGTTAAGAAAATTTTCCTAAGAATTTTCACTAGCCTGTTTTTATCTACGCATACACTAGACCTACTTTTTAACCTTAAAGGCTACCCTATTAAACAGCCCTACCACGCATTTTACGTGCGTAACTAGATTATAATATAAGTAATTTCTAGCGCGCATTATTTATAATAGGAAGAAATTTAGAGATTATATATAGAAAATCTTTTAAGATTTTAGAAGATAGCACTACCTAATCTTAAGGGTAAGGGCCTTACTATAGGACCTTCTAGACCTACTATAGGCCTTTCTAGCCCCTAGGACCCTATTTAGATAGATATAGAAGGTTAACCTTTAGCTACCTAGGCTAGTGCTTTATAATAATAGATATAAAGCTAAATTAAGTAATAAGGTAAGACCTTAACTAATTTTATTAGGCATAGTAAAGATAATTATATTAAAAATAAGGCTAGTATTAATAATCTTTTAGTAAATTAACGTAAACTATATTAGCTATATAAGGTCTTTAGGCCTTTTCTAGACCTAAGGAAGATAATACTAAGGTTCCTAAAGAAGACCTAGCTACTAAATCTTCTATACTACTTTCTAGTAACCTTTAAGCTACTTTTAATAGAAGTATTATAAAGGAACTAAATAAGAAAGTATATTTTATTCTAGAGGAGCTAAGCTAAAGGGCCTAAAAACTATAATTAGTAAAATTAAGCCCTAAATATTTAATTTAGAGCCCTAGGATTACCTAAATTTCTAGATAATCTAAGTATAGTAAGCTAGCTAGCTAACTCTAATTAAGCTATTCTTTTAATAATATTAAGAGATAGCTACTAATTAAGACCTTAAGAAACTATATATTAGCAAATATCCCCTAAAGAAGCCTATAAAGTCCTTATTAGGTAGTATTTATAGAGTGCTAAAATCTAGCGTAGTATGCTATATACTAGCTACTATTCCCTAAATTTTTTAAATTATAAGGGATCTTTGAAGGCTTTTAATACTAATTTTAATAATTTACTAGCTAGATTATAGCTTTATAATATAGAGATCGTACCTATTAAATAAGTAAATTATTATATTAATACATTAAAGCAGACCTTTCCTAGTTAGGCTAAGAGATAAAGATTTACTATTAGAGCTTCTAGGGCATAAGGACTACCTATAAATACCCTAAATTTACAGTTCCTTATAGCGGACTTATTAGAAGAACAAAGAGATAAAACCTCCCCTATAGCTAAGGCTTTTAGTTATAAGGCTTCTAATAATAATAAGGGAAACTCTAAGGACTAGGAAAGAAATTATCTAATCCTACCCTAAGAAAGACTCTAATGCTAAGAAAGAGTAGGATAAGAAGGATTTAAACCCTTCTAAAGCCTCTAAAAAGAAGAAGAAGAAAAGTAGTAATAATAAGGCTAAAGAAAAGGAAAAGAAGCTGCTTTTACTTTAGGCTATAGCCTAGCTATAGGATACGTTAAAGAACTAGATTCTAGCGAATCTAGCGGTAATAATAGTAGTGATTCTAAATCTAATTTAGATACTTCTAGTACTACTAGTAACACTACTAGTAAGCCTACTTTTAGCTATTCTAATAATATAGTTAAAAATTCCTTTTATATAATATAGGTTCTTCTTATTATATTTATAATAATAGGGCTTTCTTTAGGGACTTTAAGCCCCTTAAGAAAGGTAATACTAGCCCTAAAATTACAGCTAGAGGACCTATTTATCCTAAAGGAAGAGACATTGCTGTTTTTAACATTCTAGTTAAGAAAATTCCACTAGAATATAGGCCTTTAGCTTTACTAGATGCCTTATATTTCCTAAGTATAAATAAAAACCTTATTAGTGGTTTAACCTACTATCTTTCTAAGGGTTATCTTATAAAAACTAGCTATTCCTAGTTAATAAAAGTCCCTATAGGTTATTGGAACCTACTAAACATAGCTTCTTTTTATAGATTAAAGGGCAAGTAATCCCTAAGATTTATAAGCATTTAACTTACCTCTCCTTTGTAGGCTCTTAAAGTTATACTAAACACTAAGCCTATAAGACTTATATAGGTTTTCCTACCCTATAGAGGTTTAAATTCTATAGTAGCCTACCCTAGATCCTAAGGAATATTAAAAATTAAACAAATTAACTTTAAAGAAGAAGAAGATTTAGCCCTATATCCCACTAAAGCTCCTAGTTAGGTATCTTCTATAGGGGATTTAGAAGGTCTATATCCTAATGCATTAGATAACAATAGTGGCCGTCTAGAATCCCCTAAGGCCTGTGATTCTTAAGAAGCCTAGTAAGATAGGGAGCTAGGGGATAATAGCCCTAAAAAGCAAGATTCTAGTTATAAGAAATTACTAGATTTAGCCCTTCTTTAGCATATTTAACTCGGAAATATAGGGCTTCCTTGCTAAAGAAATTAGCTAAATTAGCTAAAGGGATCCCTAATTTTTCCGCTATTAAAGAAAAGGATTTTAACTGCTTAGCCTATACGTAAACTAAGGCTATTATAAGACCTAGTAAAAGACCTATTTAGGACTCCCTAGAGTCTTAGATATTCTAGAGGAGATATAGTTAAAATTAAGCCTATACCACATAATAAGAAGGCCCTAGTCCTTATCCTTATTAACTAAAAATCTTAGTATAAATAGTGCTTTTTATTAGCTAATAAAGAAGGTTAGACCCTTTATAATACTATAAAGGGCTTCTTTAAGGCCCTAAAGAATTAATATAACGCGTATCCTTACCTTCACTTTAATAGAGGTACTAAAATTAATAATAAACTTTAGTTATAGTTATCTTCTAAAGGAATTTATTTTAGCACCTCTTACCCTTATATTTATAAATAGAATAGGCTAGTTAAGAGGGCTATTAGGGTTATCCTTAACTAACTTAGGGCTACTCTTTAGTAGTCTAAGTTACCCCTTTATCTACAGTCTTATATCCTACTAGCTATAGTAGATTTAGTTAATATTACTACTAATATAACTAAGCTCTTAACCCCTAAGTAGCTATATCTAGCTAACTTAGAGCCTAAGACTACCTATAAACCTGATTTTTCTAAGATTAGGGCTATAGGGTCTTATTGTAATATTCTAATACCTCTAGAGCAGAGATCTAAGCTATAAAAGCTAGCCCTAGGACTATCCCTAGTTAGTTAGTAGCTACTCTAAGTTCTAATGTCTATCTTATTTATATTCCCTCGAAAAGTTTAGTTATAAAGACTAGATTTATTAAAATTATAGAGAATATAGGCTCTATAAGGACCCCTAAGACTTTAGGGAGTTATCCTTTAGAGGGAGGAATTAATAATCTTTATAATCCCTTATAAGATAATCTAGAGGTTTAGGATAATCTAAAGACTAAAAATCTAGTACCCCTAGAGAGCCCTAGCCTATAGCCCCTAATAAGGCACCTATAGGAAATCCATTAGCTAATTCTAATGCTATAAATATTAATAATTTTAATATAACTTCTTTTATTAAGGAGTTATGCTTTAAGGCTTAGGAAAAGGCTAAATTATCTACTAAGAATAATAATAACTTAGATACCCCTAAGACCTAGAAATAAGCTTTAAAAAGTAAGGATAGTTAAAAATAAATAGATACTACTTTTAGCGAATTTAAGTAGCTTTTAACTACTAGAACCTTTAAATTTATAGGGATAGACTAAGTCCTTAAGGGCTAGAAGATTCTAAAGAATAGGCTTATTTATAAGCTTAAAAGGATAAAGAAAATAATCCTTTAAAATACAAGGCCTATCTTATTACTAAAGGCTTTATGTAGATAAAAGGTTAAGATTATCTTAAGACCTATGCTACTATAAGTATCCCTCCTAGTTAGCGAATGTTATTAGCTCTAGTAGCTTCTAATAACTAGGAAGTTAAGCAAATTGATTTTATAGGGCTTTTTTAAATAGTATACTAAAGGAAGCTATTTATATATAAATCCTAGATAGATTTACTAAATTTGCTAAAGCTATGCCTAAATTAGCTAAATTACTTAAAAAGTATAGCTATAAACCCTCTGAAAAGCAGGTTATTTTCCTCTAAAAAGCTCTATATAGATTAAAACAGAGCTCTAGAGAGTAGCAGTAGGCTTTAAAGTATCTTCTCTGTAAGCATGGATTCCACCCCTTTATATTTAACCTAGCTATTTTCTTTAACCTAACTATATCTATAGATATAGTAACTTATGTGGATAACTGCCTTCTAATAAGACTAGACCTTAACTATATTAATAGATTAAAGAAGCTTTTATATAAAGCTTATCCTATAGAAGACTATAGACTAGCTAAATTTTTCCTAGGCGTTTAAATTACTAGAAATTAAAAGAAAGGGACTATTACTATCCACTAGTCCTAGTATATTTCTAAAGCCCTAGAAAGGTTTAATTTAAAGGATACTAAGCCTATTTAAATTCCCTTATAACCTAGAATTATAAAATAAGTAATAACTAAACCTCTTTTACCCCCTAATTATAAGCTATATTAGAGTATAGTAGGAACTATTATGTACCTAATGCTTCTAACTAGACCTAATATCTCTTTTCTAGTCTAGTAGCTTTCTATAGCTTTATCTAAGCTATTTATAGAGCACTTAAATGCTTCTAAACACTTACTTAGATTCCTATCTAGCACTATAGGTTATTCTATAACCTATAGAAGGTCTAGAACTATATTAAATTCTAAAGCCTCTATAACCCTTATTAGATTCTATAATAGTGACTTTGCTAGAGATAGGACCTCTTTAAAATTAACCTATGCTTATCTTTTTAAGCTAGTAGAAGGCCCTATTAGCTAGAAATTAAAGAAATTAACTACAATAGCTTTATTAACCTTAGAGGCTAAATCTAATGCCCTATGTAAAGCTATTAGGAGCTTAAGTGGCTTTATAACCTTTTAAGGAAATAAAGCTACCTATAGCCCTCTAGTCTTAACTTTTAGTAATAACTAAGGAGCTATTACTACTACTAATAACCTTACTCTTTATAGTAGAATAAAGCATACCCTACTAAAATTTAACTATACTAGAGAAAAGGTATAGAAGGGTATAGCTAAGGTTATCTATATTAACACGAAAGATATGCCTGTAGATAGCTTAACTAAGCCCCTACCTAATAATAAATTTTAATGGTTTATTAAATTACTAGGCCTTACGAACACAAGGACCTAGATATAACTACAAAATTAATAAAATAGTTAAAAATAATAAACTAATAAAAACACTAGAATTCTAGTTAAAAAGTTAATTAAATTTATTAGAATTTATAGATAACTTAGATATTTATTAAAGAGCTAAGTTATTAGGCATTAAATTAGTTACCTTATACTTTTCTAGAGGGAGTGTTAAAATAATGCTATTTATAGCACTATTTTATAGGCCTACTAGTTACCTAGTTACATTGCTATAACCTAGGCTATAGTGTTAGTTATAGCGTTAGTTGCTATATAACTTACGTTACCACTAAAGCAAGCTACGGCATATATAACTAAGCTAACTAGGTTACCCTATAAGGAAGCTAAAATTAACTATAACTAGGGAACTAGTAGTTATATAAAACACTAATATATATTATTTAAATCCTTAAATTTTACTGGATTTAATAGTGGTTTTTATTTATAGGGTACACTTTAAAAGTAATAAGTTAGTTCACATAGGCATTTAGTTTATATAGCTATAAGTTAATTTTTACTTTTCCTATATAAATAAATTTTATAGAAAATAAAGAATAGCTTATAAAACTCTCCTAGTAACCCCTTCTATTAATATAGTTAGTAAGTCTATAAGGGGACTTAAAATATTCTCTTATTGCTTTTAGACTGTCTATATGCTAGAATATAACTATATTTAACTATCTAAGCCTTCTATATTAAATAATCTATCGTGATCTAGTTATCTATAGGTCGCTGCGCCCTTCATTGCGCTAGCTATCTAGGAATCTATTAGGAGGTCTTCCTATCCCTCTAATACCTTCCCTTCTAATTCTCATCACTATTACTAGCTATTATTAGCTTAGCACTAATATTAGTGTTTAAGTAAGTAAACTATCTAGTTAAGTTAAATATATATGTGTTATAACTAGTGTTAGGAATTTAGTTATCCTTAGTAAGGTAATTTGTAAGTGTTTAAAAGGAATAGTCCTACTTAATTACTATAAGAGAGAGATTACTTCCTATAGAAATAATATTAAGGGAAGTAGTAGTATTAGTTATAGTTAAGTTACCTTTTTCTTTATTAAATTAGGTATCTTCTCTAGATAAAGCTTCTAATAATTATCCTTTAAATAAATTCGTTATCCTAGAGAGATTAAATAACTGTAATTTAGCTTAATAGTCTTAGAGGTTTTATTTTTCTTTATTAGAGGCTTACCTTTACCCTTTATGCTAGTATTATCCTTATTATTCTTTTATTAAGTATTAAAGTTAACCTTCTAGTCCTTCTATTACTTATTAGCTTTATATATTAAGTTAGTAAGTATATTTTCTTTCTTTAACTTAGCTTTAGAGAATCCCTTAATTTTCTATATATTATAGATCTTAGGCATTAAATCTTTAATAGCTTTAATTATCTGTGAGGCCTAGATAATATTAGGGATCTTTTTAATCTTACAAATTCTATTCTAAAGGTTCTAGTAGTAGTCTAGCTAAGCTTAGGTTATAGAGAAATTAGCTCTCTTTAATTAAGAGAACTATCAAAGTAGCTTAATAATAGCTAAGTTAGCCTTAAAGCTATAATTGCTTTTAATTAGCTATATGTGATAGTCTAGGCTTTGCCTAGATCCTAGCAATATAGGTGTCAATTGCACAAGTCACAAAGACTTATACAATGCGTATTCTTTTATTGTTATCTATAGCGTAATTAGAATTAGGCACATCACCCGCATGGTGGCGCAGACACCTGCGATTGGCCCTTAGGGCTAGACTATGACAATTGTACAAGTCACCTAAGGTCATAGGTTCGAATCGGCTGCGTGTGGCATATGTCATAACAGGGTTGTTCTTAGGCTTATAGGGAGAGGGTCCTAGGGGATGCGCGGTATTGCTAGCTAAGACAGAGAAAAGAGAGAAAAGAAGAGAAGAGAGGTCACATATGGAAAGAGCCTATGGTATAGTCTAGGCTTTGCCTAGATCCTAGCAATATAGGTGTTAATTGCACAAGTCACAGAGACTTATATAATGCGTATTCTTTTATTGTTATCTATAGTGTAATTAGAATTAGGCATATCACCCGCATGGTGGCGCAGACACCATGATTAGCCCCTAGGGCTAGACCATGACACTATATTATTTTAGTTACTAGTATTGTGTTAGTCTATCCTATATGCATTAAATTCTTCTAGACTTATAAACAGAGGCTTTACTAAATAATAGAGGAAAGGATACTATAGTACTTATTAGTCTTATTTAACTAAGTAATTACCTTAGTTAAGTATAGTATAAGTTATATAATATAAACTTATATTTAGATTAAGATTTCCTATACCTTAAAGTTCTTTACTTCTTTAAGAGGGGTAATAACTACTATCCTAGTGTATAATACTTTTATAATATTATTAAGTTTATTTAAATTAGGTTAGGTAGCTAGAATAGTACTAGAAGTACCCTAGTGTTATTACCTATATTAAAAAGAAGGAAGGGTTATATATTAAAATTTATATACTTCTATTACTATACTTACTTAATACTAAGTAATATTAGTTTAGTTAAGTAAGAGTTATAGTAGTAGCTTTTAATTAATTAAATTACTATATAGCTACTAATATATAGAGTTATAAAGTTAAAAGTATAAGTAACCTAAAGGTATTTTAAGATACTCCTTAAAGTTTTACCTTAGCCTAATTAAAAGGTATTTACTATACTTACTTTACTTACTTTACTATATACTATTATACCTATAATACTAATTACTACCTAAATAGTAATAGATCTAGATTATTAGTTTTAGGTACTTAAGGTAGTTTTATAAGAAATATTCTATCCTAGCCTACTATTTACTAAGATTTACCTAGAAGGGTTAACTTTTTATATATATTATAAAATTCGTAATATTTTAATGTTTATAATATTATAAAAGGTTATTATAATTATAAGCTAGAAAATAATATAATAAAGGTTATGTGTTTAATTCCTATCAATTATGGCCGGCGTCGCTAACATTAACTTTTTTTCGCACCCAAAAACGCATGTTACTAACGCAAAAATGTCTTCACTTTAAAAACCCTATATCACTAACGCAATATTAATAACGCCTATATAATAGCTAGTGTTACTAATATTAACTTTTTTTATACCTAAAAACCTATATTACTAACGCTAGTAAAATTCACCCTAACCTTTACTTATTAAATTATATTACTTATATATACACTATAGTATAGTATACTATAATATAGTATACTATAGTATAGTATACTATAGTATAGGCTAATAATACTATAGATTATAAGGGAGTATCTTAGGTAAATTTACCTAAGGTAGCTATTATAGCCCTTTTCTAGCTATATATAAAGTTAAGGGATATATAATAGTAAAGTATACTATAGTATAGTATATAATAGAAAATACGTTTTTTTAAGGGCTATATATAAGGTAATTATTAGGTAAATTTATCTAAGGTAACCTTAGAAGTATTAAGAAAAGAGTTAATTAATAATACACTTATATAAATAAATAAGGAGAATAGTATAGAAATACCTTAATAAAAGTGTATCTTATATATAGTATCTTAGAATTAGAGCTTAAAGATATTATAAGACTAGGCATCCTCCTATATAGCTAGCATATTAACCTAACTATCTAGGAGATAATACTAGATAAGCCCTCCTATTATTACGTAAAAGTACTAGGGTATTTAGGGATAAGGTTCTAAGCTTTTTAATATTTATTATAATAATATACTCCTATTAGGTAAGGGCTCTAATAACGCTAGAATATTACATTAACTGTATTAATAAAGATAAGACCCTCCTTAAGATAACAGTGGATATAATATATTAGATATACTAGATTTAGTTAGATAAGACTATAGCGTATTATGTACCTTTTAGGTATAAAAGTTAGGTGCTATTTATACCTTTAATTAACTAAATTAAACACTTTTTATTAATCTATTATATCCCTACCTTCTAATAACTCTATTAGATTAAGATAGAGTATTTTAAATACCTTAAAGATATATAATTACTTATCTATTACTAATATAAGATAGGTATTATAAAGTTATTAGTTAAGCGCTATTTATAGGATAAACACTAATAAGACTAATATAAGTTACTTTATGCTATAAAGGTAGTATAATACCTCCTAGTAATAAATTAAGTGCCTAAGAGTATTATACCCTAAAATAATAGAAGACTATATTTATATCTAGGTAACCCTAAAATAAATAGTTTCTAATATATAATTAAAGACTATACTTTTATTAGCGCTAACCTCTATTATATTATAGAGTATATATAGAAAATCTATTTATTTAAAAGGTAAGTATAACTATAAAACACTACTAATAGCTAGAACTTATTATAGTATAGTAAAGTGTTTTATTAATAGTTTATAGAATAAGGCTATAGAAGCTAACTATTTAAGGTTTATCTATCTAAGGTATAACTAGATTTAGAGGAAGAGTAAATTAAATAACTTATATCCTAATTTACTACTTAAAGAGAGAAGGTTTATTAGGAAGAGATTAGCTAGATAGAAGCCTAGCGTAACCTTAATATATAGCTATAGCTAGAGAGGCTAGGTTTAGCAAAGCACCTAATAGAATTTAGCGGAAGGAAGGATTATATCTATTAACTCCTTATCCTAAAGAGTAATATAAGCCTAAACCCTAGTAAAGGTAATGCTAATATTTTGCTAATTATATTTATAGGCGCTAAATATATAATAGAGTATATAATAAAACTTAGCCCTAAGATTATATAATATACCCTATATAAATTATATTAAACTTACTTATAATATAAGAGTTTAAACCTATTTTACTTCTATTTCTATAAGGGTATAGTAAGAAAGATAATACTTATATATAAGTAATTCCTTATATATACTATTAGATATTATAGTCTAATATCTAATACATAACCTCTATTCTACTTCTATAAGGACTAGTAAGTATATCTTAAGTGCCTAAGTGTATTTTACTAGTATATTACTAAGAAAGGTTAGTAGTAACTAAAACTAGTAGCTAGAAATATAGTAGTAATTATTAATTAGGTAGTGTAGTTAGTAAATAACTTTTTATTATAGTAATATATTATAAGCTACTAGGGCTAGAGTTATATAGTATTCTTATTAGCTTCCTTTATATACTATTACTTAGGTAAGATAGGAATTAGGAGAGTTTTTAAGACTTTATACTATAGCTAAGTAAGATTATAGCTATTATTTAACTTATAGTTTTATTTAAGATAAATAGGACCTAGAAAGTAAAAATCTAATAGCTTACTTTAGAGGGAATACTAGATAAAAATAATATAAATAAGTAAGCTAGTACCTATTTCTAACTTATATAAGAATATATAAAGGGCTACTTACTACCTAGTAGTGCCCTAGGAGGGTTAACACTAATATAGTATATATACTAACTATATAACTATAGAATAGTAGTAGTAAGGACTACACTATATAATAGGATTATAGAATAGGATAGTAATGTAGCTATTTATAAGGGCTATATATACCTAAACCTAGTTAGTATTAGAAATATAGTGTAGTATATAACTAAAAACACTAGTAATATCTTATTCTAGAAGTTACTACTTTACACTAACTATAAGGAGTAGTTACTATAAGAGCTTAGTGTGCCTATTATACTATAGCTAATACTTATAAATAGTGCTATAAATAAGGCACTAGGGTTTTCTATTTAGGATAACTTACTATATATTATTAGTAGTAATATAAAGGATTAGGTATTTAAGAAGATTATTTAGTCTTAGTACTTACACTATACTTAGCTAGAGGAGTAATAAATAGATATAAACTACTATCTATAAAGCTAGCGTAAGTAAGGGCTTATATATAGGATATAGAGCGCTTCCTTAAGTACTTACTTATTACTATGTATTTTAGCTATAGGTAACCTACTAGAGGGTTAGAGTTATTAGCTACCTAATACTAAAATATAATAAATAGGATACTATAAAACCTTCTAGTTAACTATAGCTTTATTATACTTATACTATAGTACTATAAAGGATATAACTATATAAAGAAGTAAAAGGTTATTTATTACTTCTTACTATAAGAGATTAGTGCACTTATACTATACTATATATAGCTAGTGCTCCTATTTTAAGAAAGCTTAGAAATAAATATAGTAAGTAATAACTAAATTAGTAATATAATATAGCTAGAATTAGAATTACTAGATAATACTAATAATAAGGTTAAACTTTAGCTATAATATAAGGCATTAAGGGTAGTTATATATTATTATATAATAGAGAGTTTTAATAAGGAAACTACTAATAATAATAATAATAATAATAATAAAGATAGTAATAGTAATAGCGCATAGTAAGGGACTATAGTAAGTATATCTAATAATGCCCTAGCTTTTTAATAATAACTATAGATAATATAGTATATATCTAGAGCTATATAAGTAATTATATAAAGTATATATAGCGTTAAGTTTAGCGTTATAATATAGTAGCACTTTATAATTATATTTAGGAGGTATTACTTATATAGTTAAGGTATAGATATATTATTAGAAGAGATATACTTATAGTCTAAAAAGCAAGGTAAGGCTATTAGTAATAATAAAGATAATATAAAGGATAGCACTAGTATAGCATAAGTAAACATAGTAGCCTAAGCTAGGGATAAGTAGGCAAGGTATAGTAGTATAATAGCTAGTATATAGTATGCCTAGTAGGTTATAAAGGGTGCCTTTAAGTTAAATAATTAGTAAAATAAGTTCTAATAGCTAAGTAAGTAATAGTACTAGCTCCTTAGCTTCCCTCTGTAGTTAAGGATATATACTATAGTCTACTAGGTAAGACATTAGGTAGCGTTATTACTACGTAGCTTAATATTAGTAAATAGCTATAGGTATAGTAGTAAAGGAGACTTAAATAGGTTTATATTACCTAGGAGTTACACTATCTTTATAGACTAGTAGCTAAGTTTAGGGAACGCTAAGAAAAGGCACTTACTACTATTATAGGAAACTAGATACCTATGCTTATAGTAATAGGCATAGGATCTAGGAAGAGCACTTACTTCTAACTCCTAGCGTTAAGCTACCTAGGTAAGGTTACTATTATAGTTATTTTACTACTTTTACTTATTTATAACCTAATAATAGAATATAAATAATAAAGGATACCCTATATATATTAGAAGTTAAGCTAGGTAATATTACCCTTAGTTTCTATTATATTTATATCTCTTAAGTTAGCACTAATAGCTAGCTTCTTAACCTATATATATATGCTATAGTTAACTATAATACTTAACCGCTTTATAGTAAATAAGTGCTATATAATACTATAAGGTAAGAATAGGTTTTATTTATAACTATATTAGCTAGGTAACCTAGCTCTTATTAGCGTATAGTTAGTCTTTCTTATAGTAATACTACTACTATTAAAGGAGATAGAGTTCCTATAGTCTATTAATATTAACCCTAGAGATATCTATTAAATTCGCTAGCTTATTACTTAAGTAAATATAGCTTATTAATATATACCTATTAATATTATAAGTAATAGGGTAAATAGGTATTATTATAATATATAGGCTATAATTAAGGAGGCACTAAGATAATACCTATAGCTATCTAAGGTTATAGTTTTCTATATAAAAAGACAGAGGTAAATGCTATAAAACTAGCGCTAAATATTAACTAATATAGTAGTAAGAATAATACTGCTAAAGGTTATATTATAAGACTTAGGGCCTAGAGGGATAATACCTACTAAGCGCTCTTTAGTAATAGCTATATTATAGTTACTACTAATATTCTAGGCCTAGGAGTTAATATACCTAATATTTAAGTTATTATTTATATTAATATACTATTTAACCTAGAAGACTATAGCGAGTAGTTAGGATAAGTAAGCTAGGATAGGTTACTAGTAAAAGCCTAGCTCCTTACCTAGCTAGCTAGGTAGACTAATCTAGCTTTATACGCTATAGCTAGTGCTAATAAAGTATTTACTAGTAGCTAAGTATATAAATAGATTATCCTTAACTATTTTCTAGATAGCTATAAGACCTATATAATATATATTCCTAGGGAGATTATATATAATATATATAACCTATTTACTTAGGTAAAGGAGGGAGCCTTACTAAAAATACTAGTGCTAGAAAATATAAATAATAGAGAAGGAGGCACTAAGATTAATAAGGATAACTAAATAGGCAAAGCTATTCTTAGCCCTAGTAATGCTAATACTTACTATAATATAAATAGTATAGCTAAGGAGAACTATTTCTTATATACTAATAGCTAATATATATATAGTAACTTAGAGAGTATAGATAGCTTAAATAATAAAGTAGTAAGCTAAATATATAAGTAGGAAAGCTATATAAATACCCTTAGATATATAGTAGTAAGAAATAAATCTATAGTTACTTATATAATAGAAGAGCTTAATAGGCATATTTATAAGCTAGGTAGCATAATACCCTATCTTATATATACGCTTACTACTAGGCACCTATATTAGGATAATAATTATTATAAACTAGCTAGAAAGTATAATATAGCTTAAATTAATATACTAGCTAGCTAGCTACTTTTAATACTTAGTAATCCTAAAGTAATACCTAGATATATATACTACTATAGGTATTTATTACCTTAAGCACTATATACTATATAGGATAATAATAGGTCTAATAGGTAGTATAGGATATTCTATAAATACCTATATACCTATATAATTATTAAAGTTATAGCTATATATCTTATATATAGTAAGGCTAGTTTTATAGTATTTACTTTACTACTAGGTTTACCTAAGGATACTATTAACTATACTAGAGGAGGGGCTTATATAGTAAGAGTTAGACTTCCTAACTATATAGCTAGCTAAGCCTTATATATAAAGTATATTATTAGCTTTAAACCTTTATATATTATTTTATAAACTTACTAGTCTTAAGGGCTACCTTAAGTAAATTTACCTTATAGTAGCTACCTAAGCTATAGTAAAGGATATAACTATACTATACTATAGATATTTATATAGGGTAAGCCTTAGATAAATTTACCTAAGATACTATTAGTAAATATATAAATATAGGTTCTAAGTAACTATTACTTTTATTAAGTATAGCTTACCTTTATAATATAGTTAGTATATATTAATACTAAAGAAGGGTTAAAGTAAGTAAGGTATTACTATTTACACTAGGCCTTACTAGATCTTATAAGATATTAAGGGGTTAGTATACTATATAGATATAAAACCCTAGCTTATAATAATAATAATATATAGTTACTAAGGTAAGAGAAGTATATTACCTAGTGTAATAATTACTATATTTTAAGGCTAGTATAAATATTTATAGGTAAGTATAAAAATATAAAGATTTCTAGGTTAATTTATCTAATATACTAAGTAAAAATAGTGCTATTTTATATTAAGAGTAAGGTAAAGATATAATATATATTTATAGTATTATTATAAGTAAATTACCTTACTATTTATTAAGTAATAGCCTTATATTAGCTATTAATAGTATATATTAGGTAAATTTACCTATTACCTATATAGGTATATATAATATATACCTAATATCTTTCTCTCTTACTCTCTCTAAACCTTTAGCCTTTCTCTCCTTTATATAATACTCTCCTTCCCTTACTAATTTTTCTTAGGTTAATTTACCTAAGGTACTCTCCTAACCCTCTTAGGTTCTTTTTATATTAATAATATTACTATAACTATAATTATACTATATTAATATATAATAGCTATTAAAATACCTAGAAATTATAAGAGAGTAAAAATAGGGATATATTTACTAGAGAGGCTCCTCCTAATTCTAATACTATAATAACCTTTAGGGCCTATAAGCTAAAGGTTATAATCTAGTTTATAAAAAATAACTAGGCATAAAAAAGCAAGCACTAGCTAGCTAGGCTAAGAAGCGTTCCTATAGGTTAGATAATAAAGAAGATAAAGCTAACTAAGTAAAGGACTATAAATATAACTTTTAACTACTATATAATATTAAGTTAACTAATAAGTAAAAAGCTAGTGTTAAGTACTATAATAAAGCTAATTTTAGTTAATATAACTATTTAAATATCTAGAAATAGGATAATAATAATAAGGCTTATATAAAGGAAATTTAAGAAGTATAGTAAAGGCTAGTTATAAAGTTAAGAGATTATTCTTAGTAAAGTAGCTAGGTATATTATAAGGCTTTAATACTAAGTAGTAAGTAGTTTATAGTTACTTTAAGGGATTATTAGATTTAAGTGCCTTTATCTAGAATATTAGTAAGTTATATACTTAATATTATATTTATAAGGTTACCTTAGGTAAACTTACTAGAGAGTCTATTAGGTTAATTTACCTAAGGTAGCCTTATAGGAGTGTATAAGTGCCTATATAGGGATAAGTAGCTAACTATAGAATATAGTTCCTAGTATTATTAGACTAGTTTTAAATTATATTATATATAAGTTTAAACCTAACCTTATAAAGAAGATAATAAATATAGCTATATTTTCTTAGGAAGAAAATAAGATATTACCTTTAGAGTAAAGGAAGTAATATACTAAATACCTTAAGGAGTTTAGTATACTTTACTTATATATATCTATTCTCTAGAATATTAGCTTACTCTTTATTATTAATACTATAGAATATAATTATTAGTTAAAGATAAAGCTAGAGATAATAGTAAACCTAATCCCTAGCCTTATTACTATAATATTTACTAAGGTAACTACTAGTAGTACTAAGATAAAAATTAATATTAATATAGAGAGCACTATATATATATATACTCTATAAATTTTACTAATAGCACCTAGTGTTTAGTAATTATAGGGGCCTTATAAGTATTATATAGATATTACTATATACCTATATTAATATTCTAACTATTTACTAGGTATAAGAGATAAGGAACTATAGATTAATAAATTTTCTATAAAAGATATATAGTAAGTCCTAGTAATAATATACTATACTATTACTACTTATAATAAAGACTAGCTAAATGTATTCTAATAATAGTTTATTATAGATATAAGTATATTCCTAGGATACTATAATAAGGAAGCTTAGTATAGACTAGAGACTAAGGTCTAGGAGGTAATATATAGTATAGAGGTAACTTAAATTACTATAGAGAATATAGCCTTACTTATAAGCGTGTGTAATAGCGTCTAAGGCTTATTTATAGTAGGGGATTTAGATATTCCTAGGCATAGTAAATATAACCCTAAGGCCTAGGACTATATAGCTAATAAGAAATATAAAGTTATCCTTAAAGACTATATAAATATTACTCTTAGGGCATTATCTAATATAACTAAGACTATAAAGGAACTTAGTAAGCGTAGTAAAAGTTTAACTTAAATAGCCTACCTAATTTATCCTAGTATACCTTATTTAAGGCATATAAGGAGCTCTTTAAAGGTAATAATATAGATATAGTAAATAAGAGAACTAAGGTATAGGTTAGTAATTTTATAAATATCCTAAGTAGCCTATATACTATAGAATATATAGCCTTTATCTAAAGTACTTTACTATATAAGAAAAGATAGTAAATATAAATCTCTTTAAAAGGAATACAAAGGCCTAGGCCTATAAGTAAGTATTCCTTATTAGATCTAACCTTACTACTTACTAACTACTAAAGAGTCTAGATTTTAAGAGTGCTTATAAAAGATAGGTATTAGCTACCTAGATTTTTACCTTTACCTTACCTAATAGAAAATAAAACTATTACTTCCTTATTAAGTTATTAGTATATATCCCCTTTCTAGGTAGTATTAGGTAAATTTACCTAAGGCTACCCCTTTATAACCCTAAGAGATAGTAGCTAGCTAAGTATTATATAGATATTATATATATTAATAAAGTTCTATAGGATAGTATATTTATAGTTATTAATATTACTATAGGTTTAGGGAAAACTAAGATATTCCTAATAGTAATTAAGGTTAATATAAAGTAGTTAAAGGACTAATAAGAGCACTAAAAGGCTACTAAAGAGGGTCTAGAAGTTAAGTTTTACCTAAATATAGTGTTTAATCTAGTATTTACCTTATTTTAAATAGTAAGGGAAGCTAGTATAAATAATCCTAGCCTTTAACTCTTTATATACTATAATATATTAATAAAGGTACTAGGCCTATAAGTTACTAAGATTAAGTCTAGATATCTTAGGGTAAGAGTTAAGGATTAGGCTAAGGCTAGTAATAACCTAGAAACTATAAAGATAGTTATATTTATAACTTATAATACCTAGAGAGTTAGGGTTATTAAAATATTCTAGAATTACTTTATATAGAATAATAAGGCCCTAGATAATATTCCTATACTTACTAGGGAGCTATCTATACTTATTAAGAGATAAAGGGTAGAGTAGTAGCTACTCTAATTACTAATAACACTAAGTTAGAAGTATAGAGATAAGCTAAGGTATTTAAAAAAGCTACTAAGTATATAAGAGAAAACTTAGTAGCTATAGTATTAGATTTATTATATAGAATAGTAAGGAAATCCCTAATAGTAATCTTATAAAGTATAAGTAAAAGCATAAGGCTATTATAAATATAAAGTAAGGCATTATTATAGCGGATAAGGCCTATATTACTAGAAATAGGAATATAGTATACCTTAACTTACTATCTATGCTTTATAGGGAAGTAGTATTATATATAACTAAAACCCTAATTATATTATCTCTATATAATATCCTTAGACTTATTACACTACTATTCTAGAACCTAGGAGTTAACTCTAGTGCTCTTTATAAAGCTACTAATAAAGAAGCTCTAGGGGATATTAAGCTTCTATAGCACTAGAAGTATAATCTATACTAAACTATTAATACTATTAGGAATCTTACTACTAGGGGCTACTATATAACTTAGCTAACCTAGATAAGGGTGTTAAGGATTGCCTTAGGGTACTATTTATAAAAGGGTATTAAGCCTAGTAGCTATACCTAAGGCTACTAGATAGGGTAGGGAACGCTAGATATTAGAGCTACTAATTTAGTATAGATATCCTATCCTTATTTTAGGAGAACTTTTTTATCTTATATATAGATAAGACACTTTTACGTATGCCTAATAGCACACTTACCTTTCTAGGAGCTATAATGCCCCTATAGATATCTACATAGAAGAGGTATAGTAATTACCCTAGTATACTAATTTTATCTATATATATAGCTAGGTAATATCCCACTAGGTCTATAGGATAAACACTACCTTAATAAACTACTTAGATAGCACTACACTAGTATTATTCTCTTATAATATAGGTAGTGAGGGCAGAGATATACCTAAGGTTATATATAACTTTAGGATAATTTAATATAGAGTCTTAGTGGTATATAACCCTAGAAATAGTATCCTAGTTAAGATTAACCCTATTAAGGTATTCTAATAGTTAGGCATTACCTAGGAAAACAAGGTTATATATACTATTAGAGGTTAAGGTACCCTAACCTACCTAGAGGAGGCTAGGAAGGCTTAGGATAAGTAGGTAATTAGTAAAACTAAGTATATTAAAGACTTAGTTACCTCTAATATATATAGTAAGGTAGGGTACTTATATAATATATATAAGGAGGACTCTAATATACTAACCCTATACTTATTAAGTTAGTAGGTATATTAGCTTAGTTTCCTAAGCCTAGTATTTACCTACTACCTAGAGCTTCTTTATTAATATATCTATAAGGCTAAGTAAACTATTATACTATTTACTAATATACTATAAATATAAATATAAGTTATATCTAGTTAATTAGCTATTCCTTAGGTAAATTTACCTAAGATAAGCCTTAGACTAACTACTAACCCTAGCTATATATATATTCTATTACTAATATAATTAATAAGTTAATAATATCTAGCTTAACCTTAGTAAGTTATTATATTTTAACTATTTACTTTATAGATAGCTATGCTAAATAAGCTAAGGTATTAGAAGAGTTTTAGAATCCTAAGGGATAACCCTATATGTTTATAGTAAATATAAATATTATATCTATTAGCATAAATATACACTACTAATATTATATAGGTATTATTATTAATATTACTATAAATACTAATATTATAAACTAGGCCTTTAGTTAGATTAGCTATATTAGGTAAATAAAGCAAACTAGGTAGTATATTATTTAGGTAAAGTAATTATTTTATAACTACTAGAGAGGCTTATGCTCTTAAAGTATGCTTAATAGCTCTCTATTAATACTAAGATCCCTAACTAGATAGACTCTCTTATAAAAGAGGTTATGCTATTTAAGCTTATATAGGCTAAGTTTAACTATCTATATAACTAACTTATATAGTTAGTTTTATATAATATTAATAATAAGGAATTTAATCCTTATTATATTAACACTATTAAACTCACGTATAGATTATTATGCCTAGCTACGCTACTATACGCTATTAATCCTAAGAATAGGGAAAAGACATTATACTATAATAAAAACATAGCTAACCTTATCCTTACTATATTAGATTATACATAGGACTATAGCCTTAGTGCTATAATAGAGTTACTAGGTTATATAGTAATATATCTTAAGGTAGTGTTTTTAAGGATATAGTTAGTTATATTAGCTAACTAAAGTAGCGCGTAAAAGATAATAACTAGGTAAATAAAATATATAGCTTACTATAAGTAAGTGTTATTAGGTAAAATAACCCTAAGAGCTAGATGCTTATTAATAATAATAATAATCTTAACTTACTAGCTAGATTTTATAGTAAAGATTAAGAGTATAGTACTACTAATAGTATTAATACTTATAGTAGCGTTCTTAAAGACATAGAAGATAATAATAAGCTAGAGGAGAGGAGGCTAATAAGCTAGAAAAGGGTGGATATAGCTAAGATAAGGTACCTAATATAGATAGTAATATTAAAATAACTATTACTTAATCTTACTTTATTTTTACTAATTATTTCCCTTTTTTATTTATATTATTTAGTATATACCTAAGTAGCTAAGATAGAGTAAAGGACTTAGCTAAAAAAATAGTAATAGCCTTATATAAAATAACCTAAGATATAAATAGGATAAACTAGGTAAAAGGAATAAAAAGTAAGAAATACTAGTATTAGATAAATTTACCTAAGATACTATAAGTATATAGTAAATTAAGGTTTAATAGGAGTTAATAATAAATTATAAAATATATTTATATTATAATACTTAAACTATAAATATAGCTTTAAAAAATAGTAATAGCCTTAGGTAAATTAACCTAAGGTATAAATAGAATAAACTAGGTAGAAAGGGAATAAGAAATAAGGAATACTAGTATTAGGTAAATTTACCTAAGATATTATAAGTATATAGTAAAGGAGGGTATAATAAATATTACTAATAAGTTACTAAACATAGCTATATTACTATACTTAGACTATAATATACTAGTGTATTATAGGTTTTTAACTATAAAGGAGAAGAGGGTTTTATACTATATTAATAAATATAGTCTTACCTAGTATATTATAGCGTAGGAGATGCCTAGAGGCTAGTAAGGCAAGGGATTTAGCTAGGCTATTAAGCCTTATCTCTTTTATCTTATCTCTTTTGTCTTTTATCTCTAGTGCCTTACTATATCTATATCTAGCCTAGTAACTAAATATTACTAACTTACAAGCCATAACGTACCTAACGCTAATAGTATATACTTTCTACCTATAACATACCTAATGCTAATAGTATATACTTTCTACCTATAACTATTCTACCTTACGTCTCTACCTCCCCTACTACTTTACTTCTTAAAATACTTCTTATTTACCCTTATAACTATCTTCTTTAATATAAATACCTTTACTACTACCTAGGTCCTTCTCTTAGCTTTTAAGCTTTTTATTTTCCTTTTATATATTATACTACTATCTCTAGCATTAGGTAGCTTATTATAATACATTTAAATATTTACTTAGAAATTAGCATCTATCCTTCTAAAATATTCTAATTACGCTATTATACTAGATATTATTTATCTCTAAACTAGAGATAAAGAACTAAATTCCTTTCTTACTTAAAGGTAGTAGTATAAGGATTTAGTCTTAGAATTAGGTAACTTATATAACTTTAAACTCTATTTACTCCTTTCTCTTTCTCTTTCTTTTCCTTTTCTCTTCTTTTTTTTTTATAATCTCTTTCCTACCTTAAGTCTTCTCTTCTATTAAGAGATATTATAAATATAGCTTATTAATATCCCTCCTTACTATCTAATTAGTATAATAATAGGATAGCTACTATTTAAGTAATATATAGCTTTAAGCTAAACTATAGTATACTTACTTCTAGTTAGGGTATATAGAAGTGTAGTAATACTAAGACTAAGATATTTTACCTTTATAGTAGTAAGTAAGTCTATATATAGTTTCTCCTAGTAATAGCTAATATAGCTAGTCTTAATCCTAATATAGTAGTTAACTTTTATTATCTTAGTAATATACCCTAGCTTAAGTATATAGTATATATTTATAGGTTTAGAGGCTAACCCTTTACACCCCTAGAGGCTCTAAGCTATATTAGCTAGACACTATTAGTAACTTTACTATATCTTTACTATAACTCTATTTATAAGGATAGTGTAGCTACTAGATCCTATATACTATTTTAGGAGGTTTAATAAATAAACCCCTTATTATATTATACTTTAAATATATTAGTTAAGGACTTAGGTTATATTTTATATAATAATACTATAAGTTAACTCTTCTCTATAGGTTAGGGGACGTAAATCTAGTAGCGCTAACTATATCTAGTTTTAGCATACTAAATATACCTAAGCTCTTTAGTTATAGGGTTAGTATTACTAGTAAGCTATAGAAGCTATTTAGAGAGCGTAATATTCTACTAAATAACTATATAGTATTACTAAGCTATAACTATACTAGACTTTACTACTACTATAAATAGTTAAGTATATTAGGTAAGTATAGGTAGTAGGGGTATAAGGGAGATATATACCTTTATATATTTCCTTACTATATAATAGGAGTTAAACTTTTAGGATAGGTATAAGGGCTTCTTTTAGGAAATATCTATAGATATTATAATAATGCCTATTCCTAAGGAAGCTAAAGAGATATAAGATAAAGCTTAGGACTAAGAGAAATTAGAGAATTTTAGAGAGGTAAATTAGAAGAAAATAATAGGCTCTAGATATTAGAGTAGTAATAGGGGCTTACCTTAGTAAAACCTAGATTATTAACTACCTTTATATATTAAGGTTATAGAAGATTAATTATTACTTTATTAAATTAGCTAAGAAGAATAAGTAATTACTTAGAATTAAAGTTTTTATGTTTTATTTTATAAAAATAGTAAATATCTATATATAACTTAAAGTTTTAAAAATAAATATATTTTAAAAGTATAGGGTTATATATAAAAGAATAAAGTAATATTTTTATAATAATTATTAAAAGTAAAAGGGAATCTAGCTAGAGGGATAGGAAGACCTCCCTAGTAAATTCTATTATAGTAGCTTTTAGATTTACTATAATATATTATATTCTTTAAGATAAAGAGTATAAATAGTTAAATATAGTTAATTTCTAGCTATATAAATAATCTAATAAGTAATAAGAGAGTATTTTAAGTTCCTTATAAACTTACTAACTATATTAAAGAAATAGGGTTATTAAAGAGATTTTAAAAGTTATTTTTATTTTCTATAAAATTTATTTATATAGGAAAAGTAAAAATTAACTTATAACTATATAATTTAATTACTTATATAGCCTAACTAAGTATTTTAATATATAAGCCTATAAATAAAATATACTATTAAATCTAAAAAATTTAAGAATTTAAATAGTATATATTAGCTTTTAATATATTTACTAGTTTCATTATTATAGTTAATTTTAGCTTTTTTATAAGATAATTTAGTTAGCTTAGTTATATAAGCTATAAGTTAGTTATAAAGTAATATAAGTTATAACTAATATTATAAGTAATACCTATAACTAATATTATAATAATATAATAAGATAACTAGTAAGCCTATAAAATAGTACTATAAATAGTATTATTTTAATACTCTTTTAAAAAGTATAAGATAACTAATTTAATACTTAAACTTAGCTTTTTAATAAATATTTAAGTTAACTATAAATTCTAATATAAATTTAATAATTTTTAAATAAAATTAATAATTTTTTAATAAAATTCTAGTATTTTTATTATTTTTAATTTTTAATTTTTAGTTAATTTTAAACTAGTATAATAAACTAGCTTTTAAGTACTTACTATTAGGTATTAATATAATATTAAGAAGCTTAAGAAAAAAAAAAATAAGAAACTTATTTATATTATACTTTTTTATATTTCTTAGCTATTTTATTTATTTTTTTCTTATTTTTTCTTATTTTCTTTAATAGCTTTATTTTTAATTTTTAATTTTTTTTTATTTCTTTTATTTTCTTTTTTATTTCTTTTATTCCTTATTTTTAAACTTTTTATCTTTTTTATTACTTTTTATTAGCCTTTTAATACTTATATTTTAGCTACTACTTAAGTAAAGCCTAAGCCTTTATATATACCCTTATTTACTTATCTTAATCTTACCTTAAAACCTAAAACTATAACCTAAAGTAATACTCTTAAATATCTTTTTTACCTTATTATAGCTTAGTTATAAGTAATATATATATTATTATTAAGTAATATATATAGTATATATACTTAAATATATTATAGAAACTTATAAAAACCTTTTCTTATTTAGTATATAATATTTATATTATTAATATAATATATATAATATATATTTTCTAACTCTTTTTATTATTATAATAACCCTTAGTTTTTTCTTTTACTTATTTATTATTCTTTTTTATAGTTATATTTCCTATATAAATATCCTATTTTCTTTTCCTTATATAACCTTTTCTTTTCTTTATATAACCTTTTTTTATAAATATTATAACTTTAATATACCTTTTTATTTTATTACTTCCCTTACTTTTCTTATTTTATTTATTTACTTACTAAAAATACCTTATTTTTATTATTTTATTCCTATTCTTTACTAGTTTTTATTATATCCCTAGCTTATATTATAAGTAAATTTCTTATAAAAAGACTTAAATAATAAATAATATACTATTTTTATATTAGTTTTTATTTATATAGACTTTATATTAAATAATCCTTAATTACTAGTATTTTAAAATATTATTTCTTTAAGAGTAAGTAATTTTATTTTTTTATTATTATAACTATATAACTTATATTTAATTAACTAAGTTTTTATTTACTAATCCTAAGCTTTATTATACTCTTAAGGATTTAAAGGCTATAATTACCTTAGATATATATATTATTATATTTAGTATTACTAAGACTAAGACTATAAAGTAAAAATACTTATTTTATCTTAAAACTTTTATACTCTTATAGGTAAATAAACTATATTACTAAATTAGGTTTAGTTTAATTTAGCTTTAGTTTATTTAGCCCTTAGGCCTTTTTTTTTACTAATATACTTATATTAAATATAACTAGGCTTAATATTATTCTTTTATAAGTAATAGCTCTTTAGCTAGCTATAAAATAGGAAATATTCTCTAATAAGTTACTAATACTTTATTCTAGTAAAATTAGTAACTTATAAGTAATATAATTACTATATATAAAGAGTTTTATAACTAATTTATAGTAATAATTAAAGTACTTTTTCCTTATTATTATAGTAATAATTTAAGCTATTTTTAACTTATTATAGTAAGTAATAATTTACTTTCTTACTAGTATTAGTATTACTTTTATCTTACCTTTAGTACTAGTCTTATTAATCCTTATTTTTCTTACCTTATTAAAAACCCTTATATTTTTACTATAGCTAGTAATTACTAAAAAGTAAGGCTTTATCTCTATATATTTACTATATACTTACTAACTATTATTTTACTTATACTATTTAAAACCTAAGTAAAGGCTATAGCTAGTAATATTATTCCTAGTAAAGATTATTTTATACTCTTTTTAAATATTAAGTAAGATTATTTCTAGCTAATTTATATACTATAAATAATAATATAAAATTCTATAATAACTTAAGTAAGCTAAAGAATATAATAAAAAGGTAAGATAAGTATTTTTAGGAATATATAAGTATTATTAAATAGTAATATATATTTCCTTTAGGTCTTATTTATAGTTTTTCTTATTAAACTAGTTTTTCTTAATTAATTTAGTTTATTATTATATTATATATTCTTTACTCTCTCTTAAACTTATTAAAAGCTTATATTTTTATTATATTCTCTAATAATTCTTATATTAGCTATAAGTAACTTACTTATTTAACTAAAATATTATATTTAATACCTTTACTTAGTGTATTTTAGGCTACTAAAATCTATTTTATATAGTATTTCTTAATAAGTTTATTATTATCTTTACTAGGACTTATTTTAAAGCTAGCTAGGAGTTTTATAGCTTTTAGCTTAAAAAAGAATTATTTTATTACTTATTTAATTAGATTTATATAAAAATTAAGTAAATACCCTATAGTATATTTAGCTAAACTATAAGTAATATAAGTACCTTTATAATAGTGTATTTTATTATAATTTAGTTAAGTTTTTATAATAGCTAGTTTATCTTAATATTCTTAAGGGAAAGCTATATCTTATTTTTAAATTAAAAGTATTTTACTAAATATTATAAAGCTATAGTTATATCTTATTATTATTACTATATATAGGCTATTATAGCCTAAGCTAAAAGAGTTCCTCCTAGAGGTATTTTAGGAACTAAATAGCTTTTTCCTTAGGTATTATAGTAAATACTAATAGGTTTAGTTAGAATTAAATAGGTTTTAGATTATAGCTATAAAGTAATTTATTTAGGCTTACCCTTATAACTAAGAAAGTCTTATTATTTATTATAAGCTAGTAAGTAACTAAGTATTTAGGCTAGTTATATTAAAAAAAAGATTATTACTTATAGTATTACTTATATTTCCTAGTTTACCTATTTTATATTACTATTAGTTTATAAATAGTATAATATAAAAAGTAACTATTTTATTTCTATTAATAAGTATAATATTATTTAAAACTTCCTAATTAGTCTAAGCCTTAGTTTATAATAATAAACTAAGGAAATTCTCTAAATCTTTACTAAACTATCTTAAACTATTTTATATACTCCTTAGCTTTAATTAAGGTTATTATCTCTAGCTTAATAAACTTAAAAGCCTATCTATAATAATTATAAGGTATTATAGTCTCTTTAAGAATAAAGTAAGTAAGTTTATTATAAAATTAATAGAGATTTATAACTAAAACTAATCTAAGACTAATAAAGGTTTTAGTAAGCCTTAATATTATTAATAGCTCTTATAACTCCTATTATAATAGTAATTATAAATAAGCCTAGCTATATTTTATAATATCCTATCCTAGTAAAATTATTACTATAGGATCTAGAATATAGTATTATAACCTAAGTACCCTATAACTAGTAAATTATAGTATTATTAAATAAGGGTTATTATAAGGGTTCTTATAATAAAACCTAGGTATAGCCCCTAAACTATAGTGCCTTATAAGCACTAATTAAGTAATTTATAACCTATTTTCTTATTAGTATTTCTAAGGAAACTTCTATATTTCTTCTTAAATAGCCCTTAGTTAAATATAATATATAAGGTCTAATAAAATAGTTTAATCCTATAGAGTTTATAAGTATTTTATAGTAAAGAGAGCTTCCTTAGCTAGTAGTAAGCTTATATATAATAAAAGTAAGTCCTAACTATAACCTTCTTTTAAATCTAATAGTAACTAAAAGAGTTATATAATAGTAATAAGCTATAGAATTTATTTTATCTTTATACTAATATCTTTTTTATCTTACTCTCTTTAAGAGAGAGTATTTAGTTATTAAGCCTATATACTAAGTCTATAATATAAGTAAAAGTTAAATAAAGCTAGAGTATTTACTTATTTAGCTTACTATTCTAATATTAAGTAAGGAGTAGTAAAGTATTTTAGGTTCTTATAATCTATATAAATTATAAATAGCTAGGAAATACCTTATTTTCCTTAGGTCCTTATTAAAGGGGATATTTCTTTTTATAAGTTATATAAGTAATACTACTAACTTAGAAAATCCTTAATAAAGTCCTAGTAAAAGTTTATAAATCCTAGAAGCTTTAAACCCTTTATAACTTTATAAGTACTAACTATTCCCTAATAGCTATAACCTTTACTAGGTTAAGGTAAACTAAATAGCTTACTATAATAATATACCCTAGGTACTAGACTTTCTTTATAGTAAATATAGACTTATTAAGATTTAGATATAGCTTTATTACCCTTAAGTAACTAAGTATTAATTAGACCTTTATTATATAGTTTTTCTTAATTCCTAGAGTAAACTAAGATATTATTTAGGTATATTATAATAAAGTCTCTTAATATATTCCCTAAGGATTTATTAATATAATATTAAAAGGTTACTAGTATACTTACTAGTTTAAATAAGTAAACTAGCTACTTAAATAGCCTAAACCTAGTCTAAAATACTATAAGGTACTCCTTACCTTTAGCTATCTATAGTTTATAGAATACTATATAGATATTTACCTTTATAAACTATTATACCTAAAAAGAGATTAAAGTATTTCCTTAATTAGTAAGAGAGAGTACTAGTCCTATACTATAATCTTATTAAGGGTATAGTAATTAATATAAAAGTATTACTTATTATTTAACTTCTTAACTAAAAGTATAGAAGCTATAGCTAATAAGAAGCTAGTATAAATCTATCCCTTATTTATAAGGTCTATAATCTAGTATTAGATTTCTAAGAGTTAGTCCCTTAGTATATTATATAATAGTTCCTATAGTAGTACTAGCTTAGATTTATTTAAGTTCTTATATATCTAAATATAATAGTTAAGGGTTCCCTTATAAGAAAGTAAGCTATTTACTTTAGCTTTATTAAATAAGTCTATAAAGTCTACTAATTTCCTAGTAGTATTATTATATTAGGGCTACTTAGTTATAACTTTAGGGCTATAAGTTATAATACTAATATAATTTCCTTAGACTTATAGTAATAAAGTAAGTTATAGTATTCTTTCTCTATTAGGCTTAGTATATCTCTATAGTATATAGGGATTTAATAATCCCTTAAACTAGTTTATTTATTCCTTACTCTAAGGCTTTAAATATATATAGGCCTTTACTACCCTTATAACTAACTATTATTTAGCTATATAAATTACTATATTCTATTATTTTAGCTATAGTATCCTAAAGATTATATCCTAGGTAAGACCTAGAATAATATATAAGTATACTAATAACTCCTACCTATTAATATTAATCTTAGTATATACTATATAAGTAATTAAAGAGGTATTTTCCTTAATATACTTCTTTTATTTCTTTATTTTTACTATAGTATAAACCTATCTTTATTTTAGTAATTATATAAGCTCTAGGCTTAGCTATTATACTACTAGTTTACTTATAGTACTATAGTAATTATAACTATAGTTAATCTAAATATTAAGGTATAAGTATATATTAAAGAGTATAAGAACTAGAAATAGTAGTTAATTTATAAAACATTTTATATCTTTTTAGTCTTTATATACTAACTATACTTATTTATAACTATAGCTACTAGCTAGCCTTTTTACCTCTATATAAGGCTTTACTTAAGGGCTACTTATTTTCTATAGTATTAATATTAACCTCCTTATTAGCGCTTTTCTTATTTACCCTATATATATTAATACTAACCTTTAGTTAATAAGATAAGAGAAGGGAATATTCCTAGATATAGTAGTCCTTAGAGCTATAATATAAGTAATATCCTTCCTAGTAATATTTAGCTATCTTTACCCCTAATACCTATTTAGCCTTTTATAAATTAGTATTTTTCTTTTAACCTTTATCTTTTTATTTAACTTATTTCTCTTCCTTAGCTAGGTTACTATAGCTTAAACCCCTATTATTAGTATATTTCCTTATTATTAATTTACTAAGGTACTAGGTAAGCTAGCTAGGGTTTATATTAGTTCTAATACTTATTCTCTAAGGTAAGGGACTTAATATTAACTATAATACTATAATATTAGGTAATAGTAGTATAGTATTTTATTTAACTAACTTCTTTACTAATAGAAATTTCTCTTATTTATTTATTAAGTGCTTATTATAGCTTAGTTACCTTAATATTATTTACTTAATAAGCCTCTCTAGCTAGGAGAGTTTTTATTTAAAGTAAATAAAAATATAGTAAATATCTCCTAAATACTTATTTTATTTAGTTAAGTTCTATAAAAGCTATTTCTTATTTATAGGGTTTATATATAAGGTCTTTAGGTAATAAAAAAGGTATTTAAGTTATAATTACTTAATTCCCTTATCTTAAAGAATATAGTAATATAAGCCTAAACCCTAGGTACTAGGTTTTAGTAAATAAATATTTATTAGTTCTTAGTATTTCTAATAAAGTCCTTATCTATATCTAACTTATATTATATTAAGTACCTCTAAGTAATAAATATATTTTTATTACTATTATATAGGTTACTTATTAGGATTAGTTTTTACTAAGTTAAGATTATATTAGGGACTATAACTATATAGGAGTATTTCTTATAGTAATAGCTTAAGGTATAAACTTTAGATTTATATATATACCTTATTATAAAAAGTTAATTACTCTAGCTTATTATTCTAATATTAGTTAGAGTGTTTTAAATTAGGTATTATAAGCCCCTAGTAGTAGTGTAGTATTTAATAGGGGGTTAGGGTCCCTAGCTAAGTAAGTTTTATAGTTAAAGAGAGTTTATTATATAATCTATTATTTTTTTAGTAGTTTTCTTTTAGAACTAAAGGAAGCTTCTTAAATATAATAAACTAGCCCCTATGTAATTACTATTAGGTATTAATATAATATTAAGAAGCTTAAGAAAAGAAGAAAAGAAAGTAAGAAACCTATTTATACTATACTCTCCTTATACCCCTTAGCTATCCTATTTATCCTTTCCCTATCCCTTACTATTTTCCTAATAGCTTTATTTCTAATTTTTCTATCCCCCTTTCTTATTCCTTTTATTTCCTTTCTTATTCCTTTAATCCCCTTTTCTTATTCCTTTTATTCTTTATCTTTAGACCTTCTATTCCCTTTATTACTTACTATTAGCCCCCTAATACTTATATTTTAGCTAATACCTAAGTAAAGCCTAAGCCCTTATAACTAGGCCTTTATATTTATAAGACCTAATAGTTAAATAAATTATTAAAATTTATTATTAAATAAGGGCTTAGTTAAACTATTTATAGGTATTTCCTTAGTACTAATATAAATAACCTTAGCTATACTCTTTTATATTTTTCTTTAATATAGTTAAATTTTAGTAAGGTATACTTTATTTTACTATATAAAGTAAGGTTATTAATAATTATAATAGTACCTTAGTTATTACTAAAAATTAGGACTAAAGATACTATAAGTAGCTTTATTTTTTAAAAAGACTATATATTACTCTAGCTTCCTAATAGCTTTATATAAGGTATTTAATTTAGCCTCTAATATTAATAAAGCTATTATAGTTACTTTCTTTAATTTCTAGCTAATAAGTCCTTTAGCTAGCTTATATAAATAAGTATAGGTTAATTTTAAGGACTTATTACTAGTAAAGTTATTATTATAAAAGCTAATAAGGGTTATAAAGGCTTTAGTAGTAAACTTAGACTTTCTATAAGTTATAAAATAACTTATTAAGCCTAAAAGGTACTTAAGTAATATTAGAGTCTTTCTTAGGCTAGGATTAGAAGATTTCTTTTCCTACTCCTTAGAATTTCCTTATTATTAGAAGCCTTATAGCTAAGAGCTTTAGCTATAGGGGAGGTTTTATCCCTTTATTCTTCTAATAAATTTACTATAAGGAACTATAAATTTAGGGTATTTATAGGTAGTCCCTATACCCTAGAAGCTCTAATAGTAAATCTTTATCTCTTAGCTTAACTAGGAAGGTTTGCTTTAATATATTAATATAATAATTTACTTATTTAATAGGAGTAATCTTTACACTATAAAGTTATAGTCTAGCTAGTAAATTATTAAAATTAGCATTAAAAGCCTTTAAAAATCCCTTATAATTTAAAAATTTAGGGAATAGTAGCTAGTATATAGCATATTACACTAGATTTTAGTACTCTATAAATACTACCTAATAAGGACTTTATAGGCTTCTTTAGGGATTTTTACTAATATATAGTTACTTAAGGTCCTAATTAATAACTATCTCTTAATATTATTAAAAGAATAGCTTAATTATAGTTAGCTAGATAACTTACTAGGCTTGGATTATCTATAAATTTAGGTAATCCTAGGGCTCTAAATTAAATACTTAGGGCTTACTTTCACTAATTATAATTTTTAGGCCTTTTAGCTTAGCTCCTTTAGAATAGAGTAAACCTTCTTATTTAGTTCCTTTATAGTACTTATATTAAAGGTAGCTTATAAGTTACTAGAAGGTAAACTTATAAAAGTAATTATAGTAGCTAGGTTTTCTATAGGAACCTTAGTATTTTCTTCCTTAGGTTTAGTAAAAGCTTAAGGACCTTATATAATAGTTATAGTTTATATTAATTTATATAGAAGATTATTAATATTAGCCTTATTTTTTAGATAATTTTCCTTACTATACTTAATAAAATTATTTAAGGTTTTACCTTACTATTTAATTTAGCTTTATATTTATAGTTATAAAGCACTAGCCTAAATAGCTTATTAACCTTTTATATCTATTATATTAGGGTCCCTAGGGGGCTAGAAAGGCCTATAGAAGGTCCTAAAGGTTCTATAGTAAGGCCCTTACCCTTAAAATTAGGTAGTGTTATCTTCTAAAAATTCCTATATAAAATATCTAAATTTATTCCTATTATATATAATACACACTAGAAATTAGTTATATTATAATATTATTATATATATAAATTATATAGTAAAGCTATTTAAAAAGGGTTTAAAAGTAGGTTTTTAGTATATATAAGTAAAAATAGTTAAGAAAATTCTCTAAGAAAATTTTCTTAATACTAAAAATAAGAATTAATAGGAATTATAAATAATAAGTATTATAAAATATATAGTAAAATATAATATAATATATAGTATATATAATATAGTATAATAAGTTAAAAAGCCTAGTATAAATATACTAAATATATAATAATTTTAAAGAATATAGTATATTTACTATTATATATAATATTAAATATAATAGTTATAGTAGTAAATAAAATTACTAAAAGAGGTTATAGTTATAACTAAATAGTTATAGGTATAGCTATAGATAATTTTTAATACTAAGGGTCTAATATTATAATATATAATACTAGTAAATAAAAAGCTTTAAATTTTAGTGGTTTTATTTATAATCTAAGAGCCTATAGTATAGTAAAGAGTAATTAGTAGCTAAATATATAATAGTAATTATAGTAAAATAATATAGTAATATAGTAATTCTATAGGGCTTTTAGGCTTATAATATATTAAAAGTAAAAGGGAATCTAGCTAAAGGGATAGGAAGATATCCCTAGTAAATTCTATTATAGTAGCTTTTAGATTTTCTATAATATATTATATTCTTTATAATAAAGAGTATAAATAGTTAAATATAGTTAATTTCTAGGTATATAAATAAGCTAATAAGTAATAAGAGAATATTTTAAATACCCTTAAAAACTTACTAATTATATTAGAGAAATAGGGTTACTAAAGGGGTCTTAGAAGTTAGTTTTTATTTTATATAAAATTTATTTATATAGGAAAAGTAAAAATTAAGTTATAACTATATAATCTAGTTACTTATATAGCTTAAGTAAGGACTTTTAATATATAAGTATATAAATAAAATATACTATTAAATATAAAAAATCTAGGATTTAACTAGTATATATTAGCCTTTAATATAACTACTAATTCCCTAGTTATAGTTAATTTTAGGTAACCCTATAGGGTAACCTAGTTAGGTTAGTTCTATAAGCTATAAGTTAGTTATAAGGTAATATAGGTTATAACTAATATTATAATAATATAATAAGGTAACTAGTAAGGTTATAAAATAGTGGTATAAATAGTATTATTTTAATAATAATATAAAGTGAATTTTTATTACTATTAATCATGGTCGGCGTCGCTAACATTAACTTTTTTTTTTCGCACCTAAAACGCATGTTACTAACGCAAAAATGTCTCCACTTTAAAAACCCTATGTTACTAACGCGATGTTGCTAATGCCCACATAATAGCTAGCGTCGCTAATATTAACTTTTTTTTTATACCTAAAAACGCATATTACTAACGCAAAATATCTCCACTATAAAAACCTATATTACTAACGTGATATTACTAATGTCCACACTATAGCTAGCATTACTAATATTAACTTTTTTTTTACACCTAAAAACCTATATTACTAACACTAGTAAAATTTACCCTAACCTTTACTTATTAAATTATATTACTTATATACACACTATAGTATAGTATACTATAATATAGTATACTATAGTATAGTATACTATAGTATAGGCTAATAACACTATAGATTATAAGGGAGTATCTTAGGTAAATTTACCTAAGGTAGCTATTATAGCCCTCTTCTAGCTATATATAAAGTTAAGGGGATATATAATAGTAAAGTATACTATAGTATAGTATATAATAGAAAATACGTTTTTTTAAGGGCTATGTATAAGGTAATTATTAGGTAAATTTATCTAAGGTAACCTTAGAAGTATTAAGAAGAGAGTTAATTAATAACACACTTATATAAATAGATAAGGGAGAATAGTATAGAAATACCTTAATAGAAGTGTATCTTATATATAGTGTCTTAGAATTAGAGCTTAAAGATACTATAAGACTAGGTATCCTCCTATATAGCTAGTATATTAACCTAACTATCTAGGAGATAATGCTAGATAAGCCCTCCTATTATTATGTGAAAGTACTAGGGTATTTAGGGAAGGTTCTAAGCTTTTTAATGTTTATTATAATAATATACTCCTATTAGGGTAAGGGCTCTAATAACACTAGAACGTTGCATTAACTGCATTAATAAAGATAAGACCCTCCTTAAGACAACGGTGAATATAATATATTAGATATACTAGATTTAGTTAGATAAGACTATAGTGCACTGTGTACCTTTTAGGTATAAAAGTTAGGTGCTATCTACACCTCTAATTAACTAAATTAAACGCTTTTTATTAATCTATTATATCCCTACCTTCTAATAACTCTATTAGATTAAGATAGAGTATTTTAAATACCTTAAAGACGTATAATTACTTATCTATTACTAATATAAGATAAGCGTTATAAAGTTATTAGTTAAGCGCTATTTATAGGACAAACACTAATAAGACTAATATAAGTCACTTTGCGCTATAAAGGTAGTGTAATACCTCCTAGTAATAAATTAAGTGCCTAAGAGTATTATGCCCTAAAATAACGGAAGACTATATTTATGTCTAGGTAACCCTAAAATAAACGGTTTCTAATATATAATTAAAGACTATACTTTTATTAGCGCTAACCTCTATTATATTATAAAGTATATATAGAAGATCTATCTATTTAAAAGGTAAGTATAACTATAAAACACTACTAATAGCTAGAACTTATTATAGTATAGTGGAGTGTTTTATTAATAGTTTATAGAATAAGGCTATAGAAGCTAACTATTTAAGGTTTATCTATCTAAGGCGTAACTAGATTTAGAGGAAGAGTAAATTAAATAACTCGTATCCTAATTCACTACTTAAAGAGAGAAGGTCTATTAGGAAAAGATTAGCTAGATAGAAGCCTAGCGTAACCTTAACGCATAGCTATAGCTAGAGAGGCTAGGTTTAGCGGAGCACCTAATAGAATTTAGCAGAAGGAAGGATTATATCTATTAACTCCTTATCCTAGAGAGCAACGTAAGCCTAGACCCTAGCAAAGGTAACGCTAATATTCTACTAATTATATTTATAGGCGCTAAACATAGAATAGAGCACGCAATAAAACTTAGCCCTAAGATTGCGTAACATGCCCTATATAAATTATATTAAACTTGCCTATAATATAAGAGGTTAAACCTATTTTACTTCTATTTTTATAAGGGTATAGTAAGAAAGATAATACTTATATATAAGTAATTCCTTATATACACTATTAGATATTATAGTCTAATATCTAACGCATAACCTCCGTTTCACTTCCGTAAGGACTAACTAGTATGTCTTAAGCGCCTAAGTGTATTCTACTAGTATATTACTAAGAAGAGTTAGTAGTAACTAAAACTAGTGGCTAGAAATATAGTAGTAATTATTAATTAGGCAGCGTGGTTAGTAAATAACTTTTTATTATAGTAATATATTACAAGCTACTAGGGCTAGAGTTACGTAGTATTCTTATTAGCTTCCTCTGCGTATTATTACTTAGGTAAGATAGGAATTAGGAGAGTTTTTAAGACTTTATACTATAGCTAAGTAGGATTATAGCTATTATTTAACTTATAGTTCTATTTAAGATAAATAAGACCTAGAAAGTGGAAATCTAATAGCTTACTTTAGAGGGAATATTAGATAAAGATAATATAGATAAGTAAGCTAGTACCTATTTCTAACTTATATAAGAATACATAAAGGGCTACTTACTGCCTAGTAGTGCCCTAGGAGGGTTAACACTAATGTAGTATATACACTAACTACATAACTATAGAATAGTAGTGGCAAGGACTACGCTATGTAATAGGATTATAGAATAGGATAGTAATATAGCTATTTACAAGGGCTATGTGCGCCTAAACCTAGTTAGCATTAGAAATATAGTGTAGTATATAACTAAGAATGCTAGTAATATCTTATTCTAGAAGTTACTACTTTACGCTAACTATAAGGAGCAGTTACTATAAGAGCTTAGCGTGCCTATTATACTATAGCTAATACTTATAGACAGTGCTATAAATAAGGCACTAGGTTTTCTATCTAGGATAACTTACTATATATTAGTGGTAGTAGTATAAAGGATTAGGTATTTAAGAAGATTATTTAGTCTTAGTACCTACACTATACCTAGCTAGAGGGGGCAATAGATAGATATAAACCACTGTCTATAAAGCTAGTGTAAGCAAGGGCCTATATATAGGATATAGAGCGCTTCCTTAAGTACTTGCTTATTACTGTGCATTTTAGCTATAGGTAACTTACTAGAGGGTTAGAGTTATTAGCTACCTAACACTAAAATATAATAAATAGGACGCTACAAAACCTTCTAGTTAACCATAGCCTTATTATACTTATGCTATAGTATTATAAAGGGTATAACTATATAAAGAAGTAAAAGGTTATTTATTAGTTCTTACTATAAGAAATTAGTACGCTTATACTATACTATATATAGCTAGTGCTCCTATTCTAAGAAAGCTTAGAAATAAACATAGTAAGTAATAACTAGATTAGTAATATAATATAGCTAGAATTAGAATTACTAGATAATACTAATAGTAAGGTTAAACTTTAGCTATAATATAAGGTATTATAGGGCGGTTATATATTATTATATAATAGAGAGTTCTAATAAGAAAACTACTAATAATAATAATAATAATAATAATAAAGATAGCAATAGTAATAGCGTGTAGTAAGGGACTATAGTAGGTATGTCTAATAATACCCTAGCTTTTAACAATAACCGTGGATAACGCAGCGTATATCTAGAGCTATGTAAGTAATTACATAAAGCGTGTGTAGTGTTAAGTTTAGCGTTATAATATAGTAGCACTTTATAATTATATTTAGGAGGCATTACTTATATAGTTAAGGTATAGACACATTATTAGAAGAGATATACTTATAGTCTAGAAAGCAGGGTAAGGCTATTAGTAATAATAGAGATAATATAGAGGATAGCACTAGCGTGGTATAAGTAAATATAGTAGCCTAAGCTAGGATAAGCAGGTAGGGCATAGCAGTATAATAGCTAGTATATAGTATGCCTAGTAGGTTATAGAGGGTGCCTTTAAGTTAAATAATTAGCAAAATAAGTTCTAATAGCTAAGTAAGTAATAGCACTAGCTCCTTAGCTTCCCTCTATAGTTAAGGATATATACTATAGTCCACTAAGTAAGATATAGGGTAGCATTATTGCTACATAGCTTAATATTAGTAAATAGCTATAGGCATAGTAGTAAAGAGACTTAAATAGGTCTATATTACCTAGGAGTTACGCTATCTTTATAGACTAGTGGCTAAGTTTAAGAGACACTAGGAAGAGGCACTTACTACTATTATAGGAAACTAGACACCTATGCTTATAGTAATAGGCATAGGATCTAGGAAGAGCACTTACTTCTAACTCCTAGTATTAAGCTACCTAAGTAGGGTTACTATTATAGTTATTCTACTGCTTTTACTTATCTATAACCTAATAATAAAATGCAAATAACAGAGGATACCCTATACACATTAGAAGTTAAGCTAGGTAATATTACCCTTAGTTTCCATTGTGTTTGTGTCTCCTAAGTTAGCACTAATAGCTAGCTTCTTAACCTATATATATATATTATAGTTAACCGCAACACTTAACTACTTTATAGTAAATAAGTGCTATATAACACTATAGGGTAAGAACGGGTTTTATCTATAATTACATTAGCTAGGTAACCTAGCTCTTATTAGCATGTAGTTAGTCTTTCTTATAGTAACACTACTACTATTAAAGGAGATAGAGTTCCTATAGTCTATTAATATTAACCCTAGAGATATCTATTAAATCCGCTAGCCTACTATTTAAGCAAATATAGCTTATTAATATATACCTATTAACATTATAAGCAATAGGGCAGATAGGTATTATCATAACATATAGGCTATAATTAAGGAGGCACTAAGACAATACCTATAGCTATCTAAGGTTATAGTCTTCTATATAAAAAGACAGAGGTAAATGCTATAGGACTAGCGCTAAATATTAACTAATATAGTAGCAAGAATAACACCACTAAAGGTTATATTATAAGACTTAGGGCCTAGAGAGACAATACCCACTAAGCGCTCTTTAGTAATAGCTATGTTATGGTTACCACTAATATTCTAGGCCTAGGAGTTAATATACCTAATATTTAAGTCATTATTTATATTAATATGCTATTTAACCTAGAAGACTATAGCTAGTAGTTAGGATAAGTAAGCTAGATAGGTTACTAGTAAAAGCCTAGCTCCTTACCTAGCTAGCTAGGTAAACTAATCTAGCTTTACACGCTATAGCTAGCGCTAATAAAGTATTTGCTAGTGGCTAAGTATATAAACAGATTATCCTTAACTATTTTCTAGATAGCTATAAGACCTATATAATATGTGTTCCTAGGAGATTACGTGTAATATATATAACCTATTTACTTAGGCAAAGGAAGGAGCCTTACTAAAAATACTAGTGCTAGAAAATGCAAATAATAGAGAAGGAGGCGCTAAGATTAATAAGGATAACTAGATAGGCAGAGCTATTCTTAGCCCTAGTAGCGCTAATGCCTACTATAACGCAGATAGCATAGCTAAGGAGGACTATTTCTTACACACTAATAGCTAATATATACATAGTAACTTAGAGAGTATAGATAGCTTAAATAATAAAGTAGTAAGCTAGATATATAAGTAGGAGAGCTATATAAATGCCCTTAGATATATAGTAGTAAGAAATAAATCCACAGTTACCTATATAATAGAAGAGCTTAATAGGCATGTTTATAAGCTAGGCAGCGTAATGCCCTATCTTATATACACGCTTACTGCTAGGCACTTATATTAGGATAATAATTACTATAAACTAGCTAGAAAGTATAATATAGCTTAAATTAACGCACTAGCTAGCTAGCTACTTTTAATACTTAGTAATCCTAAAGTTATGCCTAGATACACATACTACTATAGGTGTTTATTACCTTAAGCACTATATACCACATAGGATAATAATAGGTCTAATAGGTAGTATAGGATATCCTATAAATGCCTATATACCTGTATAATTATTAAAGTTATAGCTATATATCTTATATATAGTAAGGCTAGTTTTATAGTATTTGCTTTACCACTAGGTTTGCCTAAGGACACTATTAACTATTCTAGAGGGAGGGGCTTATATAGTAAGAGTTAGACTCCTAACTATATAGCTAGCTAAGCCTTACGCGTAGAGTATATTATTAGCTTTAAACTTTTATATATTATTCTATAAACTTACTAGTCTTAGGGACTACCTTAAGTAAATTTACCTTATAGTAGCTACCTAAGCTATAGTAAAGGATATAACTATACTATACTATAGATATTTACATAGGGTAGGCCTTAGATAAATTTACCTAAGATACTATTAGTAAATATATAAATATAGGTTCTAAGTAACTATTACTTCTATTAAGTATAGCCTGCCCTTATAATATAGTTAGCATATATTAATACTAAAGAAAGGTTAAAGTAAGCGGGGTATTACTATCCACACTAGGCCTTGCTAGATCTCACAAGATATTAAGGGTTAGTATGCTATATAGATGTAAAACCCTAGCTTATAATAATAATAACGCGTAATTACTAAGGCAAGAGAAACACATTACCTAGCGTAATAATTACTATATTTTAAGGCTAGTGTAAATATTTATAGGTAAGCATAAAAGATATAAAGATTCCTAGGTTAATTTATCTAATATACTAAGTAGGGATAGTGCTATTTTACATTAAGGGTAAGGTAGAGATATAATACATATTTATAGCACTATTACAAGTAAATTGCCTTACTATTTATTAAGTAGTAGCCTCACACTAGCTATTAATAGTATATATTAGGTAAATCTACCTATTACCTATATAGGCATATGTAATATACACCTAATATCTTTCTCTCCTACTCTCTCTAAATCTTTAGCCTTTCTCTTCTCTATATAATACTCTCCTTCCCTTACTAATTTTTCTTAGGTTAATTTACCTAAGGCGCCCTCCTAACTCTCTTAGGTCCTTTTCGCATTAATAACATTACTATAACTATAATTATACCACACTAATATATAATAGCTATTAAGATGCCTAGAAGTTATAAGAGAGTAAAAACAGGGGATGCGTTTACTAGAGAGGCTTCTCCTAATTCTAACGCTATAATAACCTCTAAGGCCCGCGAGCTAAAGGTTATAATCTAGTTTATAAAAACAACTAGGTGTAAAAAGCAAGCGCTAGCTAGCTAGGCTAAGAAGCGTTCCTATAGGTTAGATAATAAAGAAGACAAAGCTAACTAAGTAAAGGACTATAAATATAACTTTTAACTACTATATAATATTAAGTTAACTAATAAGCAGAAAGCTAGTGTTAAGTGCTATAATAAAGCTAATTTTAGTTAATATAACTATTTAAATATCTAGGAATAGGATAATAATAATAAGGCTTATATAAAGGAAATTTAAGAAGTATAGTAAAAGGCTAGTTATAAAGTTAAGGGATTATTCTTAGTAAAGTAGCTAGGCATATTACAGGGCTTTAATACTAAGCAGTAGGTAGTTTATAGCTACTTTAAGGGACTATTAGATTTAAGTGCCTTTATTTAGAATATTAGTAAGTTATATGCTTAATGTTATGTTTATAAGGTTACCTTAGGTAAACTTACTAGAGAGTCTATTAAGTTAATTTACCTAAGGTAGCCTTATAAGGAGTGTATAAGTGCCTGCATAGGGATAAGTAGCTAACCGTAGAATATAGTTCCTAGCATTATTAGACTAGTTCTAAATTATATTACGCATAAGTTTAAACCTAACCTTATAAAGGAGATAATAAATATAGCTATATTTTCTTAGGAAGAAGATAAGACATTGCCTTTAGAGTAAAGGGAGTGGTATACTAAATACCTTAAGGAGTTTAGTATGCTTTGCCTATATATGTCTATTCTCTAGAACATTAGCCTGCCCTTTATTATTAATACTATAGAACATAATTATTAGTTAAAGATAAAGCTAGAGATAATAGTAAATCTAATCCCTAGCCTTACTACTATAATATTTACTAAGGTAACCACTAGTGGTACTAAGATAAAAATTAATATTAATATAGAGGGCACTATATACATATATACTCTGCAAATTTTACTAATAGTACCTAGCGTCTAGTAACCGCAGGGGCCTTATAGTATTGCGTAGATATTACTATATACCTATATTAATATCCTAACTATTTACTAGGTGTAAGAGATAAGGAACTATAAATTAATAAATTTTCTATAGAAGATATATAGTAAGTCCTAGTAATAATATACTATACTATTACTACTTATAATAAAGACTAGCTAAACATATCCTAATAATAGTTTACTATAGACATAAGCACGTTCCTAGAATACTATAATAAGGAAGCTTAGCATAGACTAGAGACTAAGGTCTAGGAGGTAATATATAGTGTAAAGGTAACTTAAATTACCACAGAGAACATAGCCTTACTTATAAGCGTGCGTAACAGCGTCTAAGGCCTATTTATAGCAGGGGATTCGACATTCCTAGGCGTAGTAAATATAACCCTAAGGCCTAGGACTATATAGCTAATAAGAAATATAAAGTTATCCTTAAAGACTATATAAACATTACTCTTAGGGTATTATCTAATATAACTAAGACTATAAAGGAACTTAGTAAGCGTAGTAAAAAGTTTAACCTAAATAGCTTGCCTAATTTATCCTAGTATGCCTTATTTAAGGTATATAAGGAGCTCTTTAAAGGTAATAATATAGACGTAGTAAATAAGAGGACTAAGGTATAGGTTAGTAGTTTTACAAATATCCTAAGTAGCCTATATACCACGGAATACATAGCCTTTATCTAAAGTACTCCGCTATATAAGGAAAGGATAGCAAATATAAATCTCTTTAAAAGGAACGCAAAGGCCTAGGCCTATAAGCAGGCATTCCTTATTAGATCTAACCTCGCTACCTATTAACCACTAGAGAGTTTGGATTTTAAGAGTGCTTATAAAGAGATAGGTATTAGCTACCTAGATTTTTGCCTTTACCTTACCTAATAGAAGATAAAACTATTACTTCCTATTAAGTTACTAGTATATATCCCCTTTCTAGGTAGCGTTAGGTAAATTTACCTAAGGCTACCCCTTTATAACCCTAAGAGGTAGTAGCTAGCTAAGCGTTATATAGATATTATACGTATTAATAAAGTTCTATAGGACAGTATATCTATAGTTATTAATATTACTATAGGTCTAGGGAAGACTAAGATATTCCTAATAGCAATTAAGGTTAATATAAAGCGGTTAAAGGACTAATAGGAGCACTAAAAGGCTACTAAAGAGGGTCTAGAAGTTAAGTTTTACCTAAATATAGTGTTTAATCTAGTGTCTACCTTATTCTAGATAGTAAGGAAGCTAGTATAAATAATCCTAGCCTTTAACTCTTTATATACTACAATATATTAATAAAGGTACTAGGCCTATAAGCCACTAAGATTAAGTCTAGATGTCTTAGGGTAAGAGTTAAGGATTAGGCTAAGGCTAGTAATAACCTAGAAACTATAAAGGTAGTTATATTTATAACTTACAATACCTAGAGAGTTAGGGTTATTAAAATATTCTAAAACTACTTTATATAGGATAATAAGGCCTTAGATTACATTCCCACACCTGCTAGGGAGCTATCCATACCTATTAAGAGACAAAGGGATAGAGTAGTAGCTACTCTAACCACTAATAACACTAAGTTAGAAGTGTAAAGGCAGGCTAAGGCATTTAAAAAAGCCACTAAGTATATAAGAGAAGAACTTAGTAGCTATAGTATTAGATTTATTATGTAAAATAGCAAGGAGATCCCTAATAGTAATCTTATAGAGTATAAGTAAAAGCATAAGGCTATTACAAATACAAAGTAGGCATTATTATAGCAGACAAGGCCTATATTACTAGAAATAGAAATATAGTGTACCTTAACTTGCTATCTATACTTTGTAGGGAAGCGGTATTATATATAACTAAAACCCTAATTATATTATCTCTACGTAACATCCTTAGACCTGCTACACTACTATTCTAGAACCTAGAGTTAACTCTAGCGCTCTTTGCAAAGCTACTAATAAAGAAGCCCTAGGGATATTAAGCTTCTATAGCACTAGGAGTATAATCTATACTAAACTATTAACACTATTAGGAATCTCACTACTAGGGGCTACTACATAACTTAGCTAACCTAGATAAGGGTGTTAAGGATTGCCTTAGGGCACTATTTACAAAAGGGTATTAAGCCTAGTAGCTATGCCTAGGGCTACTAGATAGGCAGGGAACGCTAGACATTAAAGCTACTAATTTAGTATAAATATCCTATCCCTATTCTAGGAGAACTTTTTTATCTTACGCATAGATAAGACACTTTTATATATGCCTAATAGCACACTTACCTTTCTAGGAGCTATAATGCCCCTATAGATATTTATATAGAAGAGGTATAGTAGTTACCCTAGTATACTAATTTCTGTCTATACACATAGCTAGGTAACATCCTGCCAGGTCTACAAGACAAACACTGCCTTAATAAACTACTTAGATAGTACCACACTAGCATTATCCTCTTATAACATAGGTAGCAGGGGCGGAGACGCGCCTAAGGTTATACGTAACTTTAGGATAATTTAATATAGAGTCTTAGTAGTATATAACCCTAGAAATAGTATCCTAGTTAAGATTAACCCTATTAAGGTATTCTAATAGTTAGGCATTACCTAGGAAAACAAGGTTATATATGCTATTAGAGGTTAAGGTACCCTAACCTGCCTAGAGAAAGCTAGGAAGGCTTAGGATAAGCAGGTGGTTAGCGGAACTAAGCATATTAAAGACCTAGTTACCTCTAATACATATAGTGGGGCGGGGTACTTATATAACATATGCAAGGAGGACCCTAATATACTAACCCTATGCTTATTAAGTTAGTGGGTGCATTAGCTTAGTTTCCTAAGCCTAGTGTTTGCCTACTACCTAGAGCTTCTTTATTAATATGTCTGTAAGGCTAAGTAGACTATTACACTATTTACTAACACACTATGGATATAAATATAAGTTATATCTAGTTAATTAGCTATTCCTTAGGTAAATTTACCTAAGATAAGCCTTAGACTAACCACTAACCCTAGCTATATACATATTCTATTACTAATATAATTAGTAGGTTAATAGTGTCTAGCTTAACCTTAGCGGGTTATTACGTTTTAACTATTTGCTTTACAAATAGCTATGCTAAATAAGCTAAGGCACTAGAAGAGTTTTAGAATCCTAAGGATAACCCTATATGTTTATAGTAAATATAAATATTATATCTATTAGCATAAATATACACTACTAATATTATATAGGTATTATTATTAACATTGCTACAAATACTAACGTTATAAACTAGGCCTTTAGTTAGATTAGCCGTATTAGGTAGATAAAGCGAACTAGGTAGCATATTATTTAGGTAAAGCAATTATTTTATAACTACTAGGAGAGGCTTATGCTCTTAAAGTATACTTAATAGCTCTCTATTAATACTAAGATCCCTAACTAGATAGACTCTCTTATAAAAGAGGTTATACTATTTAAGCTTATATAGGCTAAGTTTAACTATTCACATAACTAACTTATGTGATTAGTTTTATATAATATTAATAATAAGGAATTTAATCCTTATTATATTAACACTATTAAACTCGCGCATAGATTATTATGCCTAGCTACGCTACTATACACTATTAATCCTAAGAATAAGGAAAAGACATTATACTATAATAAAAACATAGCTAACCTTATCCTTACTATATTAGATTACGTATAGGATTATAGCCTTAGTGCTATAACGGAGTTACTAGGTTATATAGTAACGTATCTTAAGGCAGTGTTTTTAAGGATATAGTTAGTTATATTAGCTAACTAAAGTAACGCGTAAAAGATAATAACTAGGTGGATAAAATACGTAGCCTACTATAAGCAGGTATTATTAGGTAAAATAACCCTAAGAGCTAGACGCTTATTAATAATAATAATAATCTTAACTTACTAGCCGGATTTTATAGTAAAGATTAAGAGCATAGTATTACTAATAGTATTAACACTTATAGTAGCGTTCTTAAAGATATAGAAGATAATAATAAGCTAGAGGGAGAGGAGGCTAATAAGCTAGAAGAGAGCGAAGATAGCTAAGACAAGGTACCTAATACGGATAGTAATATTAAAATAACTATTACTTAATCTTACTTTATTTTTCACTAATTATTTCCCTTTTTTATTTATATTATTTAGTATATACCTAAGTAGCTAAGACAGAGTAAAGGATTTAGCTAAAAATAGTAATAGCCTTATGTAAAATAACCTAAGGTATAGATAGGATAAACTAGGCAAAAGGAAATAAGAAGTAAGGAATACTAGTATTAGGTAAATTTACCTAAGATACTATAAGTATATAGTAAATTAAGGTTTAATAGGAGTTAATAATAAATTACAAAACATATCTATATTATAATACTTAGACTATAAACATAGCTTTAAAAGAATAGTAATAGCCTTAGGTAAATTAACCTAAGGTGTAGATAGGATAAACTAGGCAGAAAGGGAATAAGGAATAAGGAATAAGGAATACTAGTATTAGGTAAATTTACCTAAGATATTATAAGTATGTAGTAAAGGAGGGCGTAATAGATATTACTAATAAGTTACTAAATATAGCTATATTACTATACTTAGACTATAATATACTAGTATATTATAGGTTTTTAACTATAAAGGAGAAGAGGGTTTTATACTATATTAATAAACACAGTCTTGCCTAGTGTATCACAGCGTAGGAGATGCCTAGAGGCTAGCAAGGCAAGGGATTTAGCTAGGCTATTAAGCCTTATCTCTTTTTATCTTATCTCTTTTATCTTTTATCTCTAGTGCCTTACTACATCCATATCTAGCCTAGTAACTAAATGTCGCTAAATTACAAGCTATAACGCACCTAATGCTAACGGTATGTACTTTTTACCTATAACTATTTTACCTTATGTCTTTACCTCCCTACTACTCCGCTCCTTAAAACACTTCTTATTTACCCTTATAACTATCTTCTTTAATATAAATACCTTTACTACTACCTAGGTCCTTCTCTTAGCCTTTAAGCTTCTTATCTTCCTTTTATATATTATACTACTATCTCTAGCATTAGGTAGCTTATTAAAATACATTTAAATATCCACTTAGAAATTAGTATTTATCTTTCTAAAACATTCTAATTACGCTATTATACTAGATATTATTTATCTCTAAACTAGAGGTAAGGAACTAAATTCCTCTCCTACTTAAAGGTAGTAGTGTAAGGATTTAGTCTTAGGATTAGGTAACTTATATAACTTTAAACTCTATTTACTCCTTTCTCTTTCTTTTCTTTTCCTTTACTCCTTTCTCTTCCTCTTCTTTTCCTCTTCTCCTATCCTTTTATAATCTCTTTCCTACCTTAAGTCTTCTCTTTATTAAGAGATATTATAAATATAGCTTATTAATATCCCTCCTTACTATCTAATTAGCATAATAATAGGATAGCTACTATTTAAGTAATATATAGCTTTAAGCTAAACTATAGTATACTTACTTCTAGTTAGGGTATATAGAAGTATAGTAATACTAAGACTAAGATATTTTACCTTTATAGTAGTAAGTAAGTCTATATATAGTTTCTCCTAGTAATAGCTAATATAGCTAGTCTTAATCCTAATATAGTAGTTAACTTTTATTATCTTAGTGGTATACCCTAGCTTAAGTATATAGTATATATTTATAGGTTTAGAGGCTAACCCTTTACACCCCTAAAGGCTCTAAGCTATATTAGCTAGATGCCGTTAGTAACTTTACTATATCTTTACTATAACTCTATTTATAAGGATAGTGCAGCTACTAGATCCTATATGCTATTTTAGGAGGTTTTGTTATGGACTCGAGCTAGAGCTTAGGTCAAGTCCAGGTCAAGGTCAGGTCCGGAAAGGGTGCGGATTGTGCGCGGGTTATGTGAGGGCGGATGCAGGTTAGTGCGCGAACCGCGCACTAACTAAGTGCAACCCCTATAAATTAGGATGTAATATAACCTCTAGTTTAGTTCTTTTCTTCTTCTATAAGAATAATAATTACACTTTAAACGCTTATATATAGTAGCTATAAGGCTAGTTTATAATATTTATTATTCTTTACTATTTATTTATTATAGGCACTTAATAACTAGTAAAGGTACTATTACCCTAGAGAGAATAGACATAGATAAGATAGTAATATTATAGGAAGTACTTAATAAATAAGCTAAATAAATTAAACTCCTAGTTAAGTAGTAAAATACAAACCCTAACCTAAATTAGCTAAAATAGAAACCCTTACCTATAGGGCCTTTATTTAATAGTAATAGAGTGCTATTTATAGTATAGAAGGGCCTTATAACTTATAAGCTATTAATAGATAGATACTTTATTAGAGATAAATAGGACTAGTGGTTCTTTATTTACTAGAACCTCTTACCTAAGGTCTAGGCTTACGTTACTCCCTTACTTTAAAAGGGCTATCTCCTAGACTTTTAACTAAGGGCATTCCTTACTTACCTAGGGAGATATTTAATAACCCTTATTAATAGGAAATAGCTATTACTAAACTTAACTAGTTAATATAGCATTAAAACAAGCATTTTAGTGACTTTTATATTTAGTTTAAATAGAAATTAGCGCTTACTAGAGGGTTAGGCTAGGATAACTCCGTGAAGTTAGCTAAATTACGTATAACGCTTAATAAGTAAATAAGAGACTATAGTATTAGCTAAGATATACCCTAGGCAGATTATATAGCGGCTATAGCCTACTACTAAAGCATATTATTAGATATTAAATCCTACTACTTAGAGGAAAAGCATTAGTTATATAAGCTTACCTTACTAGTAGCTAACGTAAGTAAGCACTAGGTATAGGGCAAAGATACACTAATAATAGATATTTAATTAATAGGTATAGTAAGCACCTAGAAAGGTCCTAGAAAGTCTTAAGGCTAGCGCATATAGTAAAGGTTAGGTAATAGGAGCGGTGCGAAATAGGCTAAGTAGGTTTCTTAAGAAGTACTAAATATATAACATAAGGAGGGTAAGTATCTGTGATATAGCTCTGCTAAGCACTTTATTATAGTATATACCTTATGTGCCCCTATCTGTCTATAAGAGAGATTATTAATTAATACTTATAGCATAGTTAAGGCTAATCCTAAGGACTTAGGCAATAAGTCTAGGGAGTAACTAGAAAAGAGTAACCCCTTTATTAAGTTATTTAAAAGGGGTTAAGGGAAGGAGTATAGAGAGGCTTTATAGTATATAGTTATTACTAATAAGGACTTTAAGCAAATCTAGAATAGCATAGATTTATTACCCTTCTTAGTTCCTATATTAATTAATAAGACTACCTTTATAGATACTTAAATTAACATAGGTTATAACTACTATACTACTATAAGTAAATGCCTAGTCTAGAAGCTTTAACTAGAATATATCCCCTTCTAACTAAGAGGTTAGTTTATATAGTAATTAGTGTAAAATAAGGGGAACTAAGAGCTATAAGAAACGTTTATATATAACATATATTATTTGTTTTTAGGTGGATTTAGATAGATAGGAGGCACTAATTATAGCGTACGTAATCCTAGGATTAACTAGATAGTTAATCTTAGGGACACTATAGATAGAGCGCTACAATATAAACTTAGATATAAAGCGTCGCTAGTTAAACATAGGGCGGCAAATAACCTATAAGTATAGGCTATAATTAATAGGAGGGTTAACTAGCCTATAGTAGTGATCTTAGGCTTAACGTTTATAGGGATAGTGTATTAGGCAAAGAAGCAGAAGGAGTATATTTAGCTATGTGCTATAAGTTTATAAGAAATCATATCTATTTTGTAAATTAATACCACACTAGAGGCTTTAGAATAGGAGCTTTTAGCTTCTTTACTAAAGGTATTATAGGACTTTAAGGACCTCTTCTATAAAAGCAAAGCAAATGCTCTGCCCTTATATTAGGGAATTTAGATTACTATATCCGCCTTAAACAAGACTTAGAGGGAAACGAACTAGACCTGCTATAGGCGCCTTTATATAATATACTACGCTAATACCTACTTAAAATTAGGAAATAGGTTATAGACCTAATAGATAAAGGTTAGATTTAGGTAAGTTCTTTATTAGTAGTAGCACTAGTACTATTAATAAAGAAACTAGGGAGGGTAGAGGTTTTGCGTGGATTACCACGCGTTAAATAAGATTATAGAATAGGACTAGTATCCTTTACTATTAGTTAAAGAAACACTATGTTTATTAGTAAAGGCAAAGTGGTTTACAAAGCTAGATATATAAGCGGCGTTTTATTGTATATATATTACTAAAGGTAAGAAACACTAGATTGCGTTCTAAACGCGATTTGGGTTATTTAAATAGTTAGTTTGTCCCTTTAGCCTTACGGGCGCACCTGTAACCTTTTAGAGATATATTAATAGGGCTTTAAGCGGCATTCTTAGAGACTACATTACTACGTACCTTAATAACGTCCTAGTTTACTTAGGAGGCTTATAGAAGGATTATATGTAAAAGGTCCGCGGAGTGCTAGCTAGACTATAATAGGCTAGTCTAAACTTAGATATTAAGAAGTGCGTTTTGCTATAAAGGAAGTTAAATATCTTAGATTTATTATCTACATAGGAAAAGAGATTTATCTAGATAATAAGAAGATCGCGGCGATTAGGGATTAGGAGGCCCTAATAAGGGTCTAGGAGTCCGTGAATTCCTTAGGTTCGCTAACTTTTACTATGATTTTATACTATATTTCTCTAAGATTATAGGCCCCTTATTAACTTAATAAAGAAAGGCGCTCTATTTTATTAGATAGATACTTATAAGAAGGCTTTAAAGTATTAAAGCTAGCTTTTATATTATATCCTATCTTAATTTAATAGGATCCTAATAAGGATATAGTAGTAGAGGCAGACTGTTTAGGAATAGCACTAGGGGCTGTCTCTCTTAGGTTAATAATAAAGGAATTTTACATCTAGTGGCGTACCACTTAGCCTGTCTGTAACTAGCTTAATAGAATTATACTATATATAATAAGGAATTACTAGTGGTTATTTCGTGCCTTAAGGTATGGTTAGCAGAGCTATAGAGTGTTAGTAGACTATTTATAATACTAATAGACTATAAGAATTTAGAGTACTTTATAGCACTAAGGGAGATGTTAGAATAGTAGGCATAATAGGCAGAGACTTTAGCGCTCTTTAATTTCTATTTACGTTATAGACTAGGCACTTAGGTAGGATAACTAGATATATTATTAAGACATTATTAGAGGAGTTATAGATAAGGAGGCTAAAAGCATCTATTATGCATTTAGTAATAGCCCTAACGCGTTATAGCTTTAGGTAGGGACAGCCACGCGTGGAGGTTAGGCCTGTTATAGTATTAGAGGATGTGACTCTAGGAAACGATTTGGTTCCTATAATAGGTCCTCTAGCTAGTATATTAATGTTTATAAATAAACACCTCTAATCTTTATAGGACTAATTACTAACCTATAATAAGACCTATAGGTTATAACTTTACGCAGTTAGGGCAGGAGCTTAGAAGTTTCTAGAGGTAGCTAATATAAGGGAATAAATAGCAAACTACTAGATTAGTGTAAAGGGCGCTTTAATTCTAGGGCTAGACATAGGTCCCTAAGTGGGAGCCCTTAACTACAACCTTAATTTAGTAAGTTTATAACTTACCCTTACTAGGTTACCTAGGCTAGAATACCACCTTTAAGGCGCTTTAAAGAGACTACTATTAGGATAGTATATTATAGGATGTGGCTTAAGTTATACGTAACTATTACTACTACAGAGGTTAGAAGAGTTAATAACTATAATAAGGCTTATTAAAGCTAATTCCTCTGCCTAATAGATACTAGTCACAAATTTCTATTGATTTTATAACTAACCTGCTAGCTAAGGACTAGAGTAATCTACGGTTCCTAATAGTTATCACGGATAGGCTCTCTAAATACGTATAACTTAAAGCTATAATGTTAATAGGGCTAAGGCATATGGGAGCGTTTTAAACACTATTAGTGGCGGTTTTATAGTTTCCTACCTAGATTATTACAGATTACGGATTAGACTAGCTAAGTAACTTTTAGACGGTGTTATGTAATAAGATTAGCACCTAGTAGCTTCTATTAACATTATATTACCTATAGATAAATGGCGGCACGGAAAGGGCTAACTAGGAGGTGCTAGCTATCCTATAGGTGTTGCTATCCTTTTCTTAATTTAACTAGGCGGACCACTTACTAGCTTACTAATTAGCATTAAATAATAGGGATTTATTAGTAATAGGCGTAAGTGCAAATATAGCCCTATATGGCTTTAATATACTAATAATTTAGGAGGCACCTCCTATATAAGCATTAGTAACCTTAGTAAAGGGCGGGCTTAAGTATTTCTACAATACCTAAAGGATAGTACGGATCTAATGTAGGCTACTATAGCTTTTATCTAATAATAGCAGTAGGAGAATATAAATAGTGGTTAAAGACTAGCGGAATGATTTTAGGTTAGGGACTATATATAGTTAAGTCTCTAGAATATTAAAATAAACTATCCCTATAAGAAATTAGACTAGGTAATAGCTAAATATAAGGTACTAGAGGTCCCTATACTACTAATAGTTAAATTAGATATCCTAAGGGGACTACACCTTATTTTCTATGTTAATTTAGTATAGAGAGTAAAGGAAGATCTATTACTAAGTTAGAAGCTAGCTAATAAATAACTACTACTAGAGTTAGTTATAACTAATATTAATAAGGATCTCTCTAAGTACTAGGTTAAGGAGATTCTTACCACTAAAAACGCTTAAGGCTAGGGATTAAACTATAATATCTTAGTGAAATAAAAAGAATATATATAGCTAATATAGGAACTATTAGAAAACATACAAGATATAGAGGCACTAGATAGATTTAAGTTATAATAGGGGATATATAGATAAGTAATAGTCCTAAAAGGGTGTGGTTTAATTTAGCTATAGAAAGTTAACATCCTAATCCTCCTCTAGTGCGTGTGTTATAGCACTATTTATTTACTATAGTAAAGAGTAATTAGAGGGAGGGGGCTTTTAGGCTAGTAATAACGTTTATAGTAATCCTCTATAATAGAGCGGGCAAGTTTAGCTATAGCTTTAGTTAGGTTATAGGTATTAGCTATAACCTATTATACTATAGCAGTGCTTACCTCCTAGGCTTAGATAGACTGCAAGGTTATTACTTATATTAGTTATACTATAAAAGAATTTAGTAGTAAGAGGGTTTTAGGCCTAGTAAGTAAGCGTGGTTTGCGTAAGTATAAGAGCTTATGCCTTAGTGGCCCCTTAGGCATAGGCCACACCTATAGGGGAAGAGGCTAAGGGCTAGGCCTTAGCGGGATTAATATAAGTAGCTATAAGTATACTATTAAAATGCTTATAGTAGTAAATAAAATTTTTATAAGAATAGCGTAGCGTCCCTTCTTACTAGTAGACCGCTTTATAGCTAGGGTCTTAATAGCTTTATTTACGCCTATAAGGGTCTTAAGGTGCTTAAAGGCATAACGTAATTTAGGGTTACTATAGTATAAATATGTCTCCTAGATACATAAGCAACAGGCTACCTAGCATAGACTATAGGCCTAGTTTACGCCTAGAACGTAAGCGTGCTAGCCTTTAGTGTGTAGATTATTAATATAAGGGGTGTATAGGAAATTATGCTCCTTACTATTAGAGAGAGCTTTATTATTAGAGTTACCCTTAAGGATATATTTACCTAGGTAGCTCCCTTTACCTAGGGTATAAGGAGGAGAAGAAGAGGGAGGGGCGTAGTAGTAGTAGCTTTAGTAATAACTTTAGATATAGTAAATATAAAATAGGAGATAAAGGAGCTTAATAGAAGTTAAAAGGGGACAAAGAGAATACTTAGAGGGAACGTTATATTACTAGAAAGGAAATAGAAGTAGGAAATAGGGGAAAAGGGGAGGATTATTTATATTCCTATAAGTAAGGGATTTGCCCTAACTAAAATCTAGGCTAGGTATAATATTAGAAGTAGTCTAGGATAGGTAGGGGTAATATATTATATAATTATTTAATAGGTGGTTAGAGATAAGGAAGACATTAGGTAAAGTTAGGTTAAAGTTAGGATTTAGTAAGTAATAGGGAGGAGGTAAAAAGGAGTAATAATATAAGGCATAGAAATAGCTAGTAGTAAGTATAGAAATAAGTAGGCTAGTGGTTTTAGGGTAGCGGAGTTAGAGTAAGTAAGGCTATTAGCGTAATAGGGATAGTTAGGGGTAAGGCAAGTCTATAGCAAAAATTTTTATAACCTATATAGGGAGTTTAGCCCTACTAGCGCCCCCTTACTAGGGTTAGGGTTAGGGTTAGGGTTAGGGTTAGGGTTAGGGTTAGGGTTAGGGTTAGGGTTAGGGTTAGGGTTAGGGTTAGGGTTAGGGTTAGGGTTAGGGTTAGGGTTAGGGTTAGGGTTA